>JAYESA010000006.1:156181105-156586105 GCA_036927795.1 Iris macrosiphon
AGTAGCTAACACTTGTTATCATTGTTGCCAATTGCAGTTGATGCATCACCTTAGTATCCTTGTTAAGCAACTGCTACTGCTCTAAGCAGTGCCTAGCAGTGCACATATGTGCATTGCTACTGCACTACTCAGGCCCGAGCCCCCTTCCTAATGTTGCACATTGTCATGCCCCAGTCCCAAAATACCAAGGGACTAGCCACGTGGCAATGGCCAGCAGCACAACTCCAATGGACAATCCCAATTTAATAGACCCTTTAGAGTGCACTTATGTTATAATACAAATACAATGATCTATAATACATGTCACAGTCTATATATCTAATCTCATCCACAATAAGTAATGAAATCACAAAGAGACAAGTCCAGTCACAATAATATAAAATAATTTGTCCAACCAAAGCAATATAAATAATGTCACGGGGAACAATCCGTCATCAAAATGGAAAGAAAAATAAATCCAAGTACAAATATCCAGAAGTCACTACAAGTCCAAATATCCAAGAATACTAAGCATAATAAATGAAGATGATATTGTACGCTCAAGAGAAATCCTCTGGAACAATCTCGTCCTCTACAACCTGTACGTCTCCAATAGCAGCACATATCCCATAAACCTCGGAATAGCTCTCCTCGTCTACACCTGGGGACATAATCTGAATCCAGGCTCTCAGGGGACATAGCAAGGTACAATAAACACTCAAGCCAAATAAAATATTGTAAGTAAAAACAGATCAAATGGGCAAGCTATGTAACCAGCTAAGTGAAACATAAATGAAAGCATCACTAGTACTCAGGCTGAGACCACTACAGGCTCTGTGTCGAGGAGCCCATAGAAGCAAGTAGTATCTCGTAGGGCTAGTATATGTGCTAAGCTATGGTACAGAGAATAAAGCACCTCCAGTAACATAGTATATATATAAACATAATCAGCCTGTAGCATGTGTGTCTCTCTCCACCCAATGTAACCTCATATCTCATGTCCACTATATCTCATGTCCATAACACGCAAGATCATGACCTCTAGCTAGTACAATGAGTCATAATAATATCTATATAATATGCAAGTCTCATATCATGAATCATGTAAGCCTATACAAAATCACCATGAATAACTCAAGAAAGATTCTGTCAGATTAAATAGTGTCAAGTGTCCTATAGTCTGACGTACTTGATAAAGCAAGCACGTAAAACTAGGATCGTGGAATCAACTTCTTAAGTGACGTTTCACAACTTCGTGTACGACGTCGACACCGGAATCTTGTTCGGACGCTAAGCAACGTCTCACGGTCCTAGGTTGAACAGGTACATCACAAGAGTATATATATATATATATATATATATATATATATATATATATATATATATATATATAGAGAGAGAGAGAGAAACACAAGCAAATAATATAACAGGATCTACTGCAAGTTTGGCAAGGTACACTTGCCTGGGTTCTGAACTCCGTCAACTGCTCCTGGGAAAGTAGAATCTGCAAGTACACCTCGGGATGCTAAAACCAACATCATCAATGTTTTCAGAATACATGAAATAGCTATAATTGACTACTCATAAGTCCAATTTGGATACAGGGGCATAATTGATAGTTTTTTGTCAAAGCGGGGTCAACATGTGGCCCACTTTGCACCGAAAAATGTGTCAAAGTCAAAGTACTCAAATTTCATCAAATTTAGTGTCTACGAGTCTAGAACGATAATACGAACCCAACAGAATGTCCAGAATGGAATTCCGATGAGCCAATCACGAAATTGTTCGTCATGTGGAACCGTGGTTGTTCCTTCGGTTGGCAAGATGTACTTGTCTACGCTCAAGTTCTAGCCTAACACTACCAAGGTTACCCACGGCCAAGGCCAAGCTCGACAACTGCTCTCTGCTGGGAAAGAAACGAAGAAGGAAAGAGAAATGAAACAAATAAATAAATAAATAAATAAAAGAGAATAAAATTGCTTATATAGCCAATGGATTGATTGTAGGCCATTGGATCATAATTTATGCCTCTCACCCGGGTTCATCACAGTCATGCACACGAAAACAAAGGGACCAACGGTCCAAAGCATGCAACTAAGAGAAATTCTAACAAAAATAACCTAGACAATGCATGAATGGCATGAAGCAAGATGTAAGAAATTAAACAATAAGTAAGCTATACATGTATAATACGCGTATATTAGGTACGTAAACTAGAACAACGAGACGAGCTTACAAGAATGGTAATCCATTTGAATATTCCGGCTATGTTGTGGCCATCCAAATCTTGGTCAAACATATCGCATTATAGGGGCAAGCATCAAATCGAATCGTATCGAATAAGGGATTCATTTCGTTTTGAAAAAAATTTGGTTCGATTTCGGTTTTAAAATTAGTAAAATTTTTAATTCGGTATCGATTTTGGATTTTGGGTTTCAGTCCAAAATCGTAAATCGAATAAGATTTATGCAATTATTAAATATTCTCAATTTTATGATTAAAAAATGTATACATTTTAAAAACAATAAGTTTATGTATGTCTTTTAAAACCAAACATTAATAATTTAACAACTAGTCCAATTTTAGATCCAAATTTGAAATACAACAAACATATATATAAAAATTACAAGTTTTTTTAATATAATTTAACTACAATTTTAACTATGGGCTAAAGTCATTAGACAATAAAAATATTTCAACGGAACAAACCAAATTGTTTATCGGATCAGTTTCGATTATGACTAAATTAAGTTCGGTTTTAGTTTTTGATTTTTAGAATTTATATTTTGACTATTTGTTGAAACAGAATAAACTGTACGCTCACTCCTCGATCGTTCTAGACTCATCATAAAATGGTTGTTGGTGTGCATGGTAGTGAATGTGAATTGTTTGCACATTTTAGGAGGGAACTTAACAGCCGAATATCCGAGGATAATCGGGTTCTAACAAAAGAGAAGAAAAAGAAAAGGAAGGAGAAAAAAAAAAAGGCATTTGCATTACAATGTTTCGTTGGCGTTCTAATTGTCAAAATTTGCTTCAATAAAGGTTTGGGTGCTTACATATGAGAAATTATTTAGTGAGCCGAACTCATCATACATCTTGATTCTTCTTTACTTGATGACATGAAAATGAGAACCGGATCCACCATGCACCTTGATTTTTCTTCACTTGATGACAAGAAAATGATGACTGTTCTAGGCTGCCACTGTATGCACTAACCATCAAGTGGAGAAGAATTAAGGTACATGATGAGTCCGGCTCACTGAATAATTTTTCGAAAAATATATTTTGCTTCCACTGGGTGCGTAGGAGTCCGCGGAGGCCGCCGGAGAGTCCGAATGGCGGAGAAAGAGGAGGGGGAGGGCCGGGGAGGGAAGTATTGCGCCTCCTCCTCTGCCGCTGCTGCTTCCCTCTCCACTCATGCTCTATCGCCGCCGTCCTCCCCTTCCCCTCTTGCACATCCACCACTCTTCTCCTGCGCCACTGCACCTCTCCTCCTCCTCCTGCTCCGCCTTCGACCTTTCTGGTCCCCTTTGCAGACTAGGGTGTCCGGAACCGACCGTGCATCCGGATAACAAATACACGTGCACCTGAATGCGAAAAACCATGGTTGATAATTTTTTGCTTACATACATTTCAAACTGCAAGCAAACTAACATTTCATAAGTTTTGTGCATTTTTTTCCGAGTAAAACCAGCCGTCGTCTCTTACACCTTTTGTAAAAAAGAAAAAGGAAAAGGAAAAGAAAAGTATATTACTCTGAATATAATAATAAATCACACATTTTTACGCAATTACAATCCAAAAAGAGGGCGTTAGGTGCTAATTATTTGTCTTCTTTTAACAACCTCCTACCAGCCAAGCCAAGCCAAGCCAAGCCAGAGAGAAGACAAAACCTTGATGGATTAGTACTATTTTGCTCCGGAATTGGTCAAAGTGCATCGACTTAACCATAACACTGATTGTCGGTGGGCTCTTTGTGATCCATATGCGTAGTAAGAAAATTAATAATATTATTCCATATAAAAGTATTGAGTAGAAACATTCCACAGCATATTTCAATTTTTTAAAAATGATATAAATTACTACCTTTGAAGTGTTAATTTGATATTGCCAACACTTTAAATAACACATCAAATTTATACTATAAATATTTTTTTTATTTTTTTTTTTACTGGTGGATCCAGTTGAGTTACTATTCACTTGCTAGAATAAGATTAAAATTTGGAGAATTTCTTGCTAGAATATTAAAATTTGGAGAATTTTTTGTTGGAATTTAGAGAATCTATTGACTTGTTAGTATGTTTAATGTGTGAACAAGAACTTTAAGTACTATAAATTTTGATTTAAATAAAAATATCGTACTTGAAACCATTTCTAGAGTGAGCATTCGGTTAATTCGGTTCCAACCGATCCGAATAACCGAAAATCGAACTGGACCGAAAATCAAATAAGCAAAACCGAAATCAAGCCGAAATGGCCCATAACCGAATCAAACCGAACCGAATTAAATCGGTTCGATTTTCGGTTTATTCGATTTTTTAATTTATATTTTGCTTTTTTCTTGTTAATATATATATATATATATATATATATATATATATATATATATATATATATATATATATATATATATATAGTTCTACAGAGCCTCTGGAGCAACAATTCAACAGAGGGAGGTATGCCACAATAAAAATAATGTTTGGAAAAAGTCACCATTTAGAAAAAGGACTGAGCAGGATCGAGAGTGGGCTGAGAGGAGATCAAAGAATGGAAGGAATATTTATATATATATATATATATATATATATATATATATATATATATATATATATATATATATAAACTAAATTTTTTTATTTGGCTCAAAACCGAAAACGAAATCGAAATCGAATAAGAAATTTAGTATTTTTAAAATCGAAACAGAACTGATTTTTTTTAAAACCGCGATTTGATTCAATTTTCGGTCCAAAACTGAATAAGGCCCACTCCTAACCATTTCCACCATGGATATTTTAAGAAGTTACTTATTTTTCCTTAAAAGATCTACTTTTTTTTTCTTCCTTTCAGGTGGATTCAGTTGGGTTACTATTCACTTGCTATAATACGTTTAAAATTTAAAGAACCTTTTAACTTGTTAGTATGTTTCAAGTGTGGACATGGGCTTAACGTAGCCTCAAGTACTATAAATTTTGACTAAAAAAAATATAGTATTGAAACTACTTCCACCATAAATGTCCTTAAGGGCCTGTTTGGTAAGTGAAAGTGGGGGGAAGAAAGGTGATTTCACAGGATTTGAAGCCCGGGAGAAGGCTTTCGATGTTTGGTTCAGTTGGGAAAGGGGACATGAAAGAGGTTTGTCTGACATGTTTCAATTCCTGTCGCCAGAAAAATGAGGTTAAAATCCGGCCAGCCACATCCAACTTCGCCCACTAGATGTGGGCGGATTCCCTTTATTTTCCTTTTTATAATTGTTATATTATGTATAAAAAAAAGTTAATTAAAGAGGAAGTAGCAGCGTCTTGAGCTTCCCACCGAACTCGAGGACAGAGCTCCCTGCCAGAGACGTCGAGGTGAACCTTCGAACTCGACGATGTATCTCCTGTCAAACTCGACGACGGAGCTCCCCGTCGAACTCGACGACGAACGCCAGTCTTAACGGTGAACCGCCCTGAGTCGGATTTCGCAAAGGTCCACGCAGTCGCCGTCGCCTCGCAAGGAATATGCTCGTCGGAGGAGGACTGCGAAAGAAGAGAAATACTCAGCTTACACGGAAGATGTGATTGGTGGGGAGGTGACCGCTGGAAAAGGAGAACATATAATTTTTTTATTTTTTTATTTTTTTTGTGATTGAACAATTCCTCTTTACAATGACTAATATATATATATATATATATATATATATATATATATATATATTTGTGGGTGGGTTGGTAGGAGATGAACAATGGCTAATATTAAATATCTATATATATAGTTTATTAATTATATTTAATACTAGTTAATTGGTATTATTAAAAAGTATTAATTTAATATTATATATTTGATTATATAATTAAAATTATTATATAATTAACCAAAATTGTTATTAATATTAATTAATTAAAATAAATATTATTATTATAATATACTTTTCGACTTTTTGTTTTTGATTTACTTATCCTAACCAAATATCTTTATTTTCTACTAAAAGGACAAAAAAATGTATAGATTCCTGTTACTCTTTCCTACTTGAAAGTTTAAATCCATATCTATCTACATTTACTATTTATCTAACTGCCCCTAAAAGTAAATTTCACCATTTTTATGGAAGCACTACGGCCGCTTCCTATCATAGGAAAAAGATCGCTGCACCTGCACCTTATAATTCATTCATGTAGCTCCAAAAGTTGTCATAATTATAAACAATTAGATAATCATAATATTTTATAATATTTTTACTTGTTGATTTATCACCACCACCCTACGCATATGGCGCTATAAAGCTTAGGGTTTAAAATAAGCAAACGTTTTCCTAGTCCCCACACGACAAACCAGCACAGAATCGAACTACTTAACAAAAGATTGTTCCTGCAATTAACAAAAACCACAAGGCTATTTTTGTAAAAGACCCAGACCAGAATCGAACAAATGAATATGCAAAAGTCTAAACTTAATGCAATTAATTTCCATTCGTAGTTCCGGCATTTAATAACATTTTTTCTTGATTAATCACCAAATGAGGAAGTACACTGCTACTATTGTACCGACATTGTTCATTGTTGCCATTGTTGTTGTTGTCCTTCCCTTGCTTTCGCTTTCCTACTTTTTCCTCCTTGACATTTTTTGTATTTTATATAGAACAACAACCGGGGAATAAAGGAGGAGACTTCACTCTTTGGAGAGAGAGAGAGAGAGAGAGAGAGATGGGTTGATATCGGACGGGAATGGCAGCTGGTGATCCCTCAGCCGCTGCTGGTGGGAAATTTTACTGCAACTTGTGGTGTTCTGATTGGTATGGGAAGCACAAATGAAGAATAAAGTTCTCTTCTTTTTGATGTTTTTTTATGACCAAGATGGAAAACAAAAAAACAGTTTCTTTGGTTGTTTTTATATGTTGATTAATATTTTCAGGAGGTGTGAGTTTATGGGTATGCTTCAGATCATAACTTGACATTAACAGCTTATTTGATTAGTATGAAAAATAGAAAATGTTTGATTTTTTTTCTTCTTCATGTTTTGTTATGACCAAGATGGGGTAATTTTTTTTTTTGGGTTGTCTTTAAGTGTTGATTTGGTTCTTCAAGAGGGTTGGGTTCATGTGCATGCTGGATCTTAGAAAATAATAGAAAAAGTTCACTTTTTTGTTGTTGATGTTTTGTCATGACCCAGTTGGAAAAACTAGTCTTTTTGTTGTTGTTGTTGCTGTTGTTATGTTGATTTGGTCACTGAAGAGTTTTGGGTTTATTGGTATGCTTCAGACCGTAGGTTGACATTGATAAGGTTAGTTGTTTATTCTTCTTTGAAATTGAAGTTTGAGCATTATAAAAAGTTCGTATCTTTGATGTTTTATTATGACCAAGTTGGAAAAATAGTTTGTTGTTGTTGTTGTTGTTGTTGTTGATATGATCTCGGTTCATAGTATGTATCATATCATAAATTGGTACATAAAAGCTCAGTTATGAAGTACTCTTGATATTGAAGTTTCATGTTGAAATTCTCCTTTTTTCTCCTCAACTTTCCCTTTTAATTATGATTGCTACATCTTTATTCCTTTCAAAACTTTGATCTTCTGTGATATTGAAAAATCAGTTCTTTATATGATTTATTTAGATCTGAATCATGTTTAGTTTGTGGGTTCATAATAATTTTAAGTTTCTTCTTTTGTGGATGCATAATGAAATGCGGTTCTTAAATCTTCTATATTTGGGTTTTGATCAGGTAGTACAACTAACTGCAAGGTGGATCTTGAGTGTTTCCTCATAAGAAAGCTGCATTTTCTTTCTACTTATTATTAATGTTGAAGTGAGAATCGTTGTTCCTACTGTGATTCTATATTACTTTGGCACTTTGGTTCCTTACAAACTGGTTTGTCGAATTTGGCTCTGCTCGCTGGACAGTTCTCCTAGTAATTTATCTTGCTTATATGAAGGTTATTTTTATGAGGTATATTCTTCATAATCTAATAGGAAACTTGGATCTAATTCTGTTTTTAGGAACTGATTTTTTCGTGTCAATATTTATTTGACCAGATATTCATCGTCTTATTGATGCTATTGTGTAGGTAGTTTAGATTTCGTCAAAGGGTGAATATAAAGAGCGGGACATCTTTTTGTTTTGTTCATCCAATTTGTTTGGGAGTTCATATCCTATTCTGGCTTGGATCTGTTACCTGGTTTTTATATTAGTACCAGGATCAAGACCATTGAAGGTTGAACCAGTGTGTGTTTTATAGGGTTGCTTAGAACCATGGCGACACTGGCACATGCTGATTCCACAAGGATGTATTCATGGTGGTGGAACAGCCATATCAGCCCTAAGAATTCTAAATGGCTTCAGGAAAATCTAACAGGTACGCGCTCTTCTCCTTATTGTCCTGTGTCTATGCACTTAATATAATCTTAACTTGCTCCTGATATGGAAATGAAGGAACCTTAGATGCTGAAGGGTGCATTCTATGATACACAATTATCCTCAAGAGCCTAGTGTCTACACAAGTATTAGTTTGTAGAGTTTGGGAAGATCTTCATCAGAACCTTTGCTACATGAGTTGCTTTAACAGTCGGAATCACAAACAAACTTAATGACCGAAGTAGGACGCTTTCATCTATTTTAATGTACTTAAGTGCTAATAGCTGAATTTGTTGCCACAAGCATTCAAAATGTTTGAAGTCCTTCAGATTATCTGACCTTTTCCCCTTGTCTAGAAATAAGAATCACTTATCTGCTTTCATGTACTTCAATGTTCCCAGCTCACTTTGACCTGAATTCAGTGACACTAAGTACCAGTAGTGACAAACTGAAAAGTTTCTCCAGTTTTGAGAATTTTAGAGGAACTATATGTTTGAAAGTTTAAAATCCTGGAGTTTGAAAACCTTAAACTACATTGCCGCATGCACTTGGAGTTATCAGAAGCCAACTCTGGCTTGTGCATGCCGATGCCATCCAAGATGACCTGGATATGCCAACTCTAGACGTTATTGAAATTTGAAACAAATGTTGGGGTTTATTGAAATTATTCTCTAGAAATGGTCCCACATTCATGTGGCAACTCAAAGTGCGTATTTCAGTATAAAATTCTTCTTTTAGTGACTTGTGCACATTGGAAGTGGTAGTCCATGTGGTTAGTATGATGGGGTATTTTTCTAGATGGCAAGGTTCAAGACCTCTAAGAAATATTTGTGTTTTTGTTACCAGTTTTTTGAAAAATTTTCTTAGGAGTTAACGACTCGGACGAAAGCGTGGACGAAGGGCGTAAAGTGGCGCTTTGATGACGCACTTTGCACTTCGCACGTACACATCGGACGCACTTGCGCGGAAATGACTGTTCATCTATTTCGTTGGCATAATTGTCCATTTAGTGTGGTTACTGCTGTAACCACCCATGTTACTTGGACTCGGGTACATGTGTCAGGTACGAGTACATATCCAAGACTCGGGTCATTCAAACTCATAATTGAAGGACACACAGACTCAGCTAAAAATGATCCAAATTTTGGTTACAGCTACGGAGATATGACTATTAAAATAAATACATTTGAACATGGTTTCATAAAATGATACATCATGTAATTAAATTTGCATGGTCTCATAAATACATATAATTAAATTTGCACGATTTCATAAAAAGACATACTCTCTAATTAAATTTGTATTTTTTTTATAAAAAGACAGTTGTAATTATGTTTGCATAATTTTATATATTTAAGCTTATAATTAAATTTGCATGGTTTTATAAAAAGATATTGTAATTAAATTTTTAAGGTTTTATAACTTTACTACCAGTCAACCATATTAAAATAAATTATCTACTTCACTACCACATTAAAATAAACTATCTACTTCACTACCAGTCTTTCGATTGTCACCATGAAGGATCCGATTGTCACCATGGAGGATCGAATACGGATTCCATACCTATACCCATGTCCTATCGGGTGGACACCCGTACTTTTTCCTAAAGTGGAGAGTCCGGATAACACAAGTAACCACCAACTTAATGAGGAGTTACTGTCATGTTTTACTGTCCGTAATGGGTAGTGGGCTGCTAGGGTGACAAATGAGCGTTTCAAAAGTTTATTCCTGAGAACTTGCTGGTTCCTGGGTGCAGATCAACGAAAATTGTTGAATCTTGCTTCGAGCAACGGTAATCGTCATCACTCTAACAAGCTTTTCTAATTATGTTTTCTTGTTGTTGTAGAAACTTAGTTGCATTGTTAGTTGTTGAATTCAAAGATTGTAATTCAAGTCAGTTTGTAATCTTCATTTCCGTGCAAGTTGCTATAAGTGTCAAGTTGTAATTTTTTGTTTTACACGTACATTGTATGTTATTTGTAATTCGGAAACAACAATCTCAAGGCAAGATCCGAGCAACAAAACGAAAAATCCTGCAAATATCCTTGACACAAGTTTTCACAAACTTAAAAAGTTCGATGGAGAACACTAGAAGATTCCATAGTACCGATGTTGTTCAAGCTTTGGCCAATATGATTACCTCACAATAAAAATGGAGAATATACGACAACTTGTGCAAGTTGTTGATACTCAACTTCATGGATAATTCCATGACAGAGTTGTATAACAAGAAGGTGCTTGCAAGTGACGTCTGGAGTCTCTTGAAAAACAGTATAAAGATAACGAGAAAATGTCAAAAATACATCTCGTCGACAAATTCATGAATATGAAATTTGAAGACGAGAAGACTATGCTATCTCAAGGAATTATTAAAGTTTATTAAAGTTGCAGCAAAAGCTAGAGGAGGATAAAATGCTTCTAGCCGACAAATTCGTAGTGGGAGCAATTATCTCCAAGCTCTCTTCTGGCTGGAATCGCTTTGCTACTGATATGTAATACAAGAAAATGGAGATCCTGCTATAAGACCTTTTATGCTTTTTTTTTCGTATCAAAGATGAAGCGAGAAGCCAAATCAAAGTGGACATTGTCTAAACATTTGCCAAGTCAAACATAGTACATTCTGGAGATTCCAAAAGGAAGTAAAATGCTTCCTACAGTAACAAAAAGAACTTCAACCATCTGAAGGTAAAATCAGATTCTTTCAAGTCCAAGTCTAGCAATAATGGGGCTTACTTCAACTGTGGCAAGAAGGGTTACTTCAAGAAGGATTTCAGGTCCAAGCCCAAACCAAAACCGAAAGAGTAAGGTGAGCTTAACTTGGTTGGCTATGATTGCATAAGTTAACTTATCTGGCATGAACACTGATTGGTGGGTGGACACATATGCATCTTGCTACGTGTGTTCAAAGGAGTTGTCCACCACTTACGAACCTACTGTTGAGAAGGTTTCGATGACGAACAAATCTCAAGCTAAAGTTTTAGGGATCGGGACAGTGGTACTGACATTGACTTCGGGGAAGACACTTACCCTGGAGAACGTGAATCATGTATCGATTATTGCCAAGAACTAGATCTCTAGAAGTTTGATGTGCAACTTAGGCTTATTGATGGACATCAAAGCTGGTAATATAGCGATGTCCTACAAATGAGCATATTTGGGAGAACTTTTTGTGTCGAAGGAATGTTCATATTGCAAGTTGCAAGTTGCAACTTCAGCTGAATGTGTTAATGAAGTGTCTATTTCTGGTTACTATTCTGGTTATTCTCTTGAGTTATGGAACAATAGAATAAGACATGTTTATTGTAAAAGAATTAACAAGATGTCTATTTTAGGCCTATCTCCAAATGTGGGGGTAAGGCTCTGGAGAAATGTGAAGTCTATGCTCAGACTAAGATTGCAAGAAATCCATTCAAATGGGTGAACCGAAGTACAAATCTTCTCGAGTTGGTACATTCAGATATTTGTGATTTCAAACAATTCTCCACAAAGGCCGGGATGAAATATTTTATTGCCTTCATCGATGACTTTTCGAAGGATGCGTTCGTCTGTCTTCTCAAATCAAAAGATAAAACGTTCGAGAAGTTCAAAGACTTCAAGGCTGAAGCTGAACGTTATACCAGATAACTCAAGAGGCTCAGAAGCGATAGAGGGAGAGAGTATCGTTATCTTGAATTTGTATCGTTCTGCAAAAAATATATAATTGTCAATGAAACGACTACTTCGTATACCCCCTAATCTAATGGAATAGCAAAAAGAAAAATCGGACATTGACGGAGATGATGAACTCTATACTGTTAACTGCTGGTCTTCCAAGTTGCTACTGGGGAGAAGCTGTGCTAACGACTACTTTTATTTTTAATAAAGTACAGTTTGCTGAATCAGACACCATTTTTCATGAACTCTGGTTCAAAGTCAGACCCAACTTGAATGTTATTCGAGTGTGGGGGTGTTTGGCTTATATGAAGTTTTTTGACATCAAAACTCAGAAGTTGGAAATAATGACTACGAAGACTATATTTTTGGGTTACGTCGAGAAGAGTGATGCTCGTAGGTTTCTTGATCTTGAATGAAATCATTGAATCCCACATTGCTGAATTCTTCGAAGATAAGTTTGTCAGGCATAAGAACATTATTCTAGCGGATCTTACGGAGAACATTGTAAGCACTAAATAGTCTAGCACTTCCAAAGAAGCTATAGTCCAAGAAGTTGCAATTAAAGATGCAATACTTTGAACCAATAATCACTAAGCTATCATCAAAGTGAGTGAGTAGGTTGAAAGACTTCGGAAAAAACTTCGTCACCTATCATTTGTAAGCAAAACATATTACCTATGACGAGACGATGAAAACCAGAGATACTGTTTTTTGGAAGGAGGCATGGTAGTGCAGAACTACAAAAGGCTGGGATCTCATGCTACAATGGTATGACACCACAAAAAGGTTGAATCTCGGCTTCGAGCTATGTCATAGTGGCGTAGCACTGCAAGGAGGCGAAATGTCTCATGCTGGAAAATTAAACTCTAAAGAACCCACCTATGTGTATGAACAAAGATGTAGGCCATTTCTTGAGGGTAAGCTTGTAGACACCCAAGATACGTACACAAATACCAGGTTAGCACACGACCTTTAATGTGCGATCAGAGGTACAATTAATGTGATTGTGTGAATGGAAATGATAACAATTATGGTACTGAATTCGAGGCATAGATTATTCTGTATCGTACTCTTGTTTGACCAATGCGGAAAGATTAAAGTCATAAGTGACATCTATCCTAATGCATGTTGTATAGTTAATGTGGTGTACGCTCAACCCATATATTGAAATAAGTGAGTTTTGGAGATGGAGAGGAGAAGGAGAAAAGTAGGAGAAGAGAGAATATGAGAAAGGAGATTGCAAGGACATAAAATTCTATGTTGCATCTCATGTCTATTTATATTGGTATGCAAAACATCTACAATTACTATTATACCCTCATAAGATAATAACAAAATAACTCACCCTCCCTCAAGCTGGAGCATATAGATCAGACATGTCCAGATTGCTACATAAATCACAAAATGTACCACGAGCAGGTGGTTTAGTGAGGATATCACCTAATTGATCCTCAGGTCGAAGATAAGGAGTGACAATCTATTTTTTCAGCAACAAATCACGAATAAAATGATAATCCACCTCGATATGCTTAGTGCGCTCATGAAACACCGGATTACTTGATAAACATTGCCGACTGATTGTCATAATACATCTCTATCGGAATAAGAATTGTAATCCCCATTTCATAAAAAAGAGACTACACCAACATCATCTCAGAAGTATGAGCCATCGTACGGTATTCGATCTCTGCACTAGAGCGAGCCACAACATTATGCTTCTTACTAAGTCACGTGACAAGATTGTCACCCACAAATGTACAATAGCCAGAAGTAGACCTTCTATCATTGTGATTGCCTGCCCAATCAACATCACTGAACCCCGTCACCGTAAGCAACTGGAAATGTTTGTACAACAAATTTTTTTCAGGTGCACCATTCAAGTATCGGAAAATGCAAGAGATAGCCTCCCAATGTGGTTACCGAGGGACATGCATAAACTGACTAACTACTCCAACTGCATATGTGATGTCTGGTCGTGTAACAATAAGATATATATAAGTTTGCCAACCAAATGTCTATAATGTCCAACATTCTCAAATAATTTTTTCCTGTCAGCATTAAGCTTTTCATGATAATCCATAAGAGTCTCAACTGGCCGACACTCCAACATCCCAGTCTCTGAGAGCAAGTCTAGAACATACTTGCACTGTGACAAATGCACACTCTTCTTAATTCGAGCAAACCTCGATTCCAAGAAAATATCGAAGAAGACCCAAATCCTTAATATGAAACTGACGACTAAGAAAGGTCTTCAAGTCTACAATCCCAGTATGATCACTCCCAGATATAATGATATCATCAACATAAACAATCAATACGATAATACTTACTGAGAAAAAATGACAACATACTGAATGATCTGATGTGCGCCGAAATCTATACTGAATGAGAATTGAACTGAACTTGTCAAACCAAGCTCGATGTGACTATTTCAGCCCATATAATGCTTTCTTCGATCGATATACGAGTTTTCCACTTTCTGTCATAACATATTCCGGTGGTTGATCCATATAAACCTCCTCCTATAAGTCCCTACGCAAGAAATTATTTTTTATGTCTAGCTGATATATAGGCCACTGGAGATTAACTGCTACAAAAATAAGAATCCGAACTGAATTCAGCCGAGCCACCGGAGATAAAGTCTATATAATCTACACCATATGTCTGAGTATACCTTTTGCAACCAACTATGTCTTGAGTTGCTCAACTGAACCATCCAGATGATACTTAACAGTATACACCCATCTACCACCCACTATTTGCTTCTCAGCAAAAAATGATGTAAGCTTCCAAGTCTAATTTTGAGTAAAGCACACATCTTTTCATCTATTGCATGTTTTCAACCAGAAGATGACATAGTCTGCTTATAAGTTTTGGGAATGGAAATAAAAGACATTGAAACAGCAAATGCATAAAAAGATGAAGAAGTTTGGTGTAATGAAGCATAATTAGAAATGTGATGCTTGTTCTTTGTGGTACAAATGTGTTCTTTTTCTGAGAGCAATGGAGATATCATCTGGATTTGTGGTGATGAGAGCAGCAGGTACGAAAGCTGATTGGTTGAGGGCTAAATTCTGCAGAACTACTGGCATATCCTTGGATCTCTGATAAACCTGTAAAGGTGGAATGGAGACAACGATTTAGGAATGACCGGAAGTGGTATGAAAGATATCAAGTTTGATGAAAATGGAATAAGACGGTCTCTTGAAGGAAAGTAAAGGGTAGACTCAAAGAAGGTAACATCTGCACTGACATAATACTTGCGTGACTGTGGATTGTAACAACGATAACCTTTTTGAGTACGGGGGATAACCAAGAAAGATACTTCAGACTCCAGAGATCGATGAGCCAACTTGTATCGATTATGTTCCAAGTTGTGAACAAAAACGACACACCCAAACACTCGAGGAGATAAGGAAAAAGGAGTGACATCTGTATGTAACATGAAAATGGAACTTTGTTATTTAATATAGATGATGGCATGCGATTAATTAGATAACATGCAATAAGTACGAGATCTTCTCAATAATGTCTAGGGACATGCATGTTGAACATGAGAGCTCGAGCCACATCTAAAATGTGTCGATGTTTGCGTTCGACTATACCATTTTTCTGATAGGTGTGGACACAACTGGTTTGATGAATCATGTCACGATCAACACATAATTTGTTCACAGAACATTGAGTATACTCCAAAGCATTAACAGAACAAAGAATTTTGATGTGTTTAAAATAGACTTCATTATAAAAGACGGATAACGCATTTGGAAACTTAGATCTTTCTTTCATTAAATAACACCAAGTTATTTTAGAATAATCATCAATAAAAATAACAAAAACTGAAATCCTTTCGGACTTTTGACTTTAGACGAATCCTAAATATCAGAATGAACAAAATCAAAAGACTGCAACTGACGACTCTCAATACGACGAGGAAAAGAATTACGGTGATGCTTGCCTAACTGACAAGCTTCACATCCACGACTAGAAATATGACTCAAACTAGGAACAACTTCACGCAACTTAGCCAAAGACGGATATCCCAAACGATATCGTCACTGCAACGGAGAAGTAGAAACATAAGTGAAAGCCTTTCCAGGTAGATCCAAGTAATACAATCTATTTTTTTCATGCCCCGAACCAATCTTCTTCGTCCCGAGGTCCCGAAAAACACAAGAATTATTTTTTTTTTTACAGAACATTGAAGAGTTTTGGTTAACTAGCTCACATATAGCAATTTGAAAGAAAAATTAGGCACATATAATGAATCAAATAATGACAGTGATTTCATAAAGTGAATGACACATTTTTCAAGCACATGACGAGTAGACCCATCAGCCAAGATAATATTATGTTTCATAGGAGTACGATTATGAAAAAGAGTTTATACCAGACATGTGAGTACTTGCTCTTGAGTCGATGATCCAAGAGCTGGATGAAGATCGGGTTGCCACAAAAGCAGGATTACTTAATGTGCCATGGTTGCAGTAGGTTGGGAGGTGGTACTAACAAGCACGTTCAACTTCTAGAGGATCTGTTCAAATGGAGATGAGGTGTCGGACGTTGAAGTCTGATTAAAACTGGAAGTATCATCTCTGGGAGCAGAAGTGGTGACCTGTGACTGTATATTTTCATCATGCACTTGATGTGCATATTCTGGTTTATCCTATTTGTCCCAAAAGTAGTCTTTGATGTGACCAAATATTCCACAATAGTTACACTTCCTGGTTGACCACGGCTGCCACCACCACGGCTACCACTACAACCATTGTCTCTACCACTACGACCTCCTCCTCGACCAAAACTACGACCACTATCTCTACCACCACTATGACCAATAACATGATACATACCCTCCTTATGTGAGATCTAAGAGGACACGGGTTCAGGGATGACACCATGAGGACACAGGCAGATATCAGAATGTAACAGAATCAACTGGCCAACTGCCACTGCCACTGATACATTTGCCAACTGCCATCCAACTGCCACAGACACCTGGATTACCAACTACCAATCACATATGACTTTGCCTTGTCAGCACAAGAGAGGGGACAGCTCAGCATAACAACCTCAACTGTCATCCAACTGCCATATTCAAGAACAAGAGTTATGAACAGTTATAAATAAAGGATAGGAATTGTAAGAAGGCATGAATGTATTTTGTACTTAGCTTCTAATTCTTCTTCCTCCTCTTCATTGTAGACAAGCTATTTTGGGATGAATAAACCCTAGTTCTTTTCCCCTGTACCTCTGTCTCTGCCATTAATCATGTCCAATATTGTCAGATCACCCCCAAATCCCAGTCGACAGGGAAAGGGGTCTAACAATTTGGTATCAGAGCCTTTGGCTCCAATACTCGAGGCCAGTTCGAGCAGTCGGAGCTCTCGCCGGGGATCACCGGAGGACCACCGGAGTGCGACTGAGGAGGGTCGTATGTTGCTTATTGAAGGTACAATGCTCAATCTCAGTTCCAAATTCGACCTGATTTTAGAAAATAATTTCAAATTTGATAAAATCTTGGAAGAACTGTTGAGAGCAAGAGAGGGAAGGGAAACCCTAGCTGCTGCCATTAGGGCTCCACCCTTACTCCCTGCACCACCCCAATTGTTGATCCCTACTGCACCTCAGTACACTGCCACAACAGCATCCTCACCCCTAGGAGCTCATCATATACCCCAAATTGGAAATGGAAAGCTGGGAATTCAAAACCCTTCCACAATTTTGGAGGCAAATATGCATCAACAACAACCCAATGTTGACCCAAATCGATCTCCACAACAATTCCCATGGAATGTGGGAATCAATTTGGGAACCTTGCCTCAACAAGAACCTCACAACAACAATGGGACCCGAGTTATTCATGAACCAGACCATCAAGAAGGTCCAAGAAACCCTTTAATCCAGAATGTGGGGGTAACACCAGAATACCCAACCACTGGCCCCACCTTATACAACACAACAACACCACTCCATTATTGCCAAACCCAGGGCACAGAGGGTTACAATTTGGGTCACTGCAAGGAAACCCCTATTGGAACATGCCTCCACCCAGACTAAAAATACCCCAATTCAGTGGTGATACTGTTGTGGAGGAATGGTTGTTGAAGATAAACTACTATTTTAGCTTCTATCCTATGTCAGAATGGGACAGAATAAGAGTGTGCTCTGTGCAATTGCAAGGGTCAGCAGCTTTCTGGTTTGATTGGTTGATGAAGACCAAGGGAGGCATAATAGGTTGGGAAGAATTATGTCAGTTTATAAAAATGCAGTTTGGTCCATCACAATTTGTGGATCCCATGATTGAGTTGAAACTCTTGAAACAAGATGACACAGTGCAGGATTATACATCCCAGTTTCAGAGACTGTCTAGCAAGGTGTTAGGATTATCTGAAAAATGTCTTATCAGTCAATATATAGGAGGCCTGAAAGAAGAGATAAGGTATGAAGTGCAGGTAGCCAACCCTGTTACCTTGCCTTTAACAATGCATTTAGCCAAGCTGTATGAAGCCAAAATGCTAGCCACCAGGAAAAACTATAGACTTACAACATCTCAAGCTAAGCCCCAATTTTCAACTCCTCTAATTCAGAACCCTACCACAGAAGGGCAAAAGAAGTATGGCAATGGAGGCACAGGGATGCTGAACCAAAACCGTACTATAACCCCTTCTGAAATGTCAAGAAGAAAGGGATTGGGGTTGTGCTACTTTTGTGATGAGAAATGGGCTAGAGGCCACAAATGCAAAGAAAAGAAACTGTTCTTGTTACTAGCAGATGAGGATACAGATCTTACTGAGCATGAGTTTGCAGAGGAAGGGAATTCAGCAGGGACTGTACAAGCCTCCTCAGACTGTTTTGAGATATCCTTGCAGGCATTATCAGGGAGCTCCCATCATTCTACTATGAGAATGAAAGGAACCATCAAAAATAAACCTGTAACCATCTTAGTTGATTCTGGCTCCACTCACAATTTTATTGATGTTAAAATGAGTGAGGCTAGGATTAGCACTGACAAATAATAACTCTTTTGAAGTTATGGTGGCCAATGGTAACAAGTTACTCAGCAAGGGAATATGTCCAGGTGTGGTTATAGACTGCCAAGGGCATAAAATTCATGCAGATTTGTTACAGTTACCCATATCAGGGTGCCACATAGTTCTTGGGGCTAAATGGCTAAGCACCTTGGAAAATATCATGTGGAATTTCCAGGAGCTGATTATGCAGTATGAGAACAATGGCAAGACCATCCAATTTGTGGGCTTGAAAGCAGACACCGCCAATCTGAATGAAGCAGTACCAAAAGAGCTAAGACAGAAACCTCAGATGTTTGTAATACAACTTTGTTCAATAAGCAAGGAATACAGGGAACCTGGTGAAGGAGAAAACAAGGTGACAGCCTTACTGAAACAGTATGAAGAATTGTTTGAAGAACCTGAAGGACTGCCACCTAAGAGAGATTATGATCACAGAGTGCCATTACTTCCAGGATCAGCCCCAGTATGCATCAGACCCTACAGATACCCCTATGCACATAAAAACGAAATAGAGAAACAAATCCAGGAAATGTTGAAGTCAGGTATCATCAGAGATAGCACTAGCTCCTACTCATCTCCAGTTATCTTAGTAAAAAAAAATGATGGCACTTGGAGAATGTGCATAGATTATAGGGCTCTCAATCACAACACAATCAAGGATAAATTCCCCATTCCTATTGCTGAGGAACTTTTTGATGAGTTACATGGAGCTAAAATGTTCTCTAAGCTGGACTTGAGGGCTGGTTATCATCAGGTTAGGATGGCAGAGGAGGATGTCCATAAGACTGCTTTCAGAACTCATGAAGGGCACTATGAATTCCTAGTCATGCCTTTTGGTCTCACTAATGCTCCCTCCACTTTTCAGGCCATGATGAATGCCATCTTTAAAGGATACCTGAGAAAATTTGTGTTGGTCTTCTTTGATGATATTCTAGTATACAGTTCTGATTTGGACAACCACCTTCATCATTTAGAAGAAGTCTTCAAGGTCTTGACTGCTCATCAGTTAAGGATCAAAAGGAGCCAATGCTTCTTTGCTCAGAGGCAGGTAGCCTATCTGGGACACATCATATCTTCCCAAGGTATCAAAGTTGACCAAGACAAAATCAAAGCAGTAATGGACTGGCCTGAACCTAAAACTCTCAAGGAATTAAGGTTTTTTTTAGGTCTCACAGGCTACTACAGGAGGTTCATCAAAGGCTATGGCACCATAGCTACTCCCCTAACCCAGCTCCTCAAAAAGAATGCTTTTCACTGGAGCAAGGAAGCACAAGTTGCCTTTAATAAACTGAAGGAGGCTCTCACTACTCCACCAGTCTTGGCCATGCCTAACTTTGCTGAGACCTTTATACTAGAGTGTGATGCTTCAGGTGGAGGAATTGGAGCAGTGTTAATGCAAGAAGGTAAACCAATAGCTTTCTTAAGCCAACAACTGAAGGGAAGGGCACTTATGCTTTCAACTTATGAAAAGGAGATGCTGGCTATACTTCTGGCCATCAAGAAATGGGGTCAGTATTTGTGGGGTAGACCCTTCATTATTAGAACTGACCACAAACCTCTCAAGTTCATGTTAGAGCAGAGGGTCTACACTGATGCACAGTACAGATGGGTCATGAAGCTTCATGGGTACCAGTACACTGTAGAATACAAGAAAGGGGGTGAAAATAGAGCAGCTGATAGTCTCTCAAGGATGGTTCCCTCACTAACTGCTATCACTGCTATAGAAGCTGGGTGGATTGGGCAGTTCAAAAGACAGATGCAGGAGTCTTCCTACTACCAGGATTACATCACCAAGTGGTCTCAAGGACAGTTAGACACAAACAAGTTCAGAGTAGCTGATGGGTTGCTCTACTATAAAAATAGACTGTTCCTTGACCCTAAGTCTGAATTTGTCTCTGCCATGCTCAAGGAGCATCATGACACTCTATATGCTGGTCATTCTGGGTATATCAAAACCTTGCCGAGACTTAAGAAGGTTTGCTACTGGAGGGGTATGAAAAGGAGTGTGCAGGAGTATATCAGGACTTGTGAAGTGTGTCAAAGGAACAAGACATAAAACATTTCCCCTGCAGGGTTACTACAACCTTTACCAATTCCCTCTAGAATCTGGGAGGATGTCTCTATGGACTTTATAGAAGGTTTACCAACCAGCAACCATAAATCAACTATCCTGGTAGTGGTGGATAGGCTTACAAAATACATACACTTGTTTGCCCTAAGTCATCCTTTTACTGCCTCTGTGGTTGCTCAGGTATTTTTGGATGGGGTCTTCAAGTTACATGGGATGCCCAAGACAATTGTGTCTGACAGAGATGCCATTTTCACCAGCCAGTTTTGGAGGGAACTGTTCAAATTACATGTGACTCACCTCAATTATAGTACTTCCTACCACCCTCAATCAGATGGCCAAACTGAAGTCACCAATAGGTGCATAGAGGGATATTTGCGTTGCTTTTGTGGCCATAAACCTAAAGAGTAGGCTAGACACTTGTTGTGGGCTGAATTTTGGTTTAACACCAACTGGCATTCCTCCACCAGAATGACTCCTTTCTCCTTTTGAGGCAGTGTATGGGAGGCCCCCACCTAATATTCTTACCTATATTCCAGGAATTGTACAGGATCAGGGGGTGGCTGAAGCCCTGACAGGAAGGGATAACACACTGCAACTTTTGAAGGACAATTTGCACTTGGCACAAGACAGGATGAAAAGATTAGCTTACACAGATCTGACAGAGAATTCAAGGGGGGAGATTGGATTTATTTGAAGCTACAACCTTATAGACAGACTTCTGTAGGTCAGAGGAGGCCTCACAAGTTGTCACCCAAATATTTTGGGCCTTACCAGGTCATAGATAGAATTGGACAGGTAGCTTACAAACTGGAATTGCCTGCAGACTCTCAGATTCACCCAGTCTTTCATGTCTCTCAACTCAAGGCAAAGTTGAGTAGGAAAATCAGTGTTAATGGTGATACCCCCAGCTTGAGAGATGAGGTTTTACTAGAGCCAGACTGCATCTTGAAACGAAGGTTAGTCCAGCTCAGGAACAAGGCTGCAGTAGAGTTGTTGGTGCAATGGAAGGAATACACCAAGGAGGAAGCTCAGTGGATTGCATATGAGGACTTTGTGAGACGTTTTTCCTATTTCGACCTTGAGGCAAGGTCTAATTAGGGGGGGGGGGGACTATTTGATACATACCCTCCTTATGTGAGATCTAAGAGGACACGGGTTCAGGGATGACACCATGAGGACACAGGCAGATATCAGAATGTAACAGAATCAACTGGCCAACTGCCACTGCCACTGCCACTGATACATTTGCCAACTGCCATCCAACTGCCACAGACACCTGGATTACCAACTACCAATCACATATGACTTTGCCTTGTCAGCACAAGAGAGGGGACAGCTCAGCATAACAACCTCAACTGTCATCCAACTGCCAGATTCAAGAACAAGAGTTAGGAACAGTTATAAATAAAGGATAGGAATTGTAAGAAGGCATGAATGTATTTTGTACTTAGCTTCTAATTCTTCTTCCTCCTCCTCTTCATTGTAGACAAGCTATTTTGGGATGAATAAACCCTAGTTCTTTTCCCCTGTACCTCTGTCTCTGCCATTAATCATGTCCAATATTGTCAGATCACCCCCAAATCCCAGTCGACAGGGAAAGGGGTCTAACATAACACTAGTAACTAGGGCAGAAGAGTGATTACTCGACATCACAGAACTGTCTTAGAAAGGAACGATTGAGACGGGAGAAAGTACAACCGCCGTTGGTAATTGCTCTCCAGTAAGGATTTAAGTCTTATAAGGTTTTAGCGCAGGATCCCAAGCCGGCTAGGATAAGTGAAACATGAAACTCTTTCTTTTGTCACCGAGTTTCTTTTAAATCAGTAGTAACATGATATTGTAGCAGTTTTTTTCACAGAGCTTTATTTGAAGCCAAATATTCATTCACATGTTCACCATTTTGCTTTGTATTAAACATTACTCGTACAACTCGTAGATACGGGCTACGTTCCTCTTCTGCGAATATGATCCTTCCAAAGTTATCCAAATCTGTTTGGAGAATTCACACGAGTGAACATTCACAGTGATGTGCGGCTCCATACTATGCCACAACAACATAACATATGTATCGACACTCATTCAATCCTCATAGTAAGCAGACGTTTTAGACGGGGGTTCTTTCAAATTATTTTTCTTCGCCCTCAATACCACTTTGATAGACTTGGACCATGCAAGGTAGTTCACACCATTGAGTTTCACTGCGGTAATCAATTTTTTCAATTCATCATTATGAATAAAAGTAAAAGGAGAACCACCTCCGCTACCACCACCACTATTAACCTCGTTATAAGATTCGGTCCACATCATACTTGTAGTTGCAACATAAAGACGAGATCTCTGAAGCCTTAGATCTCATAACGAACCACAACCGACGACGAACAACCAATGGAGATCTGTAAAAATCCTAGATTTCATAAACGAACCACAAACGATCAAGAACAACGAACGACGAATCATGAAAAGTAGACGAAGAACTGTCGATTTTTTTATAGTACTTTCAAAAGATGCTCTGATACCAATTGAAGTTTAGAGATTGAGAGGAGAGAAGGAGAAAAGTAGGAGAAGAAAGAATGTGAGAAAGGAGATTGCAAGTGCATGAAACCCTAGGTTGCATCTTATATATATTTATATTGATATACAAAACACCCACAATTACTATTATACTCTCATAAGATAAATAGCAAAATAAAACAAAATATATAGGAAATTGTTGGGGTTTATTGAAATTATTCTCTAGAAATGATCACACATCCATGTAACAATTCCAAGTGTGTATTTCAATATAATTTTTTCTTTTATTGACTTGTGCATATGGGATATGGTAGTCCATTGGTTAGTATGGTAGGATATTTTTCTAGAGGGCAATGTTCATGACCTCTAAGAAACATGTCTTTTGTCACCCATTTTTGGGAATTTTTTCTTAAAAGCTAGACTCCGAAGGGGCGTAGCGACTCAGACTAGGACGTGGGCGAAGGATGTAAAGTGGCGCTTTCATGACGTACTTTGCACTTCGTACGTACGCATCGGACGCGAGATGACACTTGTGCGTCATTGCACCGTTCTGCGCTCGTTCTCATGTGGGCACCGCGGAGCAGCACATGTGCAACAGGGAGCGCGGGGTCAGCAGGGTCGCAATTTTTGCATGGCCCTTCTTTTTTTCTGTTTTAATGAAAGGAGAAATTACTTTCATTGTTGTTGTGACATTTGCGGTGCTAGTGCTAGAGGTAAATATGAATGTAGCACCGTACCGTAGCTTTTTTAAGGATATCCCACTGAGGATCTTTGGTGGGCCTATTACCCTTTTGCGCATTTGGTGTGCGAGTAATAGATTCGAAACAAACCCTATCATAGGTAATATGGACGTGATATGTTTTGTGGATTTTAAGGACATCCCGCTGGAAGATTTTGGTGGACCTATTACCCTTTTGCGCACTTGGGGTGCGAGTAATAGATTCGAAACAAACCCTATCAGAGGTAATATGGACGCGATAGGTTTTGTGGACCCATTACTTTTTGCGCACGTTAGTGCAAGTAATAGGTTTGAGACAAGTCCTGCCAGAGGTAAAATGGACGTGGCAGTTTTTATGGACTTAACACCTCGGGCATACTCCGAATTGGGTACGGGTGATAAGTTGGAAGACAATCGATATCAGAGGTAATATGGACGTGATGATTGATGGTCAAGGCCGGAAAGTTTGCTCAGAGGTAATATGGACACGGGACTCCGTCAGAGTAGTGTATTAGAGCGACAGTCCAGAGGTCCTGTGGACAAGAACCAACATTCAGGAAGATACGATGTAGTTGGTAATAGATGAGTACTAGTCTAATTTAGACGTAGTACTTTTTGAGGAACCTGCATTGATAGGCATCAGAAGCAAGTCACCAATGGGTTTTGCTAGCCGGTATGCGCCATTGGAAAACACGGTTTCCACAACGAACGAGCCCTCCCATTTATATTGGAATTTGCTGGCCATCTTGTGGGTCATAACCATCGGTCTTTTTAATGTTAGGACGATGTCACACACTTGAAACGTTATCTGTTTTGCCCGTTTGTTGAAGGCTCCAGAGAGACGCGCTTGATACAGCTCTATGCGTTGTTGGGCTAAGATTCGTTTCTCGTCGAGTGCTTCCAACTCCTGTAACCGTCGGCGGTAGTTGTCATCCGTGGTTAGTTGGTTGGAGAGAGCTACCCGTAGTGAAGGGATTTGGATCTTAAGCGGGAGTACCGCCTCACTTTCGTACACCAAAGAGAATGGCGTGTTCCCAGTAGCTGTCCGGACTGTTGTTCGGTAGGCCCAGAGACATTCATCCAGCTTCTCGTTCCAGTCGCGTTTATTGGAAGACACGAATTCCTTGAGGGGCTTGATGGTTTTGTTGAACGCTTCCGCCAGACCGTTTGCGGCGGGGTTGTATGCCGTGGAGGTTATGTTTTGGATTCGGTTCTTGCCACAAAACCGATAGAAGACGTGACTTGCGAACTGTGGACCATTGTCGTGGACGATCCTACGCGGCAAGCCGAAGCGATATATGACGTGATGCTTGACGAAGTTAATCACGTTGGCTGTCTTGACTTCAGCGAGCGGAACAACTTTCGCCCATTTGGAGAAATAGTCGGTGATCGCCAGGATGAACCGATGTCCCTTTGATGAAGGCGGACTGATTGGCCCGATGATGTCCATTTTCCACGCCTCTAACGGCAAAGATGCTACCGTTGGGTGTAGGAACTCGGATGGCTGGTGGATGAAGTTCGCATGAAATTGGCATGCTTGGTCCTTCCTTGCGTAATTGACAACATCTGCTACAATCGTTGGCCAATAGTAGCCTATTCTCCGAAGACGGTCTTGTAGCTTTGGACCGGGTTGATGCGTCCCGCAGATGCCGTCGTGGGCTTCGCGGAGGGCTTGTTTTGCCTCTGTGTTCGACAAGCATCGGAGCAGAAGGCCGTCGTAGGACCGACGGTACAACATTTAGGTCTCCGTATCGTAATAGAAATGGAGGAAGCGTCTTCTGATTGAAGTAGCTTCCTTGGGTTTTCAGGGAGAATTCTATAGACTGCGTAGTCGATGAATGAAAGCCTCCAATCTTTAGTATCGGTATCGACCACTGCTGCATACCTGAGGCATAAGCATATGTTGCTTTTGGGACATACCCGCTCTTGACCGATTACCGTGATTAATTGATGGGTGTTGTCTGGGACTGCCAAGGAAGCAGCGAGACCGGCTAAAGCGTCCGCTTCAATGTTTTGCAACCGAGGCAACCGAGGGACATGCTCAATAAAGAATCTCCCGAAAGTCGCGATGATGCTGTGTGCATCTTGGTGGTAGGGGATCAAATCTTTGTTTCAGATTTCATATACTCTCCGGACTTGATTGACGATAAGCTAAGAATCGTCGTAGGCTTCCAAGTACTCTACTCCTACTTGTTTGGCGAGCTGGAGTCCGATGATTAGAGCGTTGTACTCTGCCACATTATTGGAGCATGGCTCCGTGAGAGAGTATGCGCGATTGATGACGATGCCGTATGGGGAGGTCAACACTATCCCAATCCCAGCGATGATGTTGCCTTTGGGCCCTGCTCTTGAAGCACCGTTAAAGAACATTCGCCAAACCGCTTTGTGTGAGGTGACGTTGGCGTCTGCCACTTCGTCTGGAATATCTTTATAGAGCTTTGATGTTTCTGACCCCGGGTGGGCTGCCAGAAAGTCCGCCAATGTTTGACCCTCGACGGCCTTCTGTGGGACAAATACCATATCATATGAAAATAATAGTATTGTCCAGGTAGCCAAGCGGGAACTGAGTGCCCCAGGTTTGGTCATGAGGACTCTGAGGGGGTTGACTCACGAGATTACGTGAATGGTCTGTCCAGTCACGTAATGTCGAGTTTTCTGGATGGCGAATACCAGCGCAAGGTATTCTTTCTCGACGGCGGTATATCTATGCTCTGGGCCGACCATCATCCGACTGAGGTTGTATATGGCCTGCTCGTGGCCTGAATAACTATTCTGGGTTAACATGGCACCGAGAGAGTGATCCATTACGCGTACATAAAGCAGGAATGACTTTCCCATGACCGGGACCACCAGCACAAGAGTGTTTGATAGGTATTCTTTGATGTTGTTGAACGCTCGTTGGCACTCTTCATTCCAAACAAAGGAAACACCTTTCTTCATGAGTTGTGTGAACGGCCGACAACGTCCAGAGGTTTGATATGAACCTCTTGATGTATGCCAACCTCCCTTGGAGGCCGCGGAGTTTCCGGAGGTTCCTTGGCGGATGCATCTCCAGGATGGCCTTGGTCTTGTCGGGGTCTATGTGAATACCCCGTAAAGTGATGACGAAACCCAGAAATTTGTCGTTGGAGACTCTCAGGAAGGACTTGGTAGGGTTCATCTTGAGGCGGTGTGCACGCATTAAGTCGAACACAGTCCTCAGATCTGGGATGTGATCATCTTTGGAGCGACTTTGACGACGATGTCGTCGACGTAGCGTTCTACCGTCTTGCGCAGATGCTCACGAAAAATGGTGCTCATGGCTCGCTAATATGTAGCACCAGCGTTCTTCAGGCCGAAAGGCTTGACCGTATAGCAGTATATGTCTATCGGGGTCCGGAATGACGTATGTTTCTCATCATCGGGAAACATCTTGATTTGGTTGTAGCCTGAGAAGCGATCCATGAAGGACATGCGTTCGAAGCCACAAGTGCTGTCGATCATTACGTCGGTGATTAGGAGAGGGAATTCGTCATGCCGCGTTTAAATCACGGAAGTCGATGCAGATTTGGATCTTCCCATTCTTCTTAACAACGGGCACGATGTTGGCTTCCCAGTCGGGGTGTTGTTCCTCGCGGATGAAGCCATTAGCTATCAGCTTGTTGACTTCAGCTTCAATGGAATCCATCACGTCTGGCCGGAACCATCGTTGTTGTTGCTTGACTGGTTTGGCGTCTGGCCGAATGTTGAGTTTGTGGACCGCGATTTGGGGATCCAGTCCTGGCATGTCTTCGTAACTCTAGACAAAGACATCGATGTATTCCCTAGCGAGTTGTAATAGGGATTTTCGGTCTTCCTCGGGTAGACTTTTGCTGACGAAGATAGGCTTTGGGGAGGTCTCGTCACCTAGATTGACTTGGACAACCTCGTCCTCGGTAGGAGGTTCTCGCTGCTCAAATCGCATCTCCCATTGTGAACCCAGTTGTTGGGCCCAAGGTTCCATCTCAAAGGGCTCGGGTGGATCCTCGTCTTCCTCAAGGTTGGCAGACACCATATTGGAGGACAGTGTTTGTCCGAGCATGTTCTCGATTTTGACGTCGGAGTCATCGACTGAAGATTCTGAAGAGTGCGAGCGCTCTTCATCTGAGCCCTCGGGGGTTGTAGGAGGCGTTACATATCCTAAGCCATGCTTAGTCTTATGATAGTAATCCTCGGGCTTGCCTGCAAGGGAGAGAAGTCGTAAAGGCGCCCTTCGGCCTTTGCCGTAGTTTAATCCTTCAGTGACCTCTAGGTTGTATCCCATCTTTTGGATAAGATGTAGGGCTTGCGAGCTGTACCGGTAGAGTAGCATTCTGCCTATCTCGGATTCTGGTTCTACTTCCTTTGGGATAAAGGATCGAGGGCATTCAACACTGCCGAAGATGATGATCTTATCTCCCTTCTTCCTGGGTGGGACTAGGAAATAAGAATCCTGGTTAGAGCGAAGTCGGTGCACGGTGCAGGTAGTGGTCACTTGTGTGTGCAGATGAAGGCCCAGACCGTGCTCCAGGGAGTAGAGTGTACTTATATGCAGCTGTGCCTCGGATAGGGAACGTCGCACAACGTAGTTGTTTTCCTTGTTTTGCGCTTGTGAGTAATCACGTCACGCAAATCATGCGAAGGGTGTTTTACCTTTGCATCCTCTTTGTGATTCCGGGTATCCCGGGCACACGGATGCGTAGGTGCTGTTTTTGCTCCCTGGCCCGGGGTTCGTACACGAACTTGCCCCGAGGTACTGGTGGAAGACTTTTGAGACTGGCCCTGTCCATTGGTCCCTGTGGGCTGGACACATGGGTCAGTCTTGTACAACTGTCCGTCAGAGGCTCGCATAATAACTAGCGATGCTTGTTGGCGGCCGGTCGTATGAGCAGTTGCTTGAGCTTGACGAACTTGTACTTCTCTGGACTTCTTCAGTTTAGCTACCGCAGGCGCGTAGTATGAAGAGTCCATCTTTGGGTTTTCACCATTCTTAGTGGGTCGCATAGGATCTGCGCCGCAGGAGATACAGTAAAAAAACATAGGTTCTGTTTCTATTGGGGCCGCATGCGACCTGCTGTCCGCGGTTGTGAGTTAATGTCGCATGGGCAGTCTTATGAGGCCTCGTCCTTGGCCACATAGAAGCTGCCTCAGCACCAGGACGTCTGGCATCGTAGTGTTTTCCTTTGCCAGAGTCAGGGTGCTGAACAGTTTCTGCGTCAGACGACCGTCATTGGCAACAGAGTGAGATGCTGCAAGCGTCTGCTCCACAGCTGGGTGGGGCGCAGTGGCCTTGGCCACCCACGTTATGCGGGTCCTCGAGTGGGGAGCACCCTTTTGGCTGGAAGAGGCTGCCGCATAGACAGTGGCCGCATGATGTGCGGTCCCTGCTGTTGGGAGAGAGAAGGGGAGTGCATGTTCCGCAGTTGGGTGAGGCGCAACAACCTTGGCTACCCACGTCTTGCGGGTCTTCTTGAGCTTTGCTTGCCTCAGAGAAGGACTCACGCTGTCCCCGGAGAGCATGTCCTCGAACACTTGCTGGTCGAAGCGGACTACCAGCATCTTTTGTGTCGAGCCGATCTTGGCCGCATCGGACTGCGTCACCGACTTGTCAACAGAGGAGAAGGAAGTCCCCAGCAGAGTTGCCACCGTGTTTTTTGCCATTTTAATATCAAAACGAGAACTGGGAGAACTAGATTTGATTTAACAAACTAAGAGTGTACAAAGAAGAGTCCTAGGAGACAATCAAAGTACAAATTTATTTTCTAGGGGTGACGATGGAGGGTTAGGAGTGTAACAACTCTCTTTTACTCCGTGGACGATCCGATGCAGAAGCTCCTCTCTCCCTTGAGTGTTGATTCGCAGATAGCCAACCAACCCCTTGCATGGGGGTAGTACCCTGCTATTTATAGTCATATTTGTGGCTGCATGAATTTCGGACCGCATGGGTGGTGAGGTTTGCTACGTGTCCCCTGTCAATGGAAGGGTGCTACAACTATACACGGGAATCCGGGCTCCACTGCCACGTGAACATTTGTTGGGATTTTGTTGTTTTGCTGAGTATCTGGGTGGTTCTCAACTGTGTAGACGCGACTTGATCAAATGGACACGTGGCCGCTATTTGGTTGGAGAGGACCCCTCAGTTGTAACAGCAAGACTTGGTCGACCTGGAATCTGGGACACATGTGGCCAAAAGACGCACGGAGTCTGGAACGCACGAGACCAGAGACGCATGGACCGCATGGAGTCTCGAACGCATGGATCAGAGTTGCATGGGACGCATGGGCCAGAGACGCATGAACCACATGGAGTCTGGGACGCTTGGGCCAGAGACATGGGATTTTTTGTCGCGTTGTCCACGTGGCTCTGCACTATCCTTGGGACTTCTGTCTCTTAGTGTGTTCTCGTCCTTCGAGGCGATCAGAAAAAATCTTTTTTGTCAGGATTCTGTGTCAGACGCTATCTTTGTTGTCAGGACGTCATGTCAGGTCGATTTGCAACCAGTTGTCAGGACGCTTGTTTGGACTGCATGAGTATCCCTTTTCTGTGCCGCATGGTGTCCATGTGATCCATCTGTTGAGTTTTTATTTGGGGGCGCATGGACGTCGGTCGCATGGCTGCATCCTAAGCAGTCAAAAACGGTTATATATCGGTTATATAACTGATATTTAATGGTATCGGTTCTGGACCGATATTTTTTTGCAGAAATATCGGTAAAATATCGGAACCGATATTATTGGTCGATATGGCCGATATTGTTAGAAATATCGGTTTACAAAAAAATCGATTTCTCACGGTTTTGGTTTTGCTACGAAAAAAACGATATTGAATGATATGACATTCTGGTTTTGCTACAGAAAAATCGATATTTAATGATATGACATTCACATCAATGGAGAATGGAGATTACATCTTCTGCCATCAAAATCTTCATGCATCAAACTTATTCAGAGATGTAGTTCCTCAAATGATCTCCTTTATCTTGGATCTCTTGGATTTTTCGACGATATGTATACTTTCTGCATATTTTATAATAGAAAACTATTAAGTGTATTGTTCATATATAAAAATGCAAACTGATATTTACCGTTATAAAACCGATATATCGGTGATATATCTGTAACTCTACTGGACTGTTATCATGAAAAAACCGTTATTAACTGCATAGGCTGCATCTTTTCCATGCTTCTACACCTGCGATGAAAATCTTGAAAACATGCAAAGATATCTCGCTCTTACTCTTCATTAGGTATATCCATGTGATACGAGTGTAGAAATCAATAAAGGTGACAAACCATTTAAAACCATTAACCGCGGTTGTAGGACAAGGTCCCCACACATCAGAGTATCATATCAAAAGTTACTAAACTTCTATTTACAGAACTCACATATGAGTTTCTGTTATGTTTTTCAAGCCCACAAGCATCACAAACCAACTTTTGTTTATTAGCCTTTTGATACATAGATGGATACATCCGACTCAGTAGACTGAATGACGGGTATCCCATGCGGTGATGTTGAAGTAATAAATCTGCTTCCACAGTTCTTTGCGGCTCCTTCGGTTGTACTTCTTCCACTAGTGACGCTAGTGCTGCGTCCAGCCCACCCATGTCCACGTACCATAGCCTGAAAAATTATCTTAGGAATGTCAAAGGAAATAACACAATTAAGTTGAAGAATAATGGCACTAATGGACAATAGATTAACATGGAAGTATGGAGAATGCAAGACATCAGTTAGGGTTATGGAAGTGGTGCATTCAAATGTGCCTTTACCCATAATGGGTCTAGCCATATCATCAACAGTCTGAATGCTTTCAAGCGTCGTCAGGTGAGTAATCTTGGAACTCATATGGGCACCCGTGACATGGCGGGATATCCCAGAGTCAATTATCCAACCTGGTCTGTGGATAGATGCCAGGGCATGAGCATGTATACCAGTGCTTGTATGGGCATAATAGGTGATGTTACCCCCGGAGGTGGTTGGATTTGATGTCCCAGAGGTGTTGGCTCGACTGTCGTTGGTTTCAAGCTTCATGCTTCTCCATATCTCTGGCATTTTTCTCTCACTAGGGGTCATATCGGATGACTGACTCACTTCCCTCTTCTACCAGGTTTGTCTTGTTCCCTCCAGAATGATTACTTCTGCCACCCGCATAGCCTCCTCTGCTACCCCTACGTCCTCCTCGGCTGCGTCCGCGGCAGCTGGATTGGCCTCTTAGAGGGTTCGTACAAAACAGAATCTGATGAAGTGTCCAGGGTCTCCACAGTTGTAGCACCCTCCCCCTCCGGAAGGGTTTGGATTAAAAACTATTAGAGCTGATTTTTTCTCCGAAGAGCTAATGGTGTTAGGCATCAGCTTCAGTCGTGCCTCTTCTTATGCCATAACAGCTATGGCCTCCTCCAGTGATGACAGCCTGGGTTGTGCAAGTAGGACATTCCTCCTCTGCTCGAATGCTGGGTTGAGTCCCTTCAGGAACTTCATCATTCTTTGTCGCGAGGCATACTCCATGAACTTCTGATATTGTTTCGCAAATGTTGGTTCCACTTGCTCATCCTCCATGCCAATGAGATTATAGTGGTCGAGATGTGACCAATACTTCTTCAGCAGGGCAGCATATTAAAAAATAGTGTGATTTTCTTGGACAACCTTATCAAGTTCATCCTGTAATTGGAAGACCCTCATAGGGTTGTCTATCCCTGAGTACATATCTCTCAGCATCATCCAAATGTCACATCACTCTCCATTGCTTCCACGTTGCCTAACACTTGGTCAGTCAATGATGTTGTCAGCCATCCAGCTACAACATTGTTGACGATTTTCCACACAACAAACTCTCGTAAGGAGTGATCTTCAGGTGTCTTGGTTTGGCCATTCACATAGTCCATCAAGCCCCTTGCCTTCAGAGTTTGCATCGCTTGACGCGACCACTTCAAGTAGTTGGAAGTACCCTCCAACTTTATCTCCAGTTTTTCCAACTTTCCCATTTTGTATGGGACGGGATTCACATCTGCGTGTGCAGCATGGGAGCTAGTCTCGGTTAACCTCCTGGAGAAGAGATCGTTCACCAAAGCCTTTATCTCTTGGGCCGTCAGCTTGCTGTAGATCGTCTCCATCGTCTTCTTCTTCTCCTCTTCCATAAGCAAGGCGGTGGCAGATCTAGATATTGATCGCCGTCCTCTCCAAGTCTATTGTTCTTCCTTCAGCGGCATCGGTGTCCTTGAGAGCAGCTGTTTATGTCCCGTGTATAGCTGCGACCCGTGGCCGCATAGTCCGATGAGAAGAACAAGGCCAACAGAGCTTCTGATAAACTTGCAGTCTACCCTCTGTTGGCCCAAAAGTTGTAATCGAGATTTAGAAGCTTCAGCAAACAAGTTTGCCTTCCAGAATCGCTATTCCAACGAAAATGAATGAACAAGGCCAACAGAGCTTCTGATAAACTTTACAGTCTACCCTTTGTCGACCCAAAAGTTGTAATAGAGATTTAGAAGCTTCAGCAAACAAGTTTGCCTTTTAGAATATTGATTCCAACAAAGCAAAAGGAGAAGAAGGAGGGGAGGGGAGACGGACGGCCGCTGTGGGCGGGCAGCGGTTGGGAAGGGGAGGGGGGGGGGAGATGAGAGGGCGGCGGACGACTGTGGAGACGGGCGGGTGGGGGGCGGATGTGAGAGGTCGGCGGTTGGGGGGTTGTGGGCGGCTAGGGTTAGGGTTAGGAGGAACCTGACTCTGATACCAAGAAGATTTTAGTAGAATACTTGACTTAATTTTATTGATGGGTGGAACTACATATATATAGGAGAGGCTAACCCCTCTCTCTACTATTCTACTACATGTGAGACTAAGCACCCACTAATACTCTCAACAATAAGCATACACCATTGGCAATGAGTGTCCAGATGGAAGAGTGGTAACGCACTAAAAGATGGAATAAGAAACAAGTGCCGTTGTGAGAACTTAGGCATTCTGGCAATTGAGGAAAACGATGAAATGTTTATGATCTGAATGATGCATCAGTTGGGAGAAATGCTAGTATTTTAGTTCAAAGGAGCTTCCTATGGTAGGGTTAGATATAGACAAACATTTTGTGGTGTAGGATAAGGCCGTTGCTAATGTTAGGGAGGAAATGATCTTAACTGAGACAATGGAAGAAAGAATCCACAGAATGGATTCTTAAATTTGGGATAGAGGTTTTGTTGTTGATCATGTTGTTAAGGGTGTATGTTTATGCTCATAGGCTAGGAGCGCATTGCAGGAGATACATTTCAAGGGAGTTTTCTCTTTGTACGCCACTGATACATATGAAGGTGATTTCTGTAGATGAGTTTTTCCATTTAGTTTTCCCTGTGTTTTTAAGATGTAGTTGAAGTTTGCAAATATATTATGACTATTGTTCCTGGCAACCTTTACATGCTTTCAATCTCCTTTTAGTTGTTGGTGATGGATTTCTATTTACTAAGTTGCTGCATGTAACTGAACAGACATGGACATAAATATCAAAGCAATGATCAAACTCATAGAAGAAGATGCTGATTCCTTCCGCAAGAGAGCGGAGATGTACTACAGGAAGCGCCCTGAGCTTATGAAATTGGTGGAGGAATTCTATCGAGCATACCGTGCATTAGCAGAAAGATATGATCATGCAACTGGGGCTCTTCGCCAGGCTCATAGAACGATGGCAGAAGCATTTCCGGACCAAATTCCACTTATATTGCCGGACGAGTCTCCCTCTGAATCTTCCTGCATTGATTCTGACCCTCAAACTCCCGAAATGCTTCACTTGAATGATGCTCTCTATAGGTCATCTCTTTCTCATGCCACCAAAAGGAATGGATTATTTTATGACGAAAATGATGCCGATACAAGACACGAAGGATTTATGCAGCTTAATTGGATGTTCGGAACGGGAGAAGAGGCAGCTTCTGCAGATTATGCTGATGGGAGGCCAAGGAAAGGCTTGACTTTTCTGGAGAATGAAGTAAAAGGTTCCAGAGATGAGGTACTGAAATTTGAAGTTTCCCAGTTATCAGAGGAGAACCAAAGGCTCATGAACCAGATCACCTCCGAGTCAGAGCGCGCAGATAAAGCTCAAGCTGATGTTGACAGTCTGAAAGGCACCATCTCTAAAATTGAAGCTGAGAAGGAAGCTGCTCTTCGTCAATGCCATCTATGCCTGGAACAGATATCTAGCCTTGAGGCTGAACTCTCTTGCACCCAAGAAGAATTGAAAAAACTTAATGATGAAATTCTATTAAATGTCACAAACTTGTCAGAGGAGAACCAAAGGCTGAAGGACCAGATCACTGTTGAGTCAAAGCGTGCAGATAATGCTCTGACTGATATTGAAAGTCTGAAAGGCACTATTTCTAAACTAGAATCTGAGAGGGAAGCTGTTTTGCTTCGATTCCAGCTATCACAGGAACGGATATCTAGCCTTGAGGCTGATCTTTCTCGCACCCAAGAAGACTTGAAGAAGCTTAATGATGAAACTCTATCAAATATCACAAGCATATCAGAGGAGATCCAAAGGCTCAAGAACCGGATCACTTCTGAGTCAGAGCGTGCAGATAATGCTCAAGCTGATGTTGACAGTCTGAAAGGAACTATCTCTAAACTAGAATCTGAGAAGAAAGCTGCTTTTCTTCAATGCCAGTTATCACAGGAGCAGGTATCTAGCCTTGAGGCTGAACTATCATGCACAAAAGAAGACTTGAAGAAGCTTAATGATGAATTCTTATTAAATATAACAAACTTAAAAAGTGTTGAAGAACGATGCCAATTTCTGGGGGGAAGGAATCAATCTTTGCAGTTGGCACTGGATATATTTAAAGAGGCAGCTAAGGCAAAGCAGGCAGAACTTGACATGCAACGGGAAGAGTTGGAGAAACTTCAAGTATCTATTGAAGATGAAAAGCAAAGATCTTTGCAGATTGAGATGGCTTGTTTGTCATTGGAGGAGTTGCACTCTCGATCTCAAGATGAAGTGATGGTTTTGAGATCGCTGGTGCAAAATGGGGTGGATGCGCTGAAGAACACGGAATTGGCTAAAGCAGGTTCAGATGAAGAAATACAGCGGCTCAAGGAGGAAAATGATAGCTTAAAAGAGGAGGACTTCTCTTTCTCCTTGAAAGTAATGAATCTGCAAGATGAAATAAGTGTGCTCAACGAGTCAAAAAGAAGGCTTGAAAATGAAGTAGAGCACCATGTCGAGGAAATCGGTAACCTCAAAGAGGATATCTTCTCTTGTTCACTGAAGATAGTGAATCTTCTAGATGAATTAAGTTTGTTTAAGGAGTCAAAAAAGAGGCTTGAAGATGAAGTAGAGTTCCATATGGAAGAAAAGAAAGTTCTTCAGATTGAGATCATCTCTATGAGAGATGATAAACTACTTTTAGAGCAGAGACACCTTGAGGTAATACAAAAACTAGAGGCTGTGAATTTGAATGTGAAATCGCTTCAGGAACTGGTAAATGAGTTGCAAGATGGGAATCTAGAACTGAAAAAGATATGCAAGATGCACGAAGATGACAAAACTGTTCATTTGGATAACTTGAAACGTGTGGAGAAGATGACGAAGAAGAATGACATCTTAGAAAATTCTCTCTCAAATGCCAATGTTGAGTTGGAAGAGCTAAGAGAGAAGATAAAGACATTAGAGAAGTCCTGCGAATATCTCCAGAGCAAGATTTCCATGCATGTTTCTGACAAGGCTGTTCTGGTTTCCCAGATAGTAGCTATTGCTCAGAATATGGGAAGGTTCACAGAGAAAAATACATTGTTGGAAATTTCTCTCTCAGATGCTAACGTTGAACTTGAAGGTTTGAGGGAGAAGTTAAAATCCTTAGAAGAAATCTGCCGGTCTCTCAATGATAAAGAGTCTAATCTTCTCAAGGAAAATATAAGCCTTGTAACTGAGGTAATGAAGCAAGTCCTGTTCCATATCCATTCCCCGTTATTACTTAAACCAGGATGTAGTGTATATTGTGAATTTGACATTCTCATAAAGATTTTAGAAACTCTTTGTAAACATTTGTTTACATGTTCTTTATAAGATAGTACTAATCTACTTTTGAAGTATTAAGTGGTAAAGTTTCTAGATTTCAGTATGCTCATAGTTGGTTCATTCACAATGTTATTATTTTATTCTTGTTAATCAATTATGATGATGGTGCTTTGTCAGGTGGAAAGCATTAGCCGTAGACTGGAGAACTCCGTGAGTGGACATGCAAAATTTAAATGCAAAAACATGAATCTAGAGAAAGAAAATGAAAATATGCTCTGTCAGGTCATAGATCTACAAGCTTCTTTGGAAATGGTGAAGGAAGAGCATGAAACCCTTCTGCAGTCAAGTAAGAGTCAACTGGCTACTTTAGAAAACCAGATTCGTCTCCTCCAAGGAAAAAGGTGTGTCAGGGAAGAGGAGCTTGAAGCAGAACATCATAAACTTATTGATGCACACTTGGAGAATTTCATCTTGAAAAGATGTTTGCATGACATGACAGAAAAAAGTATGTTTCTTTTGGACGAATGTCAAAAGAATTTAGAGAGATCAAGTTTCAGAGAAAATATAATTTTAGAGCTTGAGAATGAAAGCTTCAAACAAAAGAAAAGTTTGACGGTATTGTCTCAAGACAATGAGAAGTTGCTCGAAGGGATACATCAAGTGATGAAGATGCTTAACATCAACAATAGTGGGTCTCACAATTATCTACATTTTGATCTTATTTTGCATGAAATTAAAGATCTCAAGGATTCAATTTCAGATACTCAATATGATAAACAACGGCTGATTCTTGAGAAATCAGTTATTATCACCTTTCTAGAGCAATCGAAACTGGATATGGTGAATCTTAAGTTGGAAAAGGATGGCATTGACCGAGTTTTCAGAGTGAAGTGTGATAAATTGTCAGTGTTGCATAGTGAGAAGCAGGAACTGCTGATGATTAATGAACACTTGAGAAAAGATGTGCAGGCTTGCGACCAAAGAGAGGAAGGCCTGAATGCTGAGATAAAGATCGTGTGTCAAAACTTAGGATGTTTGCAAGAGGCCAACTCTAGATTACAAGGTAAAATCAGTACGTTGCTTGATGAAAACCAATCCTTGTCACTAAAGCTATATGACTTGCATAAGGAAAAGGATACATTGGAAGAGGAAAATAATTCTCTCCTTCAAGAAGTTATCACCATGGAATACCTTTGTCTGACTTTTCGGAGTTACAATGCTGAGAGGGCAGTGGATTTGCAGTTGCTAGGTAATGATCTTGACCTGGAGATCAGATCATTGAAAGCAAAATTGGAAGCTCTAGAGACTGAAAATGTAAACCTCAAGGAGTCAGTTGCTGATATGGAGGATTCGAGACAACATTTTACCACTCTTGGGGATTATGTAAACACAGCCAGAAATGTCTGCGAGCAATTGATTGAAACAGGGAATAAACTTGTAGTGCAGAAAGATTTGGAACTGTTACAAGCTACTGATAACTGTCAACTCTTACAAGACAAAAACTCAGAGCTATGCAGAAATATCGAGGAACTTATAGTGGAAATTGACGATGCTAAGGTGGTGAGAGAAGAGCTAGAGAAGAAGATCTTTACCTTATCAGAAGATAACGTTGACAGGGATAATGAGATTTCTTTTCTTCGTCAAGCTAATGCTACAATATACAGAGAATTTGACCAATTATATGCTGAAGTACAAGAGCTTAAGAACAAGGAAGAGTATTTAATATCTGAATTGCATTCCGAAGTTGATGAGTCCAAGTCCTGTGAGGCGGAAGTCACAACATTATTATATGACTTACAAATGACCACAATCAAGGCAGCAATCTATGAAGAAAAGATGCTTGAGCTGTTATTAACATGTGAGAACCTGGACATAAGTGCTATGGTACAAATGGAGAAGTTGCATGAAGAAACCACTCTAAGAAATGTGCTTGAGAACGAGTTGAACAAAAAACTTGAAGACTTAACTGGTGAAAACAGAGGTTTAAAGGAAGAACTGAGTGCGTATATGCCCCTTGTGCTGTCTTTATGTGATGATGTTGCCGCTCTGGAAGAATGCATCCTGTCACCAGAGAAGCGGTGTTCCTTTAACCATCAGGAAAAGCAGGTAAAAGTTTAAAAGAATGCTAAAAATATACTTTATCATCTTTCTACCGTAGTTGAAACCATCTAGCTGTTGTTATGCAAATTAATTGCTGTGCTTCATATCTCCAAACCAGCACAAATAAGTTTAACATATATTCCATTAATTAAATTAAAGTGAGTTAACACGGTAATTGGATGCTTTCACTTGCATATCTTATCTATTTTTTGATACTGGTTTAGAAGTTGTGGAATTTATAATGAGATTCCTTATTGGGTGTTTTGTTGTTAAAAGGTGTGGCGTACAACAAGTGATATTATGACCAACGATAGCAATAGTTCCAAATTCGACTCAAAACTTATATTAAATAGTAGAATTTTAGGTATGTTGATGATTCTGGTATCTTATTCATATACATGAGGTATATCAATGTAAGTTTCTTCTTCAGAATTCAATCAAGATTACAACTTGTTTTGATTAACAATACTCCCTTATGAAGCCTAAATTGTGAAAGATGTGGTCTATTGCCAATATTAGTTAATTTTGATATGTTTCATAATTACGTGCTTCTAAGTAATATTGTTTCCTTTATTAAGCATAACAGATGGTTATGCATTTCTGAACCAAAACAATTAATCTCTTTATCCTCCTTTCTACAACCGGGTAGTGTTGTAGCATTATTTTTTTGACGTAGCTGAACACTGGAGCACGTCAACTGTTCCCCAATATCAGATGGACACATATGTATATCTAACGTATGCCATACATGGACAAAGGGTTTAGTAGATTGATGGATGTGATAGTTTCAATATTTGGAGAAATGGTTCTGACGAGGTCACAAGACCAGATATTTCAAGGTTTTGTGTGACTTAGAACTGATCTCTATAGGTTCTGACGAGGTCACAAGACCAGATATTTCAAGGTTTTGTGCGACTTAGAACTGATCTCTATAGACGAGCTTCCAAGCCCTAATAAGTGGGAAATGTGGAGGATGTAGATAGTGTTGGTGTTTTTGCCTTTGGACTAGTGAAGATAGTCTCATATTGGCTACACCACCAAGTGGGTATCTCAATATAATACTTTGTATGTGTTGAGGTGTACACATGGGGTGTGGTGGGGCACATGGGTGCCATGTGGGGGTGTTTTATTAGGAGAAAAAATGATTAACTCCTCAATGAAAGCTTTTAAGCTTTTTGTCATGCTCTTTGAAATTATTCCATAGGAGCTAAAGCCCCAAAGAGGCTTAGCGACTCGGACTCAGACTCGGGCTCGGGCTCAAGGGCGCAAAGTGGCGCTTTGTTGGCACACTTTGCACTTAGCACGTCAGCATCGTCGCAAGGCGCTTGTGCTCTTTTGTTGCGCTCGTGTGCTTGTTTTACAAGCGCTTTTGTTGCGCTCGTTTAATGCGTGAGTTTTATGATAGTGTTGCATGCGCGTGTTGTATGTGCGTGTTGCATGAACGGGTGTTGAACGGGAGCTGAGCGGGCTATGCATTGGGCTGCGATTGTGGGATATCAATTTTGTATATTGGTTTTTTAGTCCCACATCGGAAAGAAGAGGAGGATGGGCTTCCATCCTTCCCTATATAAAGAGCCCTCTAGCCTCCTTTTGAAATATATCAAAACAGAAAAAGAGGAGTCCAAAATGAATCCGTTCGAGTCACACAAAGAGGTGACTACGAGCTTTCCAGAAGTTCTCTTGTGAACTTGCTGGCTCCTGGGAGAAGATCATCGATAGAGGACGAATTTTTCTTTGAGCAACAGCGGTCTTCACCGTCCCAACAAGAATAATTTTATTCTGTCTTCATCTCTTCTTTCTTGTTCTATCTCAATTGCAACTGCATTTGCAAGGAAGAACAATACTTGTTTCTTCCAGTTGCTTTCTAGAGTTGGCACTCGTCTTGAGTTTAGATCTCTGTTCAGGAAGATCTTGTACCATCCTAACAAGCTCATTCAGTGTTTTGTTTCTGTTCAATCCATTTGAAGATCTGTCTGAGGGACTAACAATCTCAAAGCAAGATCCGAGTAAGATGGAGAACAACCATGCAAGTCTTCTCGACACAAGTTTCAACAAACTTGAGAAGTTTAACGGGGATCATTACAACATCTGGAAGAGAAAGGTCAACCTTAATCTTCAACTCGTAGATGTGGACTACGTGTTGACAGATCATGAGCCTGTTGTTCCGGAGGGTGATGATGTTACTGTTCGGACGATTGTAAATGCAAGAGCTAAGCAGAACAAGTGGAGGAGAGAACAATCTCTGCAAACTGCTGATTCTCAACTCCATAGAAGATACTCTGGCGGAGTCATACAACAAGACGAACCATGCAAAGGTCGTCTGGGAGGCTCTGGAAAAATATTACAAAGAGGATGAGAACCGTAACAAGATCCATGTGACGGAAATGGTCTAAAAAATGCGATTTGAGGACGACAAGACGATTTTGCCTCAAGTCAAGGAATTTCTCAAGTTACGTCAAAAATTTGAGGATGATGGCAAGCCCTTGGTCGATTCTTTCTTCGTGGGAGGAATTGTTGCCAAGCTCCCGCCTGGTTGGAGCAAGTTTATCTCAGACGTGCACCAAAAGAAGATTGATGTCAGCCTTGATCAACTACTGCACAACATCCATATGGAAGATGAGTTGAGGGCTCAAAATAAAGTGGATATGTTGTCTAAGCAATTGGCAAAGGCCAACTTGGTGCATGCTGGTGACTCTAAGGGGAAGCAGAAGGCTTCTCACAACAAAAGGAAGGACTTCAACCATCTGAGGGTCAAGTCGACATCGTCCAAACCAAAGCCTAAGAACGATGGGGCTTGTTTCAACTGCGGCAAGAAAGACCACTTCAGCAGAGACTGTAGATACAAGTCCAAAAAGAAAGAGCAAGGCGAGCCTAACAAGGTTGCCATGATTGCGCAGGTTGTTACAGCTGGTGTCGACACTGACTGGTGGGTGGACACTGGTGCATCCTGCCATGTTTGCTCGAAGGAGTTGTTTACCACCTACAAGTCTACATCTGAGAAGGCCATGGTGGCAAACCAGGCACAAGCTGAAGTACTTGGGACTGAAACGGTGGTACTGAATTTGACTTCGGGGAAGTCACTGACGCTTCAGGATGCGAAGCACGTACCGGTGATAGCCAAGAACCTGGTCTCGAGAAGTCTGCTCTACAACGCAGGTTTGAGGATAGACATCAATGCTGGACAGATGGTAATGTCATACAAAGGAACGTACTTCGGAAAAGCCTTTTGTACCGGAGGGATATTCAAACTTCAGCTTGTAACTCCTGCAAATAATATTAATGCAGTCTCTTCTTATGGTTACTCTCTTGAGTTATGGCATAATAGACTAGGACATGTTCATTATAAAAGAATAAACAACATGTCTAGTCTAGGGCTTATCTCCAAGTATGGGGGTAAGGAGGTGGAGAAGTGTGAGGTCTGTGCACAGACAAATATCACAAGAAAACTGTTCAAACGGGTAAACCGAAGTAGATATCTCCTGGAGTTGGTGCACTCAAATATCTGTGACTTCAAACAGTTCTCCACAAAGGCCGGGATAAAGTATTTCATTACTTTCATCGACGATTACTCAAAGTATGCGTTCGTCTACCTGCTCAAGTCTAAAGACGAAGCATTCGATAAGTTCAAGGAGTTCAGGGCTGAAGCTGAACGTTAAACTGGATGATAACTCAAGAGACTAAGAAGTGGTCTGGGCGGAGAGTACAGGTCTATTGAATTCGCATCGTTCTGCAAAGAACATGGAATTGTCAATGAGACGACTGCTCCATATTCTCCTCAATCAAATAGAGCCTCAATCAAATAGAGTAGCAGAAAGGAAGAACGTGACATTGACAGAGAAGATGAACTCTATGCTGTTAACTGCGGGTCTTCCAAACTGCTTTTGGGAGAAGCTGTGCTAACGGCTAAGTTCATTCTGAACATAGTGTCCTATGCAACTTCCGATGTCACTCATCATAAATTATGGTTCAAGGTCAGATCCAATTTGAAGGTCAGACCCAAGTGGGGGTGTCTGGCGTATGTGAAGTTTCTATACTTGAAGATACAGAAGCTGGGGACGAGGACTACAAAAGTTATATTCTTGGGATATGCTGAAAAGAGTGATGCTCGGAGGTTTCTTGATATCGAGTCTAACTATATTATTGAATCTCGCGATGCAGAATTCTTCGAAAATAAATTTGCAAGGCACAGGAACGTTGTTATCGCAGACATTCCGGAGAATGATGTGAGTGCAACAGAGGCTAATGCTTCCATTGAAGATGTAGTCCAAGAAGAAGTCATTCATGAGACAACGTTCGAACCAGAACTCGCAGAACCAAGAACTAAGCGAGTGAGGAGATAGAAGGACTTCAGAGAAAATTTTGTCACCTATCATATGAAAGCAGATCCGCTTACCTATGATGAGGCAATGAAGACCAGAGACGCTATCTTCTGGAGGGAGGCTATTAATGATGAGTATGACTCAATAACCTCCAACAACACTTGGGTATTAGTCGATCTACCTGTCGACTGCAAGTGGATCTTCAAAAAGAATATGAAGGCCGATGGAACTGTTGACAAGTTCAAGGCAAGACTGGTAGCCAAGAAGTTTTCTCAGAAGTAGGGGATCGACTACTTCGATACATATGCTCCAGTAGTGCGGATGACGACCATCAGGATGTTGAGTGCTATAAGTGCAATTCATAAGCTAGTTATACATCAGATGGATGTGAAAACAACATTCCTGAATGGTGAGTTGACCGAAGAGATTTACATGCAACACTCAGAAGGATTTGTCGTCAAAGGGCTTATAGACAAGGTCTGCAAATTGGTGAAATCATTATACGGTCTAAAGCAAGTTCCCAAGATGTGGCATGAGAAGTTTGATAAAGTTATAAGATCAAACGGCTACAGGGTCAGTGAGACGGACAAATGTGTTTACACGAAGTTCGCTGACAGGAGAGTAGCCATCGTTTGTCTATATGTGGACGACATGCTAATTCTGGGTACGGATCTAGCATGTGTCACTGAGACAAAGAAGTTTCTCTCATCCAAGTTTAGTATGAAGGACTTAGGAGAAGCTGATGTTATCATGTGGATAAAGATTATCGACAGACACTGGAATGGCACTGTCACAGTCTTATTATATCGAGAAGATGCCTACACGCTATGGATATCAGAATCTTCCAGGGATCGATACTACGTATAGGTGTGACAAGAAGCTGAAGCTAAAGCTAAATCCGAGGAAAAGTGTCGATAGCTGGAGTATTCAAGCGTCATCGGGAGTTTAATGTATGCAACAACTGCCACAAGGCCTGACATAGCTTTCGCCGTGGGGATGCTGAGTCGGTTCACGAGCAATCCAGGTGTTGAGCACTGGAAAGTTGTGAAGAGAGTAATGAGATATATCAAGAGGACTCAGAAGTATGCACTGCACTACAACGGGCATCCGACAGTAGTGGAAGGTTTCAGTGATGCAAGCTGGTGTTTAGAAGTAGAAAGCGAAAGGTCTACATGAGGATACGTCTTCTCCATGAGCGGAGCTGATATATCGTGAAAATCGAAGAAGCAAACAATGCTTTCTTATTCCTCGATGGAATCTGAGTTCTATGCACTGGCAACTGCAGTGGATGAAGCAAAGTGGCTTCGGGAGCTCGTGTATGATCTTCCAGTGGTTGGTGCGCAGATTTCGGCGGTACCGATATACTGCGACAACCAGGCAACTGCAGCGGTGGCATCAAATGATGTCTTCAATGGTAAGAGGAGGACTGTGCATCCGAGGCACAAGACAGTGAATGATCTTATCAAGACTGGAGTCATTGCTGTGATTGATGTTCGGAGCCAGAAAAATCTGGCCGATCCGTTCACCAAAGGTCTCAAGCACCAGCTGGTCAAAGACACAACAAGCAAAATGGGTTTGAAGATATTCTGATATTATGTCTTTGTAATTCTACCATAAAGTTATATGCTATTAGTTCAAAAAGAAATCTACTAGGCATCTATCTTTTGGTTCAAAGAAGGATCATTGACTGGGAGAATATCAGGAACAATGGGTAGTCTTTTGAGACATTGAGGGATTGCGGACTCAGAACCACTGTTGTCTACTATATATTCTCTGAGTAGAGAAAAGTCCTGTGGGAGGATGGCTTAGACACCTTAATGAGTTCTAGGACATTTGGAATATCTAACGTGCTTTACAGGAAGCACGGTAGCACAGCACTAAAAAGGAGCAGATGACTCCATGCTACAGTGGGTGACACCACCATGAGGTTGCTCGATAGTGTAATGCCTCGGCTTTGCGAGCCATGTCACAGTGACGTAGTACTGCATATAGGCAGGTGGCCTAATGCTATAAAATGAAGAGTGGTAGACAGCACTACAAAGATGCTGGTGACCTCATTTTACAGTGGTGTGACACCACCAAGAGGTACTTAGAGAGAGTAAAGCCTCGGCTACGCGAGCGATGTCACAACGACGTAACACCGCAAGGAAGCGCAAGGCTTCATGCTGGGTAGTTTAGCACTACAAAGAGGCTGGGACCTCATGCTACAGTGGATGACACCACAATGAGGTGGGACCTCGGTTTTGGGCCATGTCATAGCGGAGTAGCACCGCAAAGAAGCACAAGGCTCCATGCCAATGACTCTTTAAAAGAACTCACCTAGAGTGTATGAAAAGAGATATAGGTCGTCTCTTGAGGGTAAACTTGTAGACGTCCAAAGTACATACACCCAAACAAGGCATGCACAGGCCCTTTAATGTGCAACCGGAAGCACATATGATGTCATTGTGTGAGTGAAAAGAATTGCAGCTACGGTGCATAATTCAAGGCTTAGTCTATTCTTGTATCATGCTGTCATTCGTCCCATGCAGAAAGATTCAAGTCGAAGCAACATCTATCCTAATGCATGATGGACAGTTACTGTGGGGAACGCTCAATCCATATATTGAGAACGCCTTTGGACTAGTAAAGATAGTCACACATTGGCTACACCACCAAATGGGCATCTCAATATAATACTTTGTATGTGTTGAGGTGTGCACATAGGGTGTGGTAGGGCACATGGGTGCCATATGAGAGTGTTTTATTAGGAGGGAAAATGATTAATTCCTCAATGAAAGATTTTAAGATTTTTGTCATGCTCTTGAAAATTATTCCATAGGAGCTATGCGACTCGGACTCGGGCTTAAAGACGCAAAGTGGCGCTTTGTTGGCGCACTTTGCATTTAGCATGTCAGCATCGTCGCAAGGCGCTTGTGCGCTTTTGTTGCGCTCGTGTGCTCGTTTTATGCGCGAGTTTTATGCTCGAGTTGCATGCGCGTGTTGCATGAACGGACATTGAGCGGATGCTGAACGGGCATTGAGCGGACTATGCATTGGGCTGCGATTGTGGGATATCAATTTTGTATATTGGTTTTTTAGTCCCACATCGGAAAGAGGAGGATGAGCTTCCATCCTTCCTATATAAAGAGTTCTTTAGTCTCCTTTTGAGAGAGATCAAAACAAAAAAAGGAGTCCAAAAGGAGTCAGTTCGAGTCACATAAAGAGGTGACTACGATCGTTCCAGAAGTTCTCTTGTGAACTTGCTGGCTCCTGGGAGATGATCGTCGATAGAGGAGGAATCTTACTTTGAGCAACGGTAGTCTTCACCGTCCCAGCAAGAATAATTTTATTCTGTCTTATCTCCTTTCTTCTTTCTTGTTCTATCTCAATTGTAACTGCATTTGCAAGGAAGAACAATGCTTGTTTCTGCCAGTTGCTTTTTGGAGTTGACACTCGTTTTGAGTTTAGATCTCCGTTCAGGAAGATCTTGTACAATCCTAACAAGCTCGTTCCGAGTTTTATTTCTGGCATCTGTTCAATCTATCTGAAGATCTGTCTGAGGGACTAACAAATAGTAGCTGATTAGAGGACCTTTTAAAAGTCATCTCATGTTTCTGTAGGTAAGATGATAATGTGGTCGGGCTACATGGCAACCAGTGTATTCAGGTGGGATGGGCCTAACTGTATTTAAAACCCTTACCTTTAAGGCTATATATATATATATATATATATATATATATATATAGCCTTACAACCCTTCATCTTACATAAAATTTTCTAATACATTCTAATATACCAACACTCCCCCTCAAGATGGACGAAATATATTCACTAAGCCCATCTTGTCACATCCTCTAATCATATCTACAGAGCTAAGTCCCTTGGTCAGACTGTCTGCTACCTGATCCTTGGTTGGAACGTGACCTAGCTCCAGTAGTCCACTGTCCAACTTCTCCTTGATGAAGAACCTATCGATCTCGATGTGTTTGGTCCTGTCATGCTGCACTGGATTGTTGGCGATACTGATGGCTGACTGGTTGTCACACCACAACTTCATCTTGGCTCCTTGATCCAGCTTCAGCTCCACCAACATACTCTTCAGCCATAGCAGCTCTGCAACTCCCAAGGCCATAGCTCTGTACTCCGCTTTAGCTGTCGATCTGTCCACCATTGACTGCTTCTTATTCCTCCAAGAGACCAAGTTGCCTCATACAAATATGCAATACTCCGAGGTAGACCTCTTGTCATCAGCACAACTAGCCCAGTTAGAGTCACAGTAGCCCTCGATGCTCACGTGATCATTTTTTCTGAATATCAGTTTCTTTCCGGGGGCACCCTTCAAGTATCTCAGAATCTGGTACACTGCGTCCACATGACCCTTCCTTGGGTTATGCATGTAGCGGCTCACCGCACTCACTGCAAAGCAAATATCAGGATGTGTGTGGCTCAAATAGATCAACTTGCCCACCAGTCTCTGGTATCTGTCCCGGTCAACTGGTTCTCCAGCCTCAGTACCCAGCTTGAACCTCTGATTGATCGGTGTCGCTGCAGGTTTGCATCCCAACATCCCTGTCTCTGTGAGAAGGTCCAGCGCATACTTTCTTTGAGAAAGAACAATTTTCTTTGCTTCTCGAGCAATCTCAATCCCAAGGAAGTACCAAAGAAGGCCAAGGTCCTTCACCTCAACTCCTTGCCAAGCTTCCCCTTGAGTCGGGCAATCTCCTGCTTATCATCTCCTGTGATAATCATATCATCCACATACACCGCAAGCATGGTGATGTGGCCTTCACTCCGACGGAAAAACACAGTGTGATCAGCATTGATCTGCCGGTATCTTATCCCTATCATCGCCCTCCTGAATCTGTCTAACCACGTTCGAGGAGACTGCTTTAGTCCATAGAGGGACTTCTTTAACCTGTAGACCTTGTCTACTGTCTTATCAGTACAGAATCCTGGTGGTATCTCCATGTACACCTCCTCCACTAGATCCCTATGAAGAAACGCATTCTTCACATCCAGTTGGTGTAGCTTCCATCCACCATTCGCTGCCAAAGAAATCAGGGTCCTGACGGTGCTCATCTTCGCTACTGGTGCAAAAGTCTCGTCGTAGTCAATGTCGTACACCTGACTGTATCCTTTTGCCACCAATCGAGCCTTGTAGCGCTCAACCTGTCCATCTGGGTTCTGCTTCACAGTAAAGACCCACTTGCATCCGACTGTCCTCTTCCCCTCTGGCAGTTTTACTAGTTCTCAAGTGTGGTTCTTCTTAAGAGCCCCTAACTCGTGCATCGCCGCTTTCCACTTTGGATCGTTCTTGGCAACCTGCCAATTGTTAGGTACAGTAATACTATCCAAAGACGCAATGAATGCTCCATGAGAAGAAGAGATACTATCATATTAAACAAACTGAGCAAGGTTACAACGATATCTATCAGGAGGATTTTTCGCATTGCTGCGAGTGGTCCTTCGTACTGATAATGGTGTGGGAGGGGTAGGAAGAATGATATCACCTGAAGGAAAATCTGGTGGTGGTGGTGTAGGTGTCTCAGGAGTCGAGACGGACGCAGGCAAGGGACTTGGCACTGGCACTATAGGTACTGGTCCTGCAGTTTGTTTCCCTTTTCTGCTGTAGGTAAGTAACTCCCCCTGAGCCGTGGGCCTAACACCTCTCATCTCCTCCCCCTGTTCCTCTTCACTCTCCTTCTCAACCGTTCCTCCATGCCATACTCCTAAATCGGTCACCAAACTCTCACCAATCTCTCTCTCGCCTCATACTCTCAGTGTAAGGTGAGTTGCCCATGGATGAGGTTCCCTCCTGACGGTAGTATGACTCAAGCTCCCTGAAGTGAACATCCATGTTCACAAACCTCTTCTTCTCTACTAGGCTCCAGCACACGTACCCCTTTTGAGTCGCTGAATAGCCCACGAAGACACGCTTGACTGCTCTAGGGTCAAGTTTTCCAACAGACAGTCTGTTGTCCTTCGCAAAACATACGCAGTCAAACACCTTCAGCGGGAGTATCTCACTATTATTTTCTTACAATATCTCATATGGAGACTTCCATCCCAGTACTTTCGAGGGCATCATGTTGATTAGTTGAGCTGCTGTCAACACTGCATGCCCCCACAAACTCTGTGGGACATTCATGGCGATCATCATGCTTTTTGCCACCTCCAGAAGGTATTTGTTCTTCCTTTCTGTCACTCCATTCTATGCTGGTGTGTATGCACATGTGGTTTGATGCTGTATCCTTTGGGCTGACAGGTATTCCTCAAGTGCTTTGTTGGTATACTCTGTCCCATTGTCAAACCTCAGTACCTTCACCACTGCTCTTTACTGAGTCTGAAAATGATTATGAAAGTCATGGAAACAGGCAAAGACATCACTCTTATTCTTCACCAAATACAGCCAGGTGACACGAGAGGAACAATCAATAAAAGAAACGAAATTCTTGTAACCATTCATAGTAGTTGTGGCGTACGGCCCCCAAACATCAGAATGTATAATATTAAAAATAGAAGAGCTCCTATGGCCTGTACTAACATATGAGCTCCTAGTAAGTTTGCCTAAATCACATACATCACATACTAGTTTTTCCTTATTTGCTTTCTCATAAATAGATGGATACAACCTACTCAAAATACCAAAAGAGGAGTGTTCCAACCACCTGTGGTAGAGTATCAGTGTATCCTCGGCACTCATCTTTGGTCCTCCCATTCCTGTCCTCTCTGCCACAGACACCAATGCCGAATCTAGCCCTTCCCGATCCAGGTACCACAGTTCATCATGCCAAGTGTCAGTCCCAAGTCTTCGTCCTGTCTCCTTCTCCTGGAAGATCACCTTAGGAATATCAAAAGAGATAATACATTTTAGTTGGAGGATTATAGAACTAATGGACAAAAGACTGACTAGAAAAGAAGGAGCATGCAAAACATTGGATAATTTTACTAAACCTGTACAATCGACAGTACCTTACCGACCACTGGCTGGAAAGTACCATCGGCTGTTTGAATGCTGTCCGCCTATGCTAAGTGAGTGTAGGAAGAGAACTCACTAGCATTTTCTGTCACGTGTCGAGATGCACCCGAATCGATAATCCAGTCCGACGATTTAAGGAAAGACATAGATGCAAGGTCGAGTGAGTCGTCAATACCTTCCGATGGATAGGCATACATGGCAGCATTGCCTCTGGCGAAGACTGAGGTGGACGTCTCCTCAGTCCCACTCCTCCTGTCTCCTTCGCTTGACGCTCTCTGCTTTCTCCTGAGTACCTCCAGCATGCCCAGCATGCCCAGCGGTGCCTGATTCTCCTCAATATAGTCGCCATCAGTTCCCTCCTCGCCTTCTGCTACCACCAGGTTCGTCCGATAACCTCCTCGACCACCCCGTCGACCCCCACGACCACAGCCACGTCCTCCAAACTGTCCACGTCCACCACCTGAATCTTCCTCCTTGGGTGGTTTGGTGTAAGCATACCTCAGATGGTCCATCTCCCCGCAGTTGTAGCACTGTCGGGGGTCTCCCTTAGGTTCTGTGCCGCCTGAATTAGCAACCGCCAGTGCTGACTTCACTTCAGGAGGACCACATGTCCCTGCCTACAGCTTGATGCGAGTCTCCTCCTGGATCATGGCCGAGATAGCCTCCTCAAGTGTAGAGATCTTCGGTTGGGTTAGAAGTAGTGTTGTCCTATGAGAAAACACTGCGGCCAACCCCTTAAGAAACATCATCGTCCTCTCCTGCAGACATACCTGTCTCTCCTTACACTTCGGGTCCTCGCAGCTCGTCCGATCTAAGGAGTGATCGTAATCCAACCACAGACGCTCCAACTCCGTGGCATACTCCTGCACCGTCTTCTTTTCCTGTACGGTGTCGTCGATCTCCCCCTTGATCTGGAAAATCCTCAAGTTATTCCCCATACCATAGTAGGTCCTCCTCAACTTCCCTCACACGTCCTTTACCATCTCAAGGCCATCCACTGTGCAGGCGATCGACTGGACTAAAGAATTGATGAGCCAAATGTATATCACCATATGAGTGGACTTTCACTCGTTGCGTCTTGCCGAGCCCTCATCCGGCGGTCTTCTCTCCTGACAAGAAACCCTTCATGTTCTTTCCTGCGAGGGTTCTTCTAACCCGTCGTGACCAACTCAGGTAGGTGCTACAGATCGATGGAGGGAAGCTCCAAATTCTCCGGTGTTCGTGTCGTGCTCTCACCAGCCGACAGTTTTATCAGCTTTATCAACGTTGCGACCTCCGCAGGGTCCAACTTCTTGATGATCTCCTCTATCGATCCTCCTCTTCTCCGATCACCTCACACCCGTCCCACGATTCACGTTCGTCCTCTTCGTCCTCTCCTAGACCCGATCATGCCTCTCCCCCATCGAATCTAAGCCTTCGATGTCAACGTCCGGAACGACCCGAGAGAGACGTCGGGAACCGCGACAGAAGGCACCTGCGGGCTCCGTAGGAGTCGCGGCTTCGCGGTGGCGGCGGAAGTGTGGTGGCGACGACGACGGTGGTGGTGGGCGAGCGGTGCTGCGGTGGTGGTGGAGGCTAGGGTTTTTGGTGGGTAGGGTTTGGCGGGTAGGGTTTGTAGCAGCTAGGGTTTGTGCTCTGATACCATGTAGAATATTTTGGAGTTCTATTTTATAATTTTCTTTTTAATATTTTGGCTATATATATATATATATATATATATATATATATATATAGCCTTACAACTCTCCATCTTACATAAAATCCCCTAATACATTCTAATATACCAACAAATTTTCCTCTTCTTCTTTTAAAGACTATTCTTATGATTGTTATTGACTGAATTGGTTAGACTATTAGTTTGAACTAATGCTTATGGTTCCTGAGCTAATGATTTATACCTGTCTTGGACTTCTGTCCTACAGGCTACAGAATTGGTCAAATAACTTATATTCCGATGTGGTTAAGTTGTGACTGCACTTTAGGAAGACTCATAGCAAGCTTGTTATATCTAGGTGCAGTTTGGCCGGAACCTGTGCACTGAGAGGGGTAGTATGACATTTTAGCAACATTGATTTGTTGTGAAAATATTTAGTGTTCTTTCCTTGATGTTTGTATGAAATGTATTGATTTAATTTTGTGTTTAGAACCCTTCATTATCTCTCTATTTTGGCAACAGTTTTTTAAGATATTTTTCTTTAAAGGGTGCTACTTTGATACGAGATAGATAATTTTAACCAGTAGCTTTATATAAAATGATGGCTAGGGAATAGGGCACCTTGGAATCTTGGATTCCTTGTACAGATATGTTCAGTGGGTAGAGGTATATACTATTGGAAACCTAATGTGATAGTCTTAATATATGAAATTATCATATTGGAAGTGCATACTCTTTAAATAACAAATGTATATCTCTAAGGTTGGCATTATTTGGCAAATAAATGTCTTGAATAGTTCCCTTCAGGTATCTAGGATCGTGATTGGATATTTTAAACTTCATATGAATGTCTGAACTTTGTCTATAGTGGAGAGTGTTTGGTCATGCATTTTTCAAATGCAAAATGACAATGCTCGGTAAGGTTGATAAAGGTGAAGTTTATAAAATATAGACATTTAGTACTTCATTCAGGCAGGGTGTATGGCTTTGAAGGTTCATTCAGTTTTGTGCTTAATAAGGTTACATCCACTTGCACTCTTTAGTCCTGTAAATAAGCAATTATCACTGATGGTCACATGTTACATGAGATTTAATAAGCGTTGATTAGTTATGAATTTAACAAGAAAAAAGCCTGTTTATCCCAACATGTTGGGTCAACTATTTGGATCATTTTCTTCCATCCAACAATTAATGCTTTATGAATTGATGATACATGATTATCTTTATTACATGCCTAATAGTTTCCTTGCAATGCGCCAACTTACATTTTGTTTCAATATGGATGTATATCTATAAGCCTAGCATTTTTCAAAAAGATGCGAGGTGCACTTGGGTGCTCGGTACTCTGGAGCCTAGTTGCAAGGCTCACGGTAAGGCGTGGCTTCGAAGAAGCAAGGTAAACATTTATAGAAAATTATTTAAATAATATCGTCTCAAGTAAACAAACTTATGTACAAATCGATTTATAGCACTACTAAAATAATAAAAATTGAAGCACATAAAGTCGTAAAGATATGGCAAATGATACAAGTGACAATTAACCATCATCCAAACATAAAAACTTACAAGTTAACAATAATAGAAAGATAAGACCCTAAAAGTCATCATCTCCATCACAAACACTACCAAGAAATTTGTATCCTTCATCATCATCATTCTCCAATAGAAACTTGTTAATTAAAATATAAAGATTAGTTGATTGACTTAATCCATTTGATAGTGTTTCTATTCTTTGAATCCACTTGGTGAAAATTCTTTCCAGCGATATTTTCTTGATTCGCTTGATACTTAATACATTAGAAGGCATGGTAGAAAACATAATAATTACAATAGAAACATTAGTTGAATTATTATCTAAATGCTAAAATACTAAAAGATATCTATTACAGAAAATAAAACTAGTTAATTGATCCTCACATGCTTCAGGTGGGCCTCAAAAGTAGGCATGAAGTGTACGACACAGGTATGCCTACGTGAATGAACCCTGCCTCAAAGAAAACATGGTGTAGGGGTGAGCCTCGTACCTCAGGTGTAGCGAGGCACACGCCTCATTAGTTGTTTTAAAACACTCCTAAATTTTAGACTTTTAGTTATCCTCTTAGGCATTTTTGGTTATTTATTAGTGTTTAACCAAAAATAAAAAGTAGAAATTGGAGGTTACATTGCGAAAAAATGACATCTAAATTTTTTAGGGTTCTTGGCCAATATTTATAGAATACAAAGCATGTGAAATGACATTAGTAACTGAAAATAACTAATTTATTTTCTAACACGCCACCACAAGCTGGAACTTGTTGAAACAAGTTTAGCTTGGAGAAAGTGAGAAACTGGAAATTATTTGAAAAAGTAGGCAGATGCTTCATCACTAAAAAAAATCCTTAAGAAACTAAAAAAATCTCTCAATAAACTATCAGAAGAAGCTTAGGGCTCCGAAACTGAAGAATCCCATAAATGATGCATAGAAAGTCAGGGTTGCACAAACAAAGAAACAGCGGAAGGAAAAATCTTGAGTAAGCCAGGGCTCTGAAAATGAGAACCACAGAAGAAAATATTCAAGTGGCCCAGGGCTTGAAAATGCGAGAAATCTCGAAAGAAAACATCCAACGTATGTCAGGTCTTGGATAGACAAAAAAAATTCAAAAGACGACATCCAAACTACGTCAGGGCTTTGCATACCGTAGTAATCCTTGAAAAATTCATCTCAACGAATAATCTCAACGAAGTCGGGGATTAAAATCCAAAATTTTCAAAATAAAGATATAAGTAGCTAAAATATATTCGTGCTCGAAGTAGCCGAACGATGGGGCCACGAACATCACCAAAGAGGAATCCATATATACAAAAAGGGGCAAATTTCTAAAATCCAAGCTGTGAATAATGATGGATACGTTGAGCAGAAGAAGAGTAGAGAGACCATAGGAAGAGAATCTAGGAATCTGATACTATGTTGAAAGTGGAGGCTATTGCGAATGAAACGACATCCAATTTAATTAGAACTGTTGGCTTATATTTATAAAACTAGAAAGCAGCTGGAATGGCTTTACTAACCCTAGTTAGAAATAGAAAATACATCTAATAATAAATACTTAAAATAAAAATAGCTAATTTATTCTTCAACACTCTTAGATATTTTTGGTTATTTATTAGCGTTTAATAGGCTATAGAACAACAACCACCACAACAGAACCTTCATCACAAAATTTTGGGGTCAGCTGTGTGAAACCTTTTCTTCAACTGTTTAACTGTAATGTCCTCTATAACACTAACAAAAAGTATATTCTTACCTTAGTCTAAGTGGCTCCATTTAACTACTATATTATCGTTTCTCCTTGTGGAAGAACTCTCCTTATGGGAGAATCTATTAGTCTTCGTTTAATAAGCTAATAGGTATAATTAAATCATGTTCCATACCACATGCACTTTTGAAACCCCTAGATTTACTCCAACATTTGGATGGGAGTTTTGATTGTTTTTTATTTGAGTGCTTTGGTTTAATGTGTACATCTAGGTTAGGTTAACCCGTTTGTCAAGTGGGCTAAGTTATGATGCACATGAGGCACATGTACAGATCATGTCATAGCGGGACCGTGGGCCATGCGTGAACTCACCAATTCTAGAGCTCGAGGAGTCGGCATCATTGTAAAATTTTATCTACAAAAGTTCTAGTGTTATATATAATGTTAACTCATTTGTATTCTTCAAATGGCAAGAACTTGCATAATAAGGCCTTTGCTACTTAGTGAAAATGTATATAATCCGTGCTATGATTTTTGCTTGCCGGGATTAGACTGAAAAGTTTAGAACTAATAGATTTTAAAATTACCATGTAAAAAAGAAAATGAATAATTTTATTAATGAAAGAATACCCAAAATTTTGAAATAGTCATTGAGCTTTATCTTTTGATCTTGGATGGAACTCACATGGATACAATCCTTATCGACTGGTATCACAAATGCTAATTCTTTATGATCCATTGTAAAAAAATGGCTGTTGGATCAGCAATCAAAATAGGACATATTTGACTATGCACAACAATATACATGAACCTACATTTTTAGAACCGTACCGAAGTTTCTAAAGCCGAATTAAACCAAACCACACCAATTCGGTTCGGTTGTTCGGTTAAATTGGTTGGACCAATTTTTGCTGGGGCATTGCATAATAGGCTAGGCCAGGCTAAAGTATTTTACACATACAATTTATTGTATCAATCAAACAATGATTAATTACAAATCAATAGAATGGCATATTTATACATTACAACAACATATAAATTACAATTATGCAATGTGAAAATTAGACAAAATTACACATATATGGGTTGAGGGTATATATATAGGTAATCTTAAATCGGTTTCCAGTTCGGGTTCGTTCCCAAAGTCCAAAACCATAAGCCGGACCGAAAATCCGAATTTTCTGTTCTCAAAAACCGGAAACCGATCCAAGTTGCTTATTTCGGTTCGATTCGGGACGATTTTCGGTTTTGCACCGAGATATGCTCACCCCTACGGTGAAGATTACTTTTATTGAATGACCACCTGGACTAGTTAGGTTGTATAATCAATAACGATTTGGTCATCAATGATGTTTAGTAGTTTACTTGGTTAGAACTTGGTGATGAAGATAATGTTTAATACCAGAAAAATTTGGAAATTTTCCTTGAGTCTTTTGGCTGAATCCGACTATGGGCCTGCCTTTTTGCTAGCTTTTTCATTATGCTGGTTCAACTACTGCTTATGCTGGAAATCTCTCAACATCATCAATCCATCCTCGATAGATGATGCCCCTTGATAGATGATGCCCCCTAAATAGTGTTTGGTAGACTGGAAGATCTCTTTCTCCGGTGGCTTTGATCTAATAAAGGCACATAGCGATGCCACAAGACAAGGTACAAACGGAAGGGGACATGATCATAGAACCTAGTTGGCTCTGGACTGGGATAGTGGCAAGGTTTTAAGTATCGGCCGATACCGATACGTATCGGCCGTATCGGATCGGATCTGGCCTTGGCCGATCCGATACCGGCCAAAAAAATCGGGATCGACCGAAACTGGTACATAAAATTTCGTATCGGTCTGTATCGGCCGATAAAGGACCGATACGGGCCGATACTGGCCGATACGGGAAAAAATTAGATCAAATTAGATCATCACAGGAACTTTAACAAAGTAGATGTTCTACAAAAAACTAAAAAAAAAGTAGAAATTGATACCAGACATGTCAAATCTAACAGAGAACAATAATGAAGAACCAAAATAGTAGACAAAAAAAAAACTATAAATAGAGGCAAATTCTTCTACAGACATACACATGATGACTATGTTTTATTCAATTATAATAAAAATAAAATAAAAAACACTTAAATAATGCATAAATATGTAAATTATTTTTCTATTTTTTTTACTAATTTATTAATAATTATTGAAATATTGCCGATACAGCCGATACCAAAAAATCCGATACTCCGATCCGATACCGTCGATACTGCCGATACTACCGATACGGATACTCATACAAACTGTCCGATATCGATACCGAATTTTTGAACCTTGGATAGTGGTACCCATTTCTAACCACTTCCGATTTCGATCATGCTAGAGAGGGTTTAGCGATTGGTCCGCTAGTTCAAATAAATCCAAAGGGTATAAGAACAAAGATATCTTGAATCTCTTGATTAATAATAGCTTTGTTCTGCATGCTTGCAATATGAAGTTTGGCATCTATGTATTTCCATAAGATTGAGAATGCCATTCCTTTTCATCTTTGGTTTAATGTGTTATAGAGATGAATGTGATTTCCTATAGTAAATTGTATCATGTTACCTCTTTGTCGAGACTCTTTATAGTCTCGGGGATATTATAGGATGATTTTTGGTTGCATGATCTTAAAATGTATACCCAAAAGGTAGGTCAACCTACCCAATTGGATGACTACGTTTTATAACATGACCCTCTCATGCTCGTAGCTAACTTGGACCTTAATTTTGGCACAAAAATAAAGAGTTGATGTCAGGTGAACAGCGAGTCATAAAAGTTGTCTAATCGTTTGTGGAGCTTTCTTATGCTATGTGGCCGCCTCATTCTGATGGGAGAAGACATGTATGATGATGAATGTATTTCCATTAGGATAATATGTAAGGTAATGGATGGAATTATCGTAGGAAGAAAGAAAATACCACTATTACTAGATTCTTTACTATCTTGAGTCACTAGGTTTGGGGGTTGCTTCTTGAATAAATTAGGATCCTTCAATATGAAGAGTTAGAAGCGTAGCAACACTACAAGTACTAGTGTCAGCAACACCAACACGTTGCCTCACCCTTAGAGAAGAATTCTGTAATATATTCAAGATTAAGTGGTCACTAGGTCTGGGTGAATTGATTTGATTGATTGGATGGCATTAAACATGATTTTTATCCTTTAATCCAAATTTATAGAAATATATGGAAAGCATCTCGAGAGACGAGCAAAACAAAAGTCCATGTCTAAGTCATTTAACCAACTAGGGGCCAGTTTGGTTTTTGAGAGACGAGTAAAACAAAAGTCCATGTCTAAGCACACTGTAGAACCAACAAAGAAAGTCTTGGACTCTCTTTTTGACATAATTCCTCACCTATCCTTCTTTAAAACATAATTAATTTTTATCCTTAGTGCAACTGCCTCCTCCTAACTTGTGGTTTTGTTCATGCTTTTTAGTTGCGATTTTGTTCGAACTTTTTTTTTTGTTGGCATTTTGTTCAGACTTTTTGTTTGGTGGAGTTTAGGGTTTAGAGATTTGCTTTATCCCTACTGTGTTCTTTAATGGCTGTTTTTGAGAGAACATTTGTCTGTGTATGAATCTTATCCTGAATATTGTCAAATAAAAAAGGACAATCAAGAGTAAAAAGTTTAGCATATTTTGAAACAACACTATGTTACAAGTTATTTTTGTTACTACCATGTTACAAAAATCGTACAAAAGTACGTTAAATGCAAAGTACAATTATTACAACAACTAACAATAAAGAGAGATTACAATCTTCTAGCAGTTGCTAGAACAAGAAACAGAAGAAGTTGAGATTAAACTTATCTTGGGATGATGAAGACTATCGTTGCTCAAAGCAAGATTCGATCATTTTTCGTCGATCTGCTCGCAAGAACCAGCAAGTTCAAAAAGAAACTTTTGGAATGCTCATTAGTCACCCTTTCATGGACATAACTCGGATAGAAACACACAACACCTCATTGCTTTGAAAAATTGCAGATATACATAAGCCCCCGAAGCCATTCTTTTTCATATGTTGCAGCTGTCAAAGCATAGAACTCAGACTCCATAAATAAGTTAGAGAACAAAGTCTGCTTTTTCGACTTCCGTGATATAGCAGCTTCACCCATGGAAAAAATATATCCTCTTGTGGACCTTTCGCTCTCTTTTTATGAGCACCAACTAGCATCACTGAAGTCTTCCACCACATCCGGGTAACTGTTGTATTACATTACAAACTTCTGAGTGCTCTTGATATGTCTTATAACTTTTTTCACAGCTTTCTAGTGTTCCATACCTGGATTGCTCGTGAACCGACTCAGCATCCATACGACGCAAGCAATGTTAGGTCTGGTGGTACTCGTAGCATATATTAAACTTCCAATGACATTTGATTTCTCTCAACTGCCGGATACTTTTTTCCGATCTTGTCACACTATAAGGAGTATCAATTCCAAGAAGATCCTGATATTCATAGCATGTGAGCATCTTTTCTACGTAGTGAACTTGTGATAAAACAAGCCAAACTTTCGGTCGGATGATCTTTATCCCTAGGATAACATCAACATCTCCCATGTCCTTTATACTGAATTTGGACGAGAGTAACTTTTTTGTCTTTGTGACGCATTTTAAACTCGTACCCAAAATTAGTATGTCGTTCACATAAAGAGACAATAACCCCTTTGCTATCGACGAACTTGGTATATACGCGCTTATCAATCTCGCTGACCTTGTAGCCGTTTGATCTAACGATTTTATCACATTTCTCATACCATATCTTGGGAGTCTGCTATAGATCGTAGAGAGATTTTACTAATTTGCATACTTTGTCTTTAAACCCTTCTGATTGTTTCATGTAAATCTTTTCGGTCAGATCTTTATTCAGAAATATTGTTTTGACATACATATAATGAATCACCAGTTTGTGAATTGCATCTAGAGCGATAAGCATTCTGACAGTTGCCAAAGTATAGGTATCAAAATAGTCAATTTCTTGCTTATGAAAAAAACTCTTTAGCCACCAGTCTTGTCTTAAACTTATCAACAGTTCCGTCGACTTTTATTTTCTTCTTGAAGATCTATTTGCATCTGACGGTTTTTGCTTTCAGGTAGATTGACTAACACCCAAGTTTTATAGAATATTATGGAGTCAATCTTATCATTGATTGCCTCTTCCAGAAAGTAGCGTCTTTGGTCTTCATCGACTTATCATAGGTAAGCGGATCTGCTTCTATATGATAGTTGACAAAGTCTTCTCCAAAGTCCTTTGGTCTTCTCAGTCGATTTGATGACGACTCAACAAGTACTAGTTCAGATATTGCTTCTTCAAGTGCAACTTCTTCTTAGACTACATCTTCATTGAAGTACTAGCCACTTTAGTTCTTACAATGTTCTCCAAAAGATTCGCTAGAACAATGTTTTTGTGCTGACAAATTTATCCTCGAAGAATTCAACATCGCGGGATTCAATGATCTGATTTGATTCTAGATTAATGAACCTACGAGCATCACACTTCTCGGTATAATTCAGAAATAGTCTTTGTAGTCGTTCCCAATTTCTGAATTTTGATGTTAGAAAGTTTCACATAAGCCAGACATCCAGACTCGAAAGTTGGGTCTGACTTTGAACCAGGGTTCGTGAGAAGTGATATCTGATTGAGCAAACGACATTGTTGAGTATAAAAGTAGTTATTAGAGCAACTCTCCTAAAGCACTTTGGAAGACCGACTATCAACAACATAGAATTTATCATCTCCGTCAACGTCTGGTTCTTTCTTTCTGTTATTCTATTAGATTGGAGGGAATACAGAGTAGTCATTTCATTGATAATTCAATGTTCTTTGCAGAACAATGCAGATTCAAGAGAATGATACTCTCCAACTCGATCGTTTCTGAGTCTTTTGAGTTGTCTCGTTTGACGTTCAGCTTCAGGCTTGAAGTCTTTAAATTCTCGAATGCTTCATCTTTCGATTAGAGAAGATAGACGAACGTGTACTTCGGAAAGTTGTCGATGAAGATAATGAAATATTTCATTCTGACCTTTGTGGAGAAGTGCTTGAAGTCACAGATATATGAGTGCACCAACTCCAGAATATTTGTACTTCGGTTCTCGCTCTTTTGAACGATTTTTTTATAATCTTATTCTGAGCACAAATTTTACATTTCTCCATCTCTTTACCCCCATATATGGAAATAAAGCCCTAGACTAGACTAGACTAGACATCTTGTTAATTCTTTACAATGAACATTTCATATTCTACTATGATGTAACTAAAGAGAGTAACCAGAAACAAAGACTTCATTAATTCTATCAGAAGGAGTTACAAGTTATAATTTGAATATTCTTTCGGTATAGAAAGTCTTTCGAAGTATGCTTCTTTATAGGACATCACCATCTGACTAGTATTGATATCCATCCTCAAGCATGCGTTGCATAATAGACTCCTAGAGATCAGGTACTTAGCTATGACCAATATATGCTTTACGTTCTTCAGGGTAAGTAATTTCTCCGAAGCAATGTTATAAAAAGCGCTAGACGGAATCGGTGCGCCAAAGGGCCGCCTAGGCGGCCGAACAGAATTTTTTTTTTTTTTTTGAAAATTTGAATTTTTAGTTTTAATTTTTTTTTTAATTTGAATTTTTATAATATTTAGAATTTTTTCCCTCATATTTTGAATTTTTATTGCATTTCTTTAAATTTTTTTGAAATTTGAATTTTTTTTTTGGAATTTGAACTTTTTTGAATAATTTTTGCAATTTCAAATCTGAAATTTCAAATTTGAAAATTTTGAAATTTGAAAATTTAAATTTTTAATTTTTTGCCTTGGCCGTATAGGGCCGAATTGGCCGAATAGGGCCGAATTGGCCGAACTGGGTCGAACTGGCCGCCTAGGCCCGAACAGGCACCTAGGAGGCCGAATTGGCCGAATTCGGTGCGGTGGGCGGCCGCCTAGCCCGATTTTTAGAACACTGTTCAGAAGTTAGTTTCGGTACCACTGACCTGATTACCATAACTTCAACTTGAAATTTGTTCGCCATCGAAACCTTCTCAATAGTAGGTTCGTAAGTCGCGAACTACTTCTTTGAATACATGTGGCAAGATGCATCCGTGTCTACCTACAATTCAGTGTCCATGCTAGATGAGTTAACTTGAGCAATCGTAGCAACCAAATTAAGCTTACCTTGCTCTTTTGACTTTGTTTTGGACCTGGGCCTGCAGTCCTTCTTGAATTGACTCTTCTTGTCACAGTTGAAGCAAATCTCGTCGTTGCTAGATTCGGATTTGAAAGAAGCTGACTTCACCTTCAGATGGTTGAAGTCTTTCTTTGTGTTGAAGTATGAAGCCTTTTGCTTCCCCTTGGAATTTCCTGAGTGTACCATGTTTGCCTTAACAAATTATTTGGACAGATTATCTACTTTTATTTCATTTCTCGCTTCGTCTTCAATACGAATGAAGCATAGAAGTTCTTCTAGCATGATCTCTATTTGCTTGTAGTACATTTCGGTTGTGAACTGATTCCAGCCAGGAGGGAGCTTGGAGACGACGACCTCCACCATGAACTTATCTGGTTGAGGCACATCCTCCTCCTTAAGCTTTTGGTGCAACTTTAGTAGTTCTTTGACTTGTTGCAGCAAAATCTTGTCATCTTTAAATTGTATTTTCATAAATTTGTCGACGAGATGAATCTTAGACATCATCTCGTCATCTTTGTATTTTATTTCAAGAGATTCCCAGACGTTTCTTGCAAACACTTTCATGTTGTATGACTCTGCCATGAAATTATTCAAGGAGTTGAGAATCAACAACTTGCACAAGTGGTTCTCTCTCCCCTCCATTTATGCTGTAAGATAATCACGTTGGCAAGAGCTTGAACATCATCCGTCTATGAAAGAATAAGTTTTGGATCCGTCAATATGTATTCCATATTGACAAGTTGAAGATTGAGGCTAGTCTTTCTCTTCCCGTTGTTGTAATGCTCTTCATCGAATTTTTCAAGTTTGTGAAACTTGTGTTGAGGAGACTTGCACGATTCTCTATCTTTGTTGCTCAAATCTTGCTTTGAGATTGTTAGTACCGGGTTACAAAGATCCTACAAAAGTACATAAAATGTAAAGTACAATGATTACAACAACTAAGAATAGAAAGAGATTACAAGTTTCTGGAAATATGAGACTTTTTTTTTCAACACAATTGCTACAATAAAAAACAGAAGAAACCGTTGCTCAAAGCAAGATTCGATCTTTTTTCGTTGATTTGCTCCCAAGAACAAGTAAATTCAAAGAGAAGAATTTTTGGAATACTCCTTTGTTACCCTTGCATGGATAGAACTCGGACAACACAGAGAACACCTCGTTGCATCAAAAAACTGCATCCGACTCTCCTCACGTAGATTATAATCTCTAAATCTCATCTTTGAAAGAGAAAAACATAGGGGAGCCAACCCGCTAGCAGCCCACTATTCATAATGGACAGTTAGTTCGGAGAGCAACTCCCCATTAAGTGGACAGTTACAACAGTAACCCCCACTAAGTGGATATATACGCCCACGAAGCAAACGAATAACCTTTCTGCGCGAACTGTATTTTTGCGAAAATAGCAGTCCCGCTCGAACAAGTCACGTGGAAATAGCAGTCATGCTGGAGCAATAATTTTGCTCAATCAGCAGTCACGCGGAAATAGCAGCCCCGTGGGAGCAATATTTTCGCGCGAACAACAGTCAAGCAAAAATAACAGTCCCGCACAAACATCATTTCCGACAGAGCAGCCTTCCCGCAGAACCGTAGTCCCGCGCTACCCGTGCGCCCACGCGGAACCCGCGTGGGAACTCGCACTGAACGGGTAAATGTGCCACCCAATGAGTACGTACGAAGTGCAAATTGCGTTACTTTTCGCCCATCATCCATGCCCGTCATTCGAGCCCGAATCGTTAGGCCCCTTTGGAGCTTAGCTCCAAAGAAAAATTCCCAAGAAATGGGTTACAAAAACATATTTTTTCTTGGAGGTCTTGAACCTTACCCTCTAATAAAACATCTCTGATACAAGCACATGACGTACCACTTCCCATGTGTGCAAGACAATAAAATATGAATCTTATATTGAAATAAACACTTGGGGTTTGCCATATGGATGTGAGACCGTTCCTAGAGAATAATTTCAATAAACCCTAACAATTTCAATTAAAAGAAATGTCCATTTTAGTAATTTATTCTTCTAACCATGTTGTTTGAACTTTGAAGATGACAAACCAAGCACAATCCCATTTATCGGATACAATTGTAAACAAAGCAAACATAATTCGTTTGGCGTGCAGCATTTGTCGATTATCGTTTGTCGTTTATCCATTTCTCGTTTCTCGTTTCAAATGGGAACCAAAATAGCCCTAGGTGTGATACATCTTGGAGACAGTTGAAACTTTTGTTTCAAGAGGGCACAAAATGACTCCATTATCATTACATATCTATTACGGTATAAGTTATTTTTCATGTTTTTGTTTCCTTTTGGTAATCTTTCATGATGTTCCTTTCTTTAACTTTATTGTTGAGTTTGTCCATTTATTCTCTTATCCTACGCAGCCTAGCAAGCTGGATTCGAGGTTTTTCATCAAAAGCATATTAGAATGCAGAACATTAGGATTCTCTGGTTTAGGCTATGAATCTACTTATGCCTTGTGTTTCTTTTTAGCAGGATAATACATTGGTCTCTCTTCAACATGAGAAGAATGATGGTGAAAGAAATGCAGATCATGGATCCATGTTTGCCGGAACTTTGAAACTGCAAAAGCTGCATATGAAGGTTAATGCACTTGAAAAGGTGCTTATGGATACCGTGAATCATTTGGAGCAGGAAAGGTTTGTTTCCAATGCTAATTTACAGGGTGCGGCAAGAAAAAATGATGAATTGAAGTCAAAAGAAGATGATGGCCAAGAGGAATCAAAACGGAACAAAGATATAGTCTTGCATCTCAAGAAGAAAGAGGAACTTGGCAATCTGCAAAATGGTCATGCTGGAAAATCTAAAGAAAGCTATGATCTGGTTGTGAAAGATATTCAGCTGGATCATGTTTTAGGTTCTTTACGGTACGATGATGGTGCTAGTTCACATGCTTCTAGTACAATAGAAAGTGCTGAAACCAAGTTTGAGGTAATGGAGTTATGGGATACTGGAGACTCCAAAGAGCGATCAACTTCAAACTGTTGTGATGTAGAGGATGAGCGAATTGAAGTAGTGGAGGAAAAGAAGAATGGATTCCCTTCTAACAAACAATTGACTTTTGACAAGCTAGAGCTGCCCAAGATAATTACGCGCTCGCATCAAGATTGGAGTGGAAGTGTCAGCGGAAGGCTTTCTTTTGATGGTCAGAGACTGTCGGTTCTTCAGAAGAGCGTGAAGGAACTGAAGAGAAACATGGAAGCATCTCAATTGAATGGGAGTACCAGAAGTGCTGAATTTGATAAAATCAAAACACAATTGAAAGAGGCTGAGAAGGCCATTTTGCATTTGACTAGCATAAATGGCAAGTTGACGAGGAAGTCTGAAGGTTTCTCTGCATCCTCAAATAGTCTTCTTAGCGAGCGAAATGATGAATTTGGTAATAAAAGTGAAAGGAGAGTCTTTGAACAAGCACGCAGAGGATCAGACAAGATTGGCAGGTTGGAGTTGGAGCTGCAGAAAATCCAGTATATCTTGCTGAAACTGAAGGAAGAAGACGATTACAGGACAGCCAGAGCTGCAGAGAGGAGGAGAATAGTCGTTCTGAAGGATTATCTCTACAGAAGAAGAGACAGCCCTAGACGCAAGAAAGTCCACTGCTGCGCATGTATAAGACCTAAAACAAAGGATTAGAGACGCCGTCTTGTTGTATAGTTCACTTGTTCTAGGCATGTACTTGTATTTATAGCCTGCCCAGGGATGGGAGTTAAGAAATGCATTTTGTACTTAACCAAATCCAGTAGTATGGAATATCACTCAATATATAGTTTGTCTATGAGGTGTCCAGCAAGATGGCTGTAAGATGTATCAGCATGTTTCTGATCAATTTGTCATGTCGAGCCTTATGTAATCATATTAACCACTAGCATGAGTTGAGTGTACATGTTTTTGTGGGATTTCTGTAGTTGATGGCATTCAGTCTGAAATAGTATATGTTCAGTGGACAGAGAATTTAGGTTTACATCAGAGAGCCACCACTCACAGGTCAGGGTTGTGATCGATGTTCCTGAACGAGCGATACCACCATACAAGAAATTTTTTGGTTCACTCTTATTCATCTGTTGCCATGCCAATTCTTGAGGGACTTTCATGGTTTGCAGATGCACGGAGCCACAGAAATCCTACCATGACTTAAATACTTGTAAGGTTCGTTTGCACTTAAATGCTGTCAACTTTGTCCTATGTTTACTTTGGGCTAGTCGAATTGTTCAACGCTTATGTTAATATAATATTTACCTTTTTTTTCTTTTTCTTTTTTGTAAAAATATGCTGAAAAAATTATGTTACAAGTTGAAATAAGGTCGGAGGGTCTTCTATAAGATGTTAGGTGCCACCTTTGTTTATTCTCTTTCTTCGGTTCAATTGACATCTAGAATTCTTTTTCTTGCGGAAATTCTATGTTTACTAGTTCAGAATTTAGAAGCTATACAATATATATACGATATATATTCATTACGGGTCAAAATCTAAGAATATTATGCTCGTATTGGGGTGGCCATTTAAACTCCAACCAGAGTAAGTACAAAAGAAGCTTCTATCATCTTTACTTATGTTGAAAGTTTCTTTAAGACTCAGTGTCGATTACCAACGGCTGTTTGTGGCATCCTGTATATACTGTCGGTACTACCTTACGAGCATAAGGCGATACAAATATGACATTGAATGTTAAGGAACCTTTTCTCTCTCTTCTCTCTCTCTCTCTCTCTCTTGGCTGTCTTTGCAATCTATATAAAGCACTCCTCATATGTATATGGGTACTACTATTAGTTTTTTTGATATGTGTTTTTCATCGGATTAGAAACTAAGTTTCTAAGGGGGATTCGAATCGTGTCCATCTTCACGGGAGTCCCCCATCATAATCAACAGGCCACGACCTCACGGACGCATACTACTATTAGTTGACATAATGATGATGGTGTCTCCTACATTCCGAGCCATCTTCATCTTCATCTTCCTCTTGCTGCTGCTTCTGACATTCAATGGTATTCACTCAACTTACTTTATTTCCCCCCTGCTATTGTTACTTTTACATTTAAGATCATACTAATTTACATTATTTTTTAATATCCATCTTGATTTCCTTGATTGCGTATACAAATTTTTGTGAAGAATACCAAGACTGTGATTCAACATGTGTAGCGGACACATCCTGTTGTGCTTGCACACATGTGGCATAAGCGACACAAATAATAACTAAAGCATGTAAATAGCAAGGCACGGAACAATAGAAACCAAATACACAACTTGCAAACACTTAATAGTTAACATAGTTTGGTTTAGTTCCATCTACTCCATGGGACAAGAAAATAAATGACCTTATTGAATCAACAACATAAATTTTTTTACAAGGATTACATACACAAACCATAATGTGAGAACCCTCTCATTACAAAAATACTGTTAAATGGTCGATGGAATAACGACTAAGATATTTATGTAAATATATTTCGTCAACAATCCGTTACAACGACGGATTATCGACGGAATTATCCGTAGTTGCAAAAACTTAAAATTTTCAGCTGCGTTTCATTTTCTCCCATATTCTCTCTCTCTCTCTCTCTCTCTTGACCATCAGAATTTGGAGATCTCCTATATTGACCACCAGAGTTTCGATATGATCTCTCACTAAAATGATCGATACACCCTGTCAGCCCCACGCTCGTGCACATAAACTGGTTGGGTGTGCAGAAACTGCTGCAACTGCAACGTTGCTCTGTCCTGTGCGGCCGATACACCCTATTAGCCCCACGTCCGTGCACAGAAACTGCCCGTGCACAGAAAGTGGTTGGGTGCGCATAATCTGCTGCAACTGCAGCGTTGCTCTGCCCTGTGCAGCCGATACACCCTGTCATCTCCACGTCCGTGCACAGAAATTTGTTGGGTGCACAGAAACTGCTGCAACTGCAGCGTTGCTCTGCCCCCTGCGGCCGATACACCCTGTCAGCCCCGCGCATGTGCACAGAAACTGGTTGGGTGCGGAGGAACAACTGCAACTGCATTATTGCTCTGCCCTGTGTGACCGATACATCCTGTCAGCCCCACGTTCATGCACAGAAACTACTTGCGTGCACAGAACCTGTTGCGTTTGCTAAGTTTTTCTGCGCACGAAAAAATTTAAAATTTTTAACCACGTTTCATTTTCTCCCATATTATCTCTCTCTCATAAGAATTTGGAGATCTCTTATATTGACCATCAGAATTTGGATCTGATCTTATATTACCAGTATTATGTTGGATATTGATTTGGCTATAAACAGCTCCGTATACTTCGAATCTTTCTAGACCGATCATCTCCATAATTTAACACCAGACATATACAACATATCCCGGGAGCAGTTACCGCGACTTAATTTCTTCACGCTACTGCATTAATTGCAGTGACGTTTGGTTCGCGAAAAAGAAGAAAAAAAAATTAAATTTTTTTTTTTCATTTGGAAAATTACAATTTCTACCTTTTTTTTCAGTGTTTAGAGAGACTAAAAAAAAATTAAAAGAAAAATGAAGTCCCTGTGGTGGAAAAGTGATTCCTTGATTGGGTGGAGCCTATTGCGAATACGGTGTGACCCGAATCGGAGTTGGTCCATAAGGTACGATATTAGACTGTGCCCACATGTCTTCAAAGAGAATTTTCATGTAAGGCCTGAACCAATCACAATTATCTACACCTCATAATCCCACCTCCTACCCGATATGAGAGTAAATTACCAACTCCATTGTCACATCCCTTTTGAGCGCTCAATCAGAAATGAGATACAATCCAACAATCTTCACCTTAACTCGTTTCTGCTAGCCGAACAATCTTAGCACACCCGGCTACTTTTGCTCGTTCCTACTAGCCGAGCACCCTTAGCACACCCAAACTACCTTTATTCGTTTCCGCTAACCGAGCACCCAAGAGATCCAACATACATATTGTCACCTCGATCCGTTCAACCACAGAACCAAACGTGACACGTTCATCCACACTACCATTGTGTGCTAACCACAACGTCTTGCTCCACCTTGGACTCGTCAGATCCACCATTAAAGCCAATTCGTGTAGTTAATGCTCCTACTCCACATTGAGAAGAGCCCGTATAATCCACAAACGTTCAGCACCATCTGTCTCGAATCAATTAGAGCCGCTCAAACCAGCCTCGTAACCTGGCTTTGATACCACTTGTTGCGAACGCGGTGTGACCCGAACCAGAGTTGGCCCATGAGGTGCGATATTAGACTGAGCACATATGCCTTAAAAGAGAATTTTTATGTAAGGGCTAAACCAATCCCAATTATTTACACCTCATGATCTCACCTCCTATCCGATGTGGGACTAAATTACTAATTCCATTGTCACCCATTTTTGAGCGCTCAACCAGAAACGAGATACAATTCAACATTTTCTCCCTATTTTTTTTTCCTATGAGAATAATTTTTCTTTTCTCTTATTTTTCTTTAATATCCAAATATAAGAAAGAAATCACTTTTTTTTTTCAATGCCAAGATTTTGCGAACCAAACGAGACCTGTGTTAATTTCTTCTCTTTCTCCAATGTGGTCTCTTCTTTGTTCGACTTTAAATAAGGGCATGTTTGGTAAACATGAACTTGGTAAGAAATTCAGGATTTAGAAGGATTTTGGGGTTAAATTCAAAAATACATCGTTTTGTTGTATAGAGAAGAAGAGCTGATTTTGCCTTGGAATGCGTGCGGCAGTTCCTGTCCCCTCCTTGGGACCACCGACTTTCAACCATCCACATCCTCTCCCCTGACGTGGATGTGGGTGGATTTTGACAGATTAAGCAAATGAAACTAAGTAATTATACTAATTAAACATCTTTACAATTTTTTCTTCTTCTGAAGAAGCAGTCACGACTGTAAACCCCCTCGACCAGATTTCAGTATTTTTAGGATTATTTTAACAATTTAGGATTTATGGCAATATTTTAATTTATTTTTCCTACATATCCTGTTGACTTGTGCACCTGTCCGTCACCTAATTATTTGGAGCTTTACCTTGACTGTTATCCCCGAACAAAGTTCACATACCTGTCCTAGACATGTTAGTCTATTTTCCTGAACTTTGTGCAACTCACAGATGTGCTAAAATGAGCCTCGTTTGAGACGCACAAATATCGTTACAAACGCGCGTAATTAAATTCCTAGATCTGTACCCATCCCTGTTCCAATAGAGATTAGAGGCCCAACATGCACCTGTTTTGCCCAAACAAAAATACGTTAATATTCTACACTGAGTATACTACATTTAGTGTATTGACACCGTAGAAAAATTATGGTCCTACCTGTCTCTAAATAATTAGTGAAGACCGTGCGCAGTATTTATTAATTATTAAATACGATGACCCGTATCCCCCAGAAACCAGGACCAGTCCCTGCCCAGACTCACCCCCACCCCCTCTGGACCCTCACACAGCTTTTCCCTTCAATCCTGTGAATTTTAGTATTTTTCGGAATAGGGTGTTTTCCAGACAATTTCGTAATTGTGCAATTTTCCAAAACTAGGACTTTACGCAATTTATAAAATTACAGGGACTTTCCTGCAAATTTCAGTGCGAGGTGTCACCCCCTCATTGGCCGGTGAACCTGCACCGTCCATTTGGACGCGGAACCCACCCGAAAAGATCCCGAAAAGATCCCGGAAATATCCCAAAATATCTATAAAATATCTTGTAAATATCTTTAGATATTTTACATATTTAATTAATATATTTTTTCTATAAAATAAAAGAAAAAGAAAAAAAAAACCTAAATTTCTAATCCCCCAGCCCGCAGCGATCCCCCCCCCCCCCCGCCGGCGGCGAGCCCTCGCCGGAGCCGACCCCCGCCGGCGCCGTCCCCTCCCACCCCCGCTGGCCCCCCCGACCTTCCCTCTCTCCTCGCCTCCTTCCCTCTCTCCCTCTTCTCCTCCGCCCAGCCGCCCGCGTCCGCCCCCGACTTCCCCTCTCGCCGGCCCGCGACCGCCGCCCACGGCGAGTCGACCCCCCCCCCCCGGCTGAGCTTCTTCCTCCTCCTCTTCCTCTTCTTCTCCACCTCGACACCTACCTCCTCCCTGTTTCCTCCTCCACCGCCGTCCCCATCTTCTTCTCCTTCTTCCTGTCGACCCTTCGCCGGAGAGCCGCTGCCATCGACCAGATCTCCTCTCTCCACCCTCGACTCCGGCTGCCACCACCACCCTCTACCACAGCAGCCACCTCGAGCCCTTTCTTCTCTCGACAGAATTCCCCCCCGGCCTCGACAGCCACCCGACCCCGCCTCAAACCCCCCAGCAGCCACCACACGCCACCGACTCCATTCCCGGTGCTCCGCCCTCTCCCAGCTCGGCCATGATCAGCTGCCCTAGCTACGGACACGCCAAGAACCAGACACAGCATCATTTCAGAGCCGGACACAGCCCGGACACGATTAGCGTCGTGTCGCATCTCTTCCCGGACACGGGAAATTCATTCCACGGAGCCCTGTTCAGGTAACCCGTTCTATCTCCTCGTAATTCCGATTTCAATTCCGTCAGTTACGTCTTGTAGACTATGTAACCATCTCGGTGCCCGTGCAACCCGCTCGGTGCATCACGTCCTGTGGCGATCGCGGCACGCGATCCAAAAACAGGAAAAATAATGACCCGATTCACCCCGGAACTGAGTACGCCCCGCCAAACGGGACCACTTGGTCGCACGCGGTCTTTACCAAAACGTGCGCAACGTTGATACGGACGTGTAGGAATTCGAAGAAGTTGATTTGGATGTGCGTGCACACCGGAATCAACACGTATCCGCCGACACCGCCCAGTATCCGTCAGTTCTGGAACATGCTGCAACTTTGTGTACACACGTCGGATCGAGACGAAACTTGCGCCATCGGACTCATAGCAATACGCTGGTCCTGTGAGCCAAGTTTGGTCCGATTCTGAGAACGTTGACAAATTCCTGTATCGTGGGCCCCACATGCTCCACTTGACGGGCGATTTTGTGACCGGCTCATCGGAATCCAATTCTGGAAGTTCCGTTGGGTTCGTATCATCGTTCCTGACTTGTTGACACTAAGTTTGGCGAATTTGGAGATCTTTGACCCTGACACATTTTTCGGTGCAAAGTGGGCCCACATGTGGACCCCGCTTTGACCGGAAACTGTCATTTTTGCCCCTGTGTCCAAATTGGACGAAAGGACAGGCGTTTCTAGCTATTTGATATTTTCTGAGACTGTTAGTGATGTTTATTTCAGCATCCGGAGACTTTTATTCTGAGGCCATAGTTTCTGACTTTTGGCACTTGACATCTGGACATTATATTTGCAGCTCTCTTGCCAGGCAAGTATACCTTGCCTTGTTGTACTGTTTAAATTCAGTTATTGTTAGTTACATATTTATTTATTATATAAATGTGCGCGTCCGAGCAGACTCGGGTGCAGTTAACGAAGGCGTTGACGTTAGGACTTGTGTCTGACCTAGTGTCTAGTAGACCCACCTAAAGTTGTGAAGTTATTGATATAACTTCCCAGGCCTTGACACGTATCATTACACGTCACAGAGTGAGTACATGTAGGAACGCGTGCCTCATGCGCGACTGGCCATCAGTGTGAGCAACACGTGTAGCGGTATTTAGCTCAGTTGTTTATTGTATTGAGACTTGCATCATAATAGGAGGTGTCCACGTCGTTTTCACGATTTGTACATCTATATTGGGCGGAAAAGATACTAGTAGACGTATGGGACACCCCCTCCTTGTATGTTTTATACCTTCGCACCATACTCCTTGGAGATGGTCGATTGCAGAGTTCCCTTGAACGGGGGCATATGTGGCATATACTAGTCAGTCACTACGGATTGGTGAATTACGTCAGCATATGTCTAGCCACACATTCCCATGCGTACTACAAGGTCTTTAAATTGTATTCACTTAGATGGTTAGCACACCCCATTTATTTATTCAGTATTTACATTTTGGCATGTCATTTTTTTGTATCTTGCTATGTCCCTCTGAGGACCTGGTCCCCTGCCAGGTGTATATGTTCTTGAGTACTCGCAGGAGCACAGATCTGGACAGGCTACTTATTTTTCGAGGAGGTCTTCTCTTCGAGCCTCGTGATTGTTAGATGTTGTTCTTTATAGGTGTGTATTCTGGTTCCTTTTATATTCTTTTTCGGCAGTAGATTTGATTTCATCTGACTGTCATTCTTAGATATCTGTATTGAGATCTAGTTACATGGTTATTATTTATTCATATTTGACTTCTGTGGATGAGATTTAGATATTACCCTGTGACTTGTGATTAGTTATACCACTGGTGAACTATTGTTCATTATACAGCGTACGCACGTATATATGGTTTCCATATATTGGAGTTGCCATATATACGGGCGGCTGGCATGGTTACGTATCCTAGTCCTACGTATTTTGGGACTGGGGCGTGACAACGACAGAGGATGAGGTTTAATTTAGGGGCAGCTTAGGGGGGCGATGGAGATAGGAGATGGATTTTTTTTTCTTCTGAAGAAGCAGCCGTTTGTTTCCATATTTGATCATTAAATATCATTAATTTCATTAATTCTAATGAAATCTGCCATTAATTTAAGAAATTACAACAATATGTGTTATAAGACATTTCTTAAAATTATTTATTTTAATATTACTACTTATCTTAATTTATCAACGTAATTATTTAATTTATCAGCATTTGATTTATTAAATTGTTATGTTAATTAAATGTAATTTACTATTATTAAAATATACTCTTCCACTTTCCAACTCCCACTTTCTTATCTCAACCAAACATATTTATTCCCTACTAGGAGGACATAAAATTGGATAGATTCCTATGTGAAATCCATCATTGAAAGTCCAAATCAAAATCCAAATCCACTTACGATTTACCAAACAGACCCTAAAGATCAAAAGACTTGTCACAGTTCCAAGGTCTCTTGTTTCTTCGATTTTCTACTATTTTGTGTTCTTTGTTATTGTTGTCGCTGGAGAATAATAATTATTTTGTATAGTTCTTTAATTATTAGGATATGAGTTAATTTTGAAATGGTACATGAGGAATGTGGTATTTGTCATTTTGGTGATCGATTTTTTTTTTGTCGAAATGGTGCATGAGCTTTGCATTTTGGCTCAATTAGTGTATGAAGTAAATTTCGTTAGTATTTATGGATAAAAATCGATAAAAATGAATATGTGATAGTCATGTGTCCTATTTTTAATGGTTATTTTGTCAAGTTTTTTGTTTTGAACTACTATTTTTAACGATTTTTAACTATTTTCATCCAAACAATTTTCTTCAAACACTAGTATTCTTCTGAAAATGATAGTCCAAAATCCAAAAGTTGACAAAAGAACCATTAAAAATAGAACACATGACCATCACATGTCTATTTTTATCGATTTTTATCCAAAAATACCAACGAAATTTACTTCACGCACTAATTGAGCCAAAATGCAAAACTCGTACATCATTTCGACAAAAAAAAAAAAAATTTCATCATCAGAATAATAAATACTATATTCTTCATGTACTATTTCAACAATTAACTCTTAGGATATTAACTAGTGTGATTTAACCTTAATAAATAAAAATGATTCGAAATATCAAGCAGAGGGGTTTACAACGCCCCTGGTGCCTCGAGACTCCAAACTCCTTCATACATTTGGTCTTTCCCACGCAAGAGATCCGACTTAGATCCGTTAATAGGTGCCGTCAGTTTATGTGGCACTCAGGCTCGGGGTTGCGTCCCTTCCTTAAATAAAGGGACGTTTCCTCGAACTTTTTTTTGAAAAAAATTTAAATGGTACCATATTTTATTTATTCATATTCAAGATACATTTCATACGATTATTATAATATATGATATTTCTACTTTTAACGAAAATCGTCTCCAACTAACTGTCAACTCTTTTGACCAAAATTTTTGGATAAAAATATCCTCCTTCGTATACGACAGAGGAGGGAGGCTGAGAAGATAGAAGTGATATTTCGGTCAAAAATTAACAGTCAAAACAATTGACTGTTAGTTTTCGTTAAAAGTAGGGGACGCCATACATTATGGTAATCGTGTGGGGTATACCTTGAATATGGATAAATAAAGTAGGGTGCAACAAATTTTCTCAACTTTTTTTTTTCTATCAATGATCGGAGGATCATCTGACACACGTGCCCCGCTGATATTCACACTGCTGCTATATTAAGGAAAACCTTGACTGCATATATATATATATATATATATATATATATATATATATATATATATATAAAAGTGTTATAGAACCATCCAAGTAGTTTCATATTATAGAATTATCCTATGTTACATCGGTTCGATTGAGATTTGGTGGTTGAGATTAAAATATGGTGGGGTCTATATCTTTTAATCTCAACCAGTCAATACAAATTCAATACATGTAACATATGGTGGTTTCATAATATGAAACCACCCGAATGGTTATTGAGCATTTATATATATATATATATATATATATATATATATATATATATATATATATGCTAAAAATTTGTATTGATATAAGCAAAATCTAAACCATTGATTGTTGATCCAATGATTCTTATTAAAATGACTTTCTTATAATATGATTAGAGTAGGGAACATCATTTAATGCAGTGTTTCACTTTTGACCTGTTGGTAACTTGCTAGTGTAGGTCATTCTTCACCTTAAATTTTTTAATGAACACCCTAGATGAACTCATATGGAATGAAAATATTGATTGTCCAATGTCCATCAAATTACGGTAATCTAGAAGGGGTTGTTTTAAATTAGTGAGCAGGTTAATATGACCTGCTATACTTGGTAAAGCCAAAGTCAAAATAAACAACTTTCACAATTTATAATGCACTTGTCTGAAATGTATCGATACATCCTTGTATACTAGCATTACCATATATATATATATATATATATATATATATATATATATATATATATATATATTCTAAAGTTATCCGGATGGTTTCATATTATATGGAACCACCCAGTATATTATGGGTTAGATTAAAATTGAGTGATTGAGATAAAAAGATGTATATTCCACCATTTTTTAATCTCAACTACTCAATTTAATTTAACTTATGTAACATAGGGTGGTTTCATTATTATATGAAACCATCCGAATGGTTTCAAACAATATAGGGTTATTTACACTAACTACCCCTAAGTTTTGGACTTATTACACGAGGTACTCCTATTTTTTTATCTAATTACACTTACCACCCCTCCATTTAGGAAAAAAAAAAATTAAAATAGGGGTAGTTAGTGTTATAACTTTTTATTTTTATTTAAAAGTAAAAATATTCCGTGTAATAAACATAAAATATAGGGGTGGTCAGTGTAATTTGTTTAAAAATATCTTATCTTTATTGTATTAGCCTATAATGAGTGTTTTCTTAAAGTTTTGCAATCACAATCTTAGTTCTCGTACTTTCTAGGACTATTTGATTTTACCTCCTGTTAGATTAGGTATATTGATATTATCTTCCTGTTAGATTAAAAAGTTAAGTTTATCCTTCTAAAAATGTCGTTAATAAATTTTTAACGACACATTCAGAAAAATAAATTTAATCTTTGATCTAATAAAAAATAATATCAATATACATAATTTAAATAGCCCTACTTTCTACCCATACTCGTTGGTTCCTATTCTATATCCACTCTTTTGTAGCTAACTTTGTTTTTATGAGCTTTGTTTTTTGCTACTTAATACCGTGAAGTATCTATTCTAATAGTAACCATACCAACAGGCAAGTTTGTCATTAGGTTTGTTCTTTGATAGTGGTCTACGGCTGGGGAGGGGTGATGTTGCATGCTGAGGCTAATGGTGACATAGGTGGGAGTTTAATGAAGGGGGCACTACCAAAATACAGCAAATTCACTAAATCTATCAACATAAAATTTTAGTCGGTAGATATAGTTTCACTAAATCAAATCCGTTGTTGGCTAATCGACTAACTTGCGACGATGGATCGACAATGAATTAATGATATATAGATATGATGAAATCAATGATGAACAACCACGATAACATTTATGATTAAAGCGACGTTACAGCTACGTTTCGTGTTATTCGTGGGGATACATTTTTTGGCTGAATTACAACTTGATACCATCAGTTATTTTACTCTTTTAACTTCATATTCTAAACTTTTTTACTCGACAATTTGATACCATCAACTGTTGAATATTTTCAACTTGATATCCAAATTAAAAAAAAAAAAAAAAACTCAAAACTATCCCCTTCCCATCCCAACCCCCCACTTCCCACCCACCCCCCCACTCTCCGCCGGCTGCACCATCCCCGTCCCCCTCTCTTTCCGCGCAGCAGTAGCGACCCCCCCCCCCCCCCCTCTCCGCCGGCTGCACCATCCCCGTCCCCCTCTCTTTCCGCGCAGCAGTAGCGACGGTAACAACGGGTAGTGCAGCCGGCCAGGACAGGGTGGGTGGGTGGGGGGGGGGGGGGGGGGGGTGGCAGCCGTCCGGGGGAAAGGAGGCAGCACGGGGTTTGGTGGGGGGTGTGCAGGAAATTTTGTCTTTTTTTAGGTTTCAAGTTGATACATATCAAAGATTATGGTATCAGATTAAAAAAGTGGAATGATTGAGGGTATCAATTTGCAATTCATTCAAAATTTTGTTTTGAAATTTTTTTTTTATCTCTAGTGACAGACATCCGTCGTTGATATGTCGCTGGATGGCGATAATTTTATCCTCAACGATGACAATTTTAGTATGTATTTCGTCGAATAAAAAATTATCTCCAAAAACGGATGTTTCTATTAGCAGTCTGATTTTCATTACTGGGGGATTAAAATGTATCCCTATCGACGAATAATTTCGCCACTACTCCATATATTTTTCATCGGTAAACATAAATATTTTTTCTATTTTATTTACAAATTCCCGTAAAATATAAAACAATCACAAATATAAATATGCAACATTATATCTACATCACACAATAATATATCCCACCGATATATAAAATTACAATACGTAGCAATATATACATTGATGTCCTAATAAAGTATAGTACAAGAAAGTCCAAATATAGTATAGTACAACAAACTCTAGATAACATCTCCTACATCGAAAGTCTAGTCATAAATGCAACATGTCTATCTAAAGAGGGCTTGTGATAAAGATACTATAAAGTAGACTCAGGGCTAGCTCAGTATTGATGCTAGCATATTAATGAAAATATTTTTTTCATACTAGCCCAAATCTTACTTAGGGTTGTCCACCCTCTCCTCCTCCCGCTCCTCCTCTACCTCCTGCGTCGTGATCTCCGACACGGAGAAGGTGCTCGAGGAGGAGGAAGACGACGAGGTGGAGGAGGATGACGACATGAGGAGGAGGAGGAAGAGGAAGACGACATGAGGAGGAGGAAGACGATGAGGTGGAGGAGGGAGACAGCCACCGCCGCTGCTCTTGTCTCCTCCTCCTCCCTCTCCGCCTCCCTCTTATTCCTTGTCTCACCTCGCGCAGACACATTCCCCCTCCGGACTGTCAAAATTTTGACAGTCCTACCAATTTGAAGGACTTTCAAAATTTTGACAGTCCTAAAGAATCAACATAATTTTTTAGGACTGTCAAAAATTTGAGATAGTCCTTTTTATTGCTAGGACTGTCAAAGTTTTGACAGTCCTGAAAAAAAAAAAATTGGACTGCCCTGAACAAGTTTGGAGAATGGTAAACTTGTAATTATCTAAAAAAAAATTGGACTGTCCTGAATGTATTTTGTAGTGCCTTTATCAATAGCCCTAAAGAAAAGTAGTAATAATACAACAACTATGAAATGAGAAAATAAAGGCCATCATTGAATATCTGGAGCTTGAGGTGCTGATGGCCGGAAGTACTGGGTGTTTAACCAATCAGATAATATTGTCGTCAACATCTGTTGTAGGAACTCTGGAATGACAGCAATGGGTCGATTTTGTGGGTGTTAAAGTATGTCACTTGCACCAAATCTTTAGACGGTTCATGGTTAATATTAATATTATTCAACACGTCCTCGTAGGTCGAAGGTCAATTTTGTTGGTCAAATTTGGATTCATATAGCATTTTTATTTATTTTATAAACCTTTGAGATTAATGCGCGTCAAAAAAATTGAACATGGGTTTATCTAATTCCATGTTAAACTCTATACCACTTGGATTATAAATATTATTCAACCTAGGGGGTTGAGATTTTTTATTTTTTGAGGAAGAAGTTTGTGCAAAATATTTTTAACTTCGAGAGATTTAAATAAATAAGAATTCTTCTTGGAAAGCTCATAACATTTACACCATTGGATATATTTAGTTGCAATAAAACCATGTTTTGTTATTAACACTTATTGCTTTCTAATTAAGCATTCATTTTCCTTGTTTAGAAGAGATGGGAACGGGTACAGTGAATGCATTGGAAGAACCAGATTCATGCGACGTACCCAGTCGAACCTATAAATTTGCATGTTTTAAAGGATGCAGTGACGACTGCCATGACGAAGGATATACGCTTGGTGGCACGTGCAAAGAATTCGTTCCCAAGTGCTACTGCAGGAAGTGTGAAAATCCCTCGTAATGTCTCGTAATATCAATACAAATAAGTGAAACCGTACGAGATACTGAGCTATCTGCAAAAGATTTTATTATCAAGGAATTGTCAAACAAGTTCACTTCTATGCGTTTCTTCAGTGTTGTTCCTTGTCCTTATACAGTACAACAATATCCTCAACATAGTTGGTTTAATTTTCTCAATCTCACAAGCATACTACATTTACTCAAGGGTGAAGCTGTATTTAGTAGCACTTTATAAATTATAGCAAACTAAACATTCCCTATCCAATTGTCCCTTCCAGCTACTCTCCATTATCCCATGGTTTGTTGCTTGCTTCAAAGCCGTCGATCTCGCATGTGGAAATCCTTGATCAGTTTACAATCATACATGATATATTATAGACTGATGATTTCTAGAAAATCTTGATATGTAGCAAAGATCTAGGTTCTCTGAAAACTGGAAACAACATATATATATAAGATGATTTAAAACCAGCAGTTTAAGAAGATCCGGAGCTTAGCCAAAGATGGAAGAACGCGTGGTCGAGATCAGAGTTTCACACAAAAGTTTTCATTCTGACTTTTCTCGATCACCACGAAGAACTATATAAAGATTAAGATTACAACTTGCTCTCAAGATTACAAAGGAATCAGAAAAACAAATTTCGCGTTCTTCCTTGCACTCGCAGTTGCAGACGGACATAATGGAATTACAACTAGCAGGAGAGAAGAGAAAGGAGAAGAAGAAAATATGCTTGCTGGGGTGGTGAAGATCACCGTTGCTCAAAGCAAGATTCGTCCCCACACGATCTGCTTTTAGGAACCAGCAAGTTCACGTAGAACTTCTGGAACGCTCGCTGTCATTTCTTTTCGGGACTCACACGAACTTACTAGACTCCAATGGCGGCGGCCGCAGCAACTCTCTTCGTCTCCTGATTTTCGAAGTCAGTTCTCAAAGAGATACGAAGAGAGTATTTATAGAGATATGGTGGAAACCCTAGCCGCCCATTAGTTACGGAAAGATAGGAACAAATTAATTGCGAATTCCTAAAAGATAAGCACGAATTAATTTCAAATCCATAAAAACGGTTTTGAATAACTGTCCATATCTTTCCATAATCGTTCAAATATATCTGAAAGTAGCGGCCATGCAAGCAACCTCACATGTGGCCGCTCATGCAGTAGCGCAAACCGCAGCGCATGCGACAACCCAAGCAGCAGTCCATGCGACAACCCATACGGTATCCCAAGCTGCAGCCCATACCGCAGCCCATGCGGTAGCCCAAGCATTAGCTCATGCGGCAGCCCATGCAGCAGCCCAAGCAGTAGCTCATGCGTCCACACATGCGGCCCCGCGTGCGGCCGTCCATGCAACTCGCGCATCAAATGCGCACAAGAGCCATGCGACGATGCTGACGTGCTAAGTGAAAAGTGTGCCAACAAAGCGCCACTTTGTGCCCTTGAGCCTAAGTCCGAGTCCGAGTCGCAGCTCCTATGGAAATAATTCCAAGATAATGACAAAAAGAATAAATGCTTTCATAAGGAGTTAATCCTTTTTTCTCCTAGAAAAATACCCCCACATGGCACCCATGTGCCCCATCACACCCCATGTGCACACCTCAACTCATACAAAGTATTATATTGAGATACCCACTTGGTGGTGTAGCCAATGTGGGACTATCTTTACTAGTCCAAAGGAAACAATACCAACAATCCCCCACATATCTCAATATATATGGGTTGAGTATTTTCCACAGTGACTGCCCATTATGCATTATGATAGATGTCACTTCAACTTAAATTTTCCGTAATGGTCGAATAACAGTATGATACAAGAATGGACCAAGCCTTAAATTCTGTACCATAGCTATAATTTTTTTCACTCACACAATGACATCAGCTATGCTTCCGGTTGCACATTGAAGGCCCTGTGCACATCTGATTTTGGTGTATGTATTTTGGTTGTCTACAAGTTTTCCCTCAAGAGACATCCTGTATCTCTTTCCATACACTATAGGTAAGTTCTTTTAAAGAGTCCTTGACATGAAGACTTGCGCTTACTTGCGGTGCTACGCTGCTATGACATGGCCTAAAGCCGAGGTTCACTCCCTCATGTGGTGTCATCTACTGTAGCATGAGATCTCAGTCTCTTTGTAGTACCAAACTACCCAGCATGAAGCCTTGCTCTTCCTTGCGGTGTTACGCCGCTGTGATATGGCTTTCTGTCGAGGATTTACATCATTTACCTCTGTGGTGTCACACCACTGTAACATAAGGTCATTGATCTCTTTGTAGTGCTGTTTACCACTCTTAATTTTATAGCATTAGGCTACCTGCCTATGTGCGGTGCTACGCCGCTATGATATGACTTAATGCCGGAGATTTGTATCTTTTACCTCTATGGTGTCATGCCACTGTAGCATGGGATACAAGTCCCTTATAGTGCTGAAATAACGTACTTTCTGTAATGCACATCGTACATTCACTCTGCCCGAGAACTCATTAAGGCGTCAAAATTATTCTCACACAAGAAATAGTAGACCACAGTAGTTTCGGGTACCTATCCCACAATGTCCCTGAGGAATATCTACTGTTCCTGATATTCATTCAGTCAATAGTCCTCCTTTGAACCAATAACTAGATGCCTAGTAGATTTTTCTTTGAACTAAAAGCATAAAACTAAATTGTAGGATTGCAAAGACACAATATCAGAGGTCCTCCCAGCCCATATAGGCCGTATCCTTGACTATATACGGTATTATGCCACTGTGACATGAGTAAGGAACAGATACACATCAATTTGAACAAGCATTTGTGTCATGCCCTAGTCCCAAAATACTTAGGACTAGGATACGTAAGCACGTCAGCCACATGTATATGGCAACTTCAATATATGGAAACCATAACACATGCGTACGCTGTATCATGAACAACAATTCATAAGTGGTATATATTTATCACAAGTCACAGGGCATAGCTAAATCTCATCCACAAAAATCAAATAGAAATAAATAACCAATATCTATGAAACTAAATCTCCATATGAAGTATCAAAGAAGATAGTCGGATGGAAACAGATCTACTACCGTACTAGAATATAAAAATAAACATAATATAAGAATATCAACTAACAATCACGGGTCTCGAAGAGAAGGCCTCCTCGGAACATAAGCAACAAGTCCGGATCTGCACTCCTGCGAATACTCATGAACATCTACACCTAGAAAGGGACCAGGTCCTCAGAGGGACATAACAAGATACATAGAAGCATGCCATAAAGTAAATACTGAATAAATAAAAGTGGTGCGCTAACCATCTAAGTGAATGCAATTTGAGGACAACTTTGAGTGTATGGAAAAGTGTAGGCTAGACATATGCTGACGTAATTCACCAATTGTGACAACTGGCTAGTATATGCCACATATGCCCCCATACAAGGGCGCTATGTAATATAATAACGTCCAGCTCCGAAGAGCATGGAATCTGTATAGTATAACGTCCATATCGCTCCGAAAAACGTAGAGACTGAATAGTGTATCGTCCATATCGCTCTGTCGAGTGTGGAAACTGAATAAAGGAAGTGGGTATCCCATACGCCTACTAGTCGTCCTCTCCGCCCAATGATCTATGCATGTTGCATCCACAATACGCTGTAGATACTACACCAATACGGAGAGCAAGTATCAATAACGTAACTCTGGCTCATAGTCTATCGTTAGAACAATGGTCCAACCTTACAACCAAACAAGGACAAGGATTGGACCTTCGTACTACAATAGTCTATGCTCTGACTACTAATAACTGATAAGTCTTCTAACATGCATCACTATTAGCAGTTATACCCTATCCGTCGTACGACCTACACGTACAGGTGGCCAACAGCATACGCAAGTCTGTGCCCTACATGAGACTCATAACACGTGTAAGAAATGTGTCAAGGCCTGGGGAGTCATACCGATAACTCTACCACTTTAGGTGGGTCCACTAGACACTAGGTCAGACACAAGTCCTAACGTCAACGCCTTCGTTGACTGCACCCGAGTCTCTCTCAGACGCACACAGTTTATATAATCTAAAATAATAAACATGCAACTAAAATAATAACTGAATTTAAACAGTACAACAAGGCAAGGTATACTTGCCTGACAAAGAAGCTGCGTAGTATCAATAATCTGCTTCTGAAGTCGCGCAGATAATCCAATCGGTCCTCTCGGGGTACGTGCACGGGAATAACGGTGACGACGATGAGGTTGACGACGATGACGATGACAACGATGATTGGGGTTATGATGAGATAATAACTACGATGATGGCGATGATTATGACTACTACGACGATGATGATGGTGATGCTTATGGTAAAGATGATGGTGATGATCATGATGGTGATTACATGATGGTGATGATGAGGATGATGATGTGGGTGATGGTGATGATGAGGCTGATGATGTGGACGTTGGTGATGACGAGGACAATAATGCGGATGGTGATGTGGTGATTAGGGTTGGTGTTGGTGTTGGTGATGATGATAACATGGATGAGGATGAGGTAACATTTAATAGTGAAGTTGATGATGATATGGTAATGGTGGTGATGATGATCATGGATGATGGTGAGGATGGGCTGATGCTCGCCAGAATCCGACCAGGGGGAAGGTCCGGCCAAGGAGGTCCAGCCAGGGGAGTTCAGAACAAGGTGGTGTGGTTAATGAAAGGTGCTGCTCCGGCTAGGGGGAGGCTGAGCAGGGAGGAGGAGGTAACTCAGGGAGAAGGTCGAATTGGGACAGGGAAGATGGAGGAGTTTGTGGTGGTGCTGGTGGTGTGGGGTTACTCCGGTCGTCGAGGAGTGGTTTAGAGGCGGGGGAAGTCGGAGAAGAAGGTGTAGACGGTGGTGGTGGTGACGGGATCTGGCGGTCCCCTCGGCTGCTCCGGAGGTCGGGCTCCGGCCGGAAAGGATGGTGTGAGGGGTCTTGTTCGAGTCGGGAAAGAGAACTCAGCGGTGGAAGCATGATGGAGATGGCTGGGGTTGTCCGGCGACTGGTCGAGTCGGAGACGAGGGCGCTGCCGGGGTCGGGATGGCCGGCGGTTTGCTCCGGTCGACGGAGGAACAGGAAGAGGAAAGTATAGGAGGTGGGGTGTCGGCTCGGGGAATATGGAGATGGCAATGGTGGTGTGGTGGTGTTGGCCTGGTGCTGCTCCGGTGGGTCTTCAGGCGGAGGAGGGCTCAGGCGGCGGGTTGGTCGTCGCTTGGAGGGGTCAGGCGAGGGCACGGCCGATGCGGGTGCCACTCCGACGATTCTCGGCTGAGGTCGGTGGGTTGAAGGAGAAGAAGAAGATGATGAATAGGGATGGGGGTCGGCTGATGTAGTTTAGGTTTAAAGGAATAGAAAAAGAAAAGAAAAAATAAAGGATTATTTATATATGCACATGTAAGGGGGTTGACCTAGGAACATTTGACTTTGGTCAACATCTCCTTGGAATGGGCCTTGGGCTCACATGGGAATGTTTGGGAGGGCCATAATCGCATTGTTTAAATTGCAAGGATAGATTTAAATGGGGACGATGTTTGTGCATTGCACATTCCAAAAAATTACGAAAAAATTCATGTGAAGGAGAAAAATGAGTTTCTTCATGTATTGTCCAATGGTGTAGACACCTTAATACATTTTTGCATAAAAGTGCCCAAAAATTAGAAAATTCTACAAAGATGGAAATTGGATTAATTTAATTAAAATAAATGCGCAAGGTGTTCTTAAATTAATTAGAAGAACATGGGGATAAAATTTGGTGGGACACAAGTGTCATGGACATAGGGGGCTCAGAGTAGAATTTTATCATAAATTGTGTTGCACGAAATGGGTCAAGATTGTGTCTCCAATTTCGATTAAAACGCACAAGGATACAAAATCGTATTTATTTAGAATTCATTATAAACGTCCGCGACAAATATTATGTGACTAAAATGTAGCACAAGAGAGCATGATTATAAGTTACACAAAGGTCAGAATGGTAGGCAGGCATGTCTAGGACAAGGTTGTAAAATTTGTAGGAAGGCAATGGCTAGTGAGGTGCTTCAATTATCGAAACAACGGTAAGGTGCACTATGTGATATAAATACTGTATAATTAAATAAAATACCGCATTCTAATTCTAATTGGATTCTAATTAGCCCTAATCTCTCTATCTAAGCCAAGTAGGCCTAATTTTGGGTGAGAGAGTTTACAATTTGCAATAATTCTATATATATATATAAATCAAGTATGCAATTCATCTCTTTTAGCTTATCTCATTTAGTGAGGCATTATTTATATAGGAACGTATAACTCGTGCAGACTAGAGATCATTTATTAAAGTGTATGGAGTGAAGAATTCATCGAAGGACCTAAGCCACTCACCGATTGAATCGAACGAGAGGATGGGGAAGCCTTATACAACGATTATTCCTTGGTTATGTGTCCTAAAATTGCAACAATACTTAGTTAATATCCTTCAATCTTTTTTTCTTATGATTCAAAAAGAATGTGCAAACGAGAAAAGCGAATCATGAAAACCAAGTCATCAAAAGCAAGACAAAACACAAAGCAACACAAAACCAAGCAGCAAAATAACCAACAAAAACTCTTGGACTCATTTAAATAGAAGTTGTTCCATCAGTTTGAAGGGTTCATTATATTTTGTCCGTGTTGATTTGGCAGTAAGATTTTTTTGAGACTCGATTCTCAACCGAGTCAAAGTAACTAGTGTTCCATAAGTAATCCGCTAGAAGCGGAGCATTAAACTTGACACCCTAGCATTGCTAGAGATCCTCTGGGGAATGATGGCTACGCAGCAACACCAGATGGTGATGCAACAACATCAGCAGTTTCAACAGCAAAAACTTAATATCTTGTTAAGTCAGGGTTTGCAAACTGCCTTAGAAAGAGGAAGAATGACTGATTCGGGAGCATCGTTTAGATTTTGCCAACTTAACCCAAGGTTCTTCGATGGCACGGAGGATGTCATCATAACAAATGTCTGTTACAGGATATTGAGGTTATTATGGCAGCAGCAAGGGTTTTGGCTGTTGAACAAGTTGATCAATTTCGATTACAGCTTCAAGACCTTGCCCGTGATTGGTGGGCGTTAGTAGAGGTTGGCTTGATGCATCCTATCTCTTGGGATAGTTTCAGGGCTCGATTCAGGGCTAAATATTTTAGAATCATAGCGCAGTCTGAGCCCCAACAGAGATTTATCGGTCTTAAGCTGGCCGGTAGAATAGTAGATGGATATGCAGCCGAGTTTTGCAGGCTAAGTAGATTCGCTCCAACTATGGTGGTTGCAGAGTCGGATAGAGCAATGAGGTTTCAGCAAGGACTTCATCTGGAGATTTTATAACTAGTAGAGGGCCATAACTACCAGACTTATGAAGAAGTACTAATAGTAACTCAGAGGCATGAGCTTACCATGCAAAGGTTATCGGCAAGGACAGAAGGCCAGAAGAGGTCTCATGATCTGAGTGAAGAAAGAGGTGGAGGAGTACCTCGGACATCAGCACCATCACCTGGCGTTCGCATCCATATTTCAGCACCAAAAAGGGTGACAGTTTTGATGGTGACAGTACCGACTCGGCAACAGCCAAGACAACAACAACAGCAACAGCGCCAGGGAGCACCGGTGGGTTGCACTTATTGTGGCAAGGGAGGCCATACTAGAGATGTAGGTAGGAAAGCTAATGGGTTGTGTATGGGTATAGTAGTCCAGATCATACGATTCTAATTTTTCGATGATGCAGAGGCCAGGAGGGCCAGTACAACAGTTACCAGAACTGCAAGTACCAGGGGCAGTCTAGCAGAGAGGGCCAGCAATAGTAGTAAGACCATTAGCTCAGCTTTCATTACTAACGCAAGTTGAGATGTACCACCAGCAGTAGAACCAGCAGCAGGGCCAGTAAAGGCCACAACAACGTCACCAAGGGAGACAGCAGCGAGGAGCACAGTAGGGCCAAGGGCAGGCGTTCACCTTATCCTTGGATGAGGCTTTAGCATCGGGCGACGTGGTGGCAGGTAATATTTCTGTCATATCCTTTCCCGCTGTAGCATTATTTGATTCAGGCGTATCTCATTTATTTGTATCTGCATGATTCGTGACACGTATTAGACTGGAGTTTGAGTCATTGCCAGAAAGGTTGAATATACTCACTGGTATTGGGCTCATAGGAGTTAGTTGAATATGTATAGCATGTCCGGTCGTAGTGTGCGAGCGTTCACTACTAGTATGATTGATCGAGTTCCCTATGGGTAACTTTGATATTATCTTAGGCATGAACTGGCTGAGAGACAGTCATGCTACGATAGATTTCCATAAGGGTAAGGTATTATTTAGTATCCCGGGCACGAAATATTTTACCTTCGACAGATCTGTGGAAGACCAACATGAAGAGAGGATCGCAGCGACAGCGTTAGTAGAAGAATAACTCCCTGAGATAGTTAAAGAGTTCTTAGACATCTTTCCGAAAGAACTACCAGGGTTACCCCCAGTAAGAGATATTGAGTTTTGTATATAATTGATCCCTGGTGCAGGGCTAATATATTGTAAAGTTTACCAAATGGCACCATCAGAGCTAGACATACTATATCAACATATAGAGGAATTGAAGTCAAAGAAGTTTATTTGAGCCAGTGGATCACATTGGGGATCTCCAGTGGTTCTAGTGAAGAAGAAGGATGGGTCATCATAGTTATGTATCGACTACAGATAGTTGACACTGTAACAGTGAAGAACAAGTATCTATTATCAAGGATCGATAATTTGTTTAATCAGCCGAGTAAAGCCAAGATTTTCTCCAAGATTGATCTTTGATCAGGGTATCATCAAGTAAGAGTTCGGGAGCAAGACATACCCAAGACAGCATTTAGGTCACGATATGGACATTATGAATTCTTAGTTATGACATTCGGACTGACTAATGCTCCAGCAATATTTATGGATTTGATGAACCATATTTTTATGCCATACCTAGATCAGTTCGTGGTGGTTTTCATAGACGAAATTCTTGTTTATTCCAGTAGCGAAGAGGAATATGAGGGGCATCTTTGGAAGGTCTTAAAAATTCTAAGAGAACACCAGTTATACGCAAAGCTCAGCAAGTGTGAGTTTTGGTTGGATCATATGTCATTCTTAGGTCACATCATCTCTGGAGCAGGAGTAATAGTAGATCCGAAGAAGGTTGAGGCCGTAGAGAGTTGGCCAGTTCCTAAGACAGTAGCTGAAGTGCATAGTTTTTTGGGATTGGCGGGATACTACAGAAGGTTCATAGTCGACTTTTCAAGAATTTTAGCATCGCTGACTCGATTAACGTTCAAGAAGGCTAAGTTCGACTGGTCAGCAGAGTGTCAGACATTATTTGAAGAATTAAAAAGGGAATTGATTTCAGCTCTGATTCTTACGCTTCCAGTAGGTTCTAGAGGTTTCATAGTGTATTGCGATGCGTCAGGCAAAGGATGTGGGTGTGTATTAATACAACACGGAAGAGTTATATCTTATGCATCACGGTAGCTTCGAGATCACGAGAAAAATTATCTGACTCATGATTTGGAGTTGGCGGCGGTAGTACTTGCACTTAAGGTATGGAGACATTACTTGTATGGTGATCGGATGAAAATATTTACAGATCATAAGAGCTTAAAATATATATTTACCCAGAAGGACTTGAACATGAGGTAGAGGAGGTGGCTAGAATTGATAAAGGACTATGATGTAGAACTTTAGTACCATCCAGACAAGGCAAATGTGATAGCGGATGCTCTTAGCAGGAGAGGTAGTATATTTATGTTGACATCATAGCGGCATATCTTAAAAGATCTTCGAGAATTAGGAATTGAGATAGTACTTCCACAAGATGTAGGAGTATTGTCTAGTTTATAAGTGCAATCTACCATTATAGAGAGGACTAAGGAAGCTCGGGCAGAGGATCCGAAAGTTCAGAAGCTTTGGACGGAATATGAATCTGGTCTTAGGAAAGAGTTAACTATTCATGAAGATGAAACTCTTAGGTTCAGAAACCGTCTCTGTGTACCAAGTGAAGATATCCGGCAAGATGTAATGACTAAGGCGCACAATTTCCAGTATTTAATTTATCCAGGAGGTACCAAGATGTATCAAGACATCAAACAATATTTCTGGTGGAATGGGATAAAGAGGGAGATAGCACGATTTGTTTCTCAGTGTTTGGTATGTCAGCAAGTGAAGGCCAACCAGCAGAGAGCAGCAAGATTATTGTAGTTGCTTCCTATTCTGGAGTAAAAAGGGAACATATGACGATGGACTTTGTTACTGGTTTACCCAGATCTTCGACTGGTCGTATACAGTTTGGGTAATAGTAGATCATCTCACAAAAGTAGCTTACTTTTTTTCCTTTCGAGTAGGGCAATCCATAGAGCAGATATCATAGATGTACATGAGATATATAGTAAGACAGCAAGGTGTCCCAATGAGTATCGTATCAGATCGAGATACTCGGTTTACTTCAAATTTTTGGAAGATTTTGCACCAGAGTTTGGACACTAAGTTAAGATTTAGTACCGCTTATCACCCTCAGACAGACGGGAAATCAGAGAGGACCATCCAGACATTAGAGGATATGTTATAAGCTTGCACTTTGGACTTTGGTGGGTCTTGGGAAGATCACCTATTTCTCGTCGAGTTCTCATACAACAATAGTTATCAGGCCAGCATCCAAATAGTACCCTTCGAAGCGTTGTATGGAAGAAAGTGTAGGTCACATTGGCATGGAATGACATTGGCGAGCGAAAGATGTTAGGCCCTGGAATGATCACATAGACAGTAGAAGTTACCAAGCAAATTAGAGAGCGACTTCTGGTTGCGCAAGATAGGCATCGGCATTGGGCATATCTGCATCGTAGGCTATTAGAGTTTTGTGTCGGCGACCACGTATTATTGTAAATTTCTCAAACCCGTAGAGTCATTAGATTTGGGATTCGTGGAAAGCTTAGTTCGCGATACTTTGGTCCATTCGATATTCTCGAGAGGGTAGGTAATGTTGCTTATCGTCTTATCCTTCGGCCTTCGTTATGTGAGGTGCACGATGTATTTCATGTATCTCAGTTGCATAGGTATGTCCCAGATCCGAGTTATATCCTCGACCATTCTGAGCTAGTCGTTGGTACTGACTTGTCTTATGAGGAGCAGCCCATATCCATTTTGGACCGAAGGGAGAAGGTGCTCAATAATCAGACTATTCATCTTGTCCGAGTTGCTTGGGGTTATCACCCTTTGGGAGAGTCAACGTGGAAGCGCAAGGATGATATCCGATCTCGATATCCGTACCTATTTGACTCAGAAGGTATATTTATTCTTATGCCTTCGTATCTCGAATCTCGTAATTTGTTTATCCAAGCTATGTGATACTGTTTCTTTATATGCTTGAATTTGATTGTATGATCTTGTAGATAGCACGGTGCTTGTTCTGATTTCTCTAGTTAGCCTTGGGTTTGAATTCCGAGGACAAAATTTTTCTAAGGTGGGTAGAGATATCACTCCCCGATCTCGAAATACGTATTTTGGGATATATTTATTTCTTGATTGTATTTATTTTTGCTTAGAGTATTTCTTGGTCGCATGATTATTAGGTTGCATTCATGGAGACTAGACTCATTCTTTGGTTTAGCATGGTTTATTTGTGGGTTGATTTATTCATGAATTTGAACCCATAGTCTAAAACTCAAACCCTAGCTATATAAGCTAACTTGTTTCTCTCTCTTCCCTCATTCGTTATTTTTCCTCTTTCTTTTATTTCTAGACAAGTACACCTTGTACCACATGGAGAAATCCTTTGATTTTTGATTCTTGATTTTTCTTGTATTTTATTATGTGCTTATGATGATTCTAAACACTTTTAGTACTTAGATTTTTGGTTTTGATGGATGGATTTATGTAGATCTACTTTTATCACTTAGGTTTTCATGGGTTCTTTGAGTATTTAATGGTTTTGATATACTAAAACATAGTATTTTCGAAAACAAATTTGGAGTTTTAGCCTTTCCTTGTATTTTATTAGTCTATTATGTATTTATGATGGTTCTTTGAGTATTTGATGGTTCTTTGAGCACTTCATTTTGAGTGTTTTGGCTTTTGGTTCACTCAATTCGGACTTAAAACATAGTTTTTATGAAGAAAACAAAATTTTGGTCTTGGAGATCTCGCCATGGCTGAACCTGCTATTTGGAATGATGAAGATCTCATGCGACCAGCACCGTATACGGCATAAAGGGCTATGCGACATGAAGATGCTATGCAGCCTAAACTCTTTGTCGTATACTAGTATGCGTCCATCTCTTTTGATGCATGACTGACTAATACACATGTGTTCTAAAAGGACTTCTTGTGTTTAGTCGCTGAACGAATGAGAAATTTGCTAAGTCCAAAATACTCCATGCGGCATCAAACACATGCGACACCAACACTTATGCGGCAAGAAGAGTATGCGGCCACCATCCTTGGGCGCATGACTCTGAAACTATGGCACATCTTTTTATGGTTTTATCTTTTCTTTCTTACACACTTTTTGTCACATCAAACTTTATGTCATATCCCTGACACTTTAATTATTTTTTGTTGCCTCATCACTTATCATGAGGAGTAGACCTAGCTCTGTCTCTATGCGGCATGACTCTATGCAGCATGACTCAATGCGGCCAGGATTGTCATGCGGCTTGACTTCTCATGCGGCCTTGATCCTTCTGCACACACGAGACCCCTTGTACACATTTTATTGGACTAGTTTTGGTTGAATGTTCCTTTGGACTTTATGAGTGGTATGTGTGACTTTGATGACCACAAAAGTATTATACCCATCTATGCGTCATGACTCGACCACTTGTATTCGTGCTGATACACTTACTACATGATATGTGTTCCTACGTGCTAAGTGTTCCTACGCAAGTATATTACATGTTTGCACTGCGATGTACCTATGCGCTACGTGACATGTGATATGACTCAATCTCCTGCATGAATATAAGGGTTAGTAAATGACCAAGTATGGCTAGGATCTATTGATTATTGTATCACATTAGGGTAAATCCAAATTGAACTGTCAAGTGATAAAGTGGATTCGTATCTAGCATGGCTGTACCATGGTACATCATATAAGGGGAATACCATGTGACCATGCCATGAGATTCTAGTTAATATTAGGGTTAATTAGACAACTAAACTTGTAGAGCATTGGAAGGGAATAGAATCTCAAGATCGTGTCTAACTAGCCACCTCCAGACATCTGAATTAGGGTGTGCATGCTAGTCCCCATGGATATTGTTTAAATACTCATTGGTGGATGGCAATAACCGAATACTATATGATACTATGTGTTCTATGCGATCTTAGCGCAGTGGCCTTATGAGGGACCGATGCATACTGCTATGTGCTATGCGGTGATTTATATCTCGGCTAACCCTGCTAGTACCTGGTTCGAACTGAGGATTCCTATATGCATAATATCTCTGGGATAACCCAGACTCCATCTACTAAGCTGTACACGTGATTGGCCGATTATATAACTAAGCGTGTTTATGCATTATACCTGCTGTCAAATAGTCGAGGGATATGGACTATCATGGTGCGATGGTTTAACCCTTGTCCTTATTTGGTTGTAGGGTTAGATTATTGTGTCACGATAGGCTATAAACCAAAACTACGAGATAAGACTATATGTATATGTATGTATCTATTCCATAACCTGGTTTTATTTATACATTCGTGCCTCATTTGTGGTACTTGCTATTTGGGGTCTAACCCCACTGGTTTTACATGGCCAGGTTTAGAGCTAGTACCCGAGGATCAAGCGTACTTTTCCTAAATAATGGCATGCACCAGGCGGATGGCCACTAAGAAAAATGAGTGGGTCTCTTCTTCCCTGCTCATTATTTCATATTTGACTCATTTTGGGCGTTTAGCCACTTGCATTTGTTAGTCATAAATCTAGATATCTAGTTCCCTATATGATTCTAATTAATTAGACTGCAGCTGATCATGGTCATATACTCTTGTTACTCTGCTAGCCTTCTTATTTTTGTACAGTCGATTTCTTGAATATTGTGGCAGGACGTTTAGGATGCCTTACTTCCTTGTCATATACGTTCTATGTTTACTGTTCTTATTTGACTGATTGAGACATTAGATATTCTTTGTGACCCTAAGTGACTTGGTTGTAGTATGCACCCCCTTGTCTAGTTACAGCCGTGACCGCCGTACGATATTATATACCTTGTACGAGGGAGCTGTTCATGTCTGTCTCCGTATTCCGGTACTGGGGCGTGACAATGGTTACCACACCCCAAGATCGCGGAGTGAGTCTCGATTTTCCATGGAATCTAGGCGAGCCCGGAGGCCCGGACCTCATTCATTGTTTCCTTGGCCTCATCTCCTGCAGAAGGTGCAGACAAGCCAGGCAGGTGAGGATTACTGCTCGCGGGTGGGGAGTATGTGTTTAAAGCGTCGTTGGCCCCAGGGTCCAAGTTTGCTTGTCTAGAGGTCCTTGCTGGTTGAGAAGTCATATTTATTTTAATTTTCAGCATTATCTAGGTTAAGGCTTGCATTGATGCACCCATCGTCTATATCATGGCCTCGAGGGTCTCGAGGTGCTGGCGGTCGCTGGGGCCTTCGTGGTCTTTCCTGGCAATGTATACCGTCCTCAAGTAGGAAGAGATGTACGGGGTAGTGGATCGTCTTAGACCCCTGGCGAGAGTAGTCATCAGGGAAAGATGGCAACGCCGTCTCCTCCTCGGACTCAAAAGGAATACTACCCCCAGCGTAGGAGGTTACGTCAACCTGGCGAGGGTAGCCACCTCCAGGTATCTCGGAGTCCGTTGCTTGGGAATCGCTGTCCTCTCGGAACGCCGGATTGTTGCATAATTCGAGGGGAATACTACCCTCAGGTTGGAACACCCCCAGTGGTTCTGAGGAAGAACTAACTCCAGTGTAACTACCATATTTTTATAGGGGTATTTTTATAATTTTGTATGTTGTAATTTTTTTATTTTTTTATATATTAGTAATTGCCTAGAATTATATTAATGGTTAGTGGTTAGCCTATTGGTTAGATTTAGGGCTAGAGAACCTAAGTGGACCCCACTAGACTTGGCATGACCATTGGTTTAATTAATTAATTAGTTTGGTTGACTCATAATTAGGGAAAATAAATTAGTAATCCCTTTTAATTAGATTAGAACATTCATTTAGTTAAACCCTCTTTAGAAATTTCTTCATGACTAATTAGGAAGGGCAAACTTGTAAATAAGTCAAAACCATCATGACAAAATCCTTTTCTCAAGCCTTCTTTATTCTATTTTATTTTATTTCTCCACCACTCCTTCTTCTCCACTTCATCTTCTCCATCTCCTCATGAATAGAGAAATCCTAATTTTTTAATCCACTACAAATCCAAAATTTGTCCCTTACCATATTTTTCTACCTCCAAAACTTCTTCATATGGAGAGCTAGTGCTTGGAGCTCAAGGAGGAAGCTAAGGATAAGCATTAGCAAGAGGATTTGAGTCACTTCTTCTTCCATTCTTCCAAAATTTGTGGAGATTCTTTGGGATCAAACTCCTAATAGGTAAATCCCTTTTTTCCCCAAATTTCATGGTAGGAACCCAAATGGAGCCAATAGGAACCCTCCCCTAGGTAGAAATGACCTTCTAATGGTAGATCTAGGTGTTAGAGGACTTGAATCTACTAGATCTAGGCTTTTGAATGTTGTATATGTGTTCTCTAGAGTTCACTTGGTAGAACTACGGATTTTGCATACCAAGTGTTTGTAGGATGGTCTTAATAGGATGTTTGTCTTAATATAGTGTTGTGTTAGTGTCCATTATATCCATTTCCCTATATTTCACTAGAGCTACTTATTTTTCTATATGTTTATATCGTACTTTATATATTGTGGGTTGAGGTATATTGGGTATCATATAGTATTGATAGTGTGTGGTGTAGTATATTTTTGAGCGTATGAGTTATGATACTTGGTATCAGTGACATGTGAAGGTAGGGATAAGGGATTGCTATTAGTGTATTGGGGGAAATGTGAGAGGTCGGAGAGGTCTGTAGTCGGGCACTGTGCATCAATAGAGGAGAGGCTTGATGTATTGCTATCCGCAATGTGAGGGTGCATGTGTATTAGAGTTGGGAACCTGGCAGGGGATGCACATTGTAACTGCAAGAGGGGAATAAGGCATGGTTAGTGCAGCAGTGCACTGCCATAGGAGTTAGCAACAGTGTAAACAACATTGTTGTTTTGGACAACAACTGGTGTTGCATTACTAAGGGGTGCAGCAACAACAACACATATATGGGGTTAGGGTAAGTGATTGATGACATGCTTAATTAAAAGAGTATATTTGTGAGAAACCTATAGAATCAACAGTGTATTTGGGAGTCGGGTTAGGAGGCCAGTAGGTTGAGGTTGCCATCTGCAACAGACCTTAAGACTGGTCAGACCTGGAGTTAAAATGCCATATAGCAGTAACCTGGAGTCACCTTAGAGCTATGATAAGATGGGGGTATCAGTAACTAAGAAGGGGAGTTATGGACAAGGCAGATGTTGGGTTCAGAATAGGGTAACTGATATTTGGTATCAGTTGTGTATTGAATTGATATTGATATTTGTGTATGTATTGGTTATAAGTGGGTTGTATCAGTGACTTTGAGTTGTGTTAAGAGTTGGGGACTGCTCTTGAGCAATGAACTGCAAATGCAGGGAGTGTATATCACTATGCAAGTGTACCAGGAATTGGGTGTTTGTGTTCCAAAAAGTAAAAGTGGTGTGTGTCTAAGGGTGAGTAGTGTTGGAATTTTAGAAGGAAGGGTGGCTCGGGTTAGATCCTTGTTCTTGGGTTTTTTCCTTAATTTTTAGATACTCTGTGAGGTAGCAGTTAAGATATGAGTTCAAATGATATGTTGCATCAGGTAAGGGTGTTTTGGTGAATAGAGCTTAGGTCTATATGAGTGACTGGTGAGTAATAAAGTGATCAAACTAGATTTGTGCAGCAACTAGGAAGGTTAGTTTGGACCACTGATACTTAGTATCAGTGGCAAGTCAGGCACTGACAATGCACTGCCATGGCAGTGTATTTTAACTGAAGGTTGTAGATTAGAAGTAGTGGTTAGTTTCCAAATTTAAGGAGTTTGAGGTGTATCAGTCTTATTCCATAAGGTATCAGACAGTAAAGGGGTGTCCCAATATGAGATAAGAGAGGTTCTTAGAGTATCAGTTGAACTGAGACCTATTAGCAGTTAGATAGGTTAGTGCAAATTGGTTAGTATAAGTTAGTTATTGTATCAGTTGGTGTATTAGTTTATGTCAGTTATTGAAGGTTAGTTAGTATATTAAAGATGATGACTGTTAGTATCCATTAGAAGTTAAGTAGTTAAGAATATTAGTTAGGAGTATAATAGTTAGTTGGTAAATTAGTATAGTTATAAGATTATGTCAATTAGTACATATACGTAAGTATTAGTTAGCTTTAGTGTTGATATAAGTTAGTTGTCAGTTAGAGTACTAGGTTAGTGTTATGTTAGTATTAATGTTATAGACTATATAGTGTACTACTTAGTTGGAGTGGAAGGGGAATTATTTAATGACAGTTAGTATTAGAGTATCAGTCTAAATGTTAGTGTATCAGTTAAGTATTAGTTAATTTTAGTCTATTTAGGTAAGCCGTTAGTTAGTGCTAGAATGCTAGAGGTCAGTATCTTTATTAGTCACAGGAAATACCAGTTAGTGTTATGATTAGTGAATGATTAGAAATAAGTTAGTAGTATATATTAGCTAGTAACTATTAGTGTTAGTAATTAGTTAACATGTCTCTAAAGAACAGTTAGTAGTATATATAAATTAAGATATGGTAGTATAAGTAGGTTAGTTCATAGAGTACCACTTAGCAGTTAGTAGAATGAGAGGTCAACTAGTAAAGTATATATCAGTTAGTTGTTAGTAAATAATATTTACTAGATTGTTAACTATTAGTACTAGTTGGTGATAATTAAGATATTAGTATACTCTAGTTAGCTAGTTTAGCTAATTAATTATCTAGTTTAGCTAGTTTTAGTTAATCCGTGACCAATTTAGACTTGTAACCTTAGTATAGACCTAGAAATTGGTGTTTGACCTAGTATTGGCCTAGTAGATCATCCTTGTTGTATTTTAGCTCATTATAATTTATTATACCATTTTGACATACCATTCATGTCTAGGTCTATGTGACACCAGTTCGAACACCATTTTGCATCCTTTGCTCAGGACTACAGGTGAGTACATTCTCTGATAGTTTCCATTATTTGATAATTTCTATGATTCTGGTCTATAGTATTGTTTTACCAGATTTTTTGACACTATGGATACACATATTAGTATTATATGGATTCACTCTCTTCCGACACGTGCATCATACTTGTCTGGCTTCTACTTCAGGACTCTTTACTGGCATTACATCAGGACTCACTTACTGGCATCACTTACTTTATCTGGATAGCCTCATACTTGATTTGCGTGTTGGAACTTGGATTCATTTATACTAGTCGAGCAGAAAAATACTTGAGTAGACATATAAATATTCCCAAAATTCTAGAATCACCCCTGGAATCACCCCTTCTGGTCTAATCTGGACTGATAGCAGTTGCACACCTCACGTTGAGCCGTATTACCCTCTAGTCGTTTACATGTCAAAAGTGGTATTTTAAAACACACTAGTATAGTAACATTCTTGATGGTTTCTGTAAACCCCCTCATCCAAATTTAGGCCTACTTGGCTTAGATAGAGAGACTAGGGCTAGTTTGAATCCAATTATAAATAGAACACTGTATTTTAATTAATTTTATAATATTTATATTACTTAGTGCACCTTACCGTTGCTTCGATAATTGGAGCACTACACTAGCTATTACATTCCTACAAATTTTACATCCTTGTCCTAGACGTGCCAGTCATCTATTCGGACCTTTGTGTAACTTATAATTATGCTCTCTTGTACTTTATTTTAGTCACACAATATTCGTCACAGACGTTTATTCTTAATTCTATATAAATTCAACTTTGTATCCTTGTGCGTTCCAATCAAAATTGGAGACACAATCTTGATCCGTTTTGTGCAACCCAATTTATGGTAATATTCTATTCTGAGTCTTCTATGTCCATGACACTTGTGTCCTACCTAATTTTAATTCTATGTACTTTTAATTAATTTTAGAACACCTATTATATTAATTTTAATTAATTTAATCTAATTTATATCTTTTTACAATTTTTCTAATTGTTGGACACTTTTATGCAAAAGTGCATTAAGGTATCCACACCATTGGACACAACACATGAAGAAACCTATTTTTCTTTATGTGAAATTTCTCCATGATTTTTGGAGTGTGTAGCACTCAACATCATCCCCTCATCAAATCCTAGCCATGCATTTCAAACAATGCAAATCCTAGCCTTTTAAATACCAACATGTAAAGCCAAGCCCATCCCAAGTAGGATGTTGACCAACCCAACTACCTAGGTCAACACCTAACCCTATTCCCCACATATATCAATACAACTTTTCCCTTTTTTTATTCATTCACCCAAACCCAATACCTATACCTAGACGAATCCCCCTCCCCTTTCCTATTCACCATCTCCTCCATCACCACCCTGAGCCAACCGGAGTAGCCAAGTCCGGCCACCACAGCCCCGCCTGTCAGCCAACACTCCTCCACCACCATGACCCATCAGCCTCGTCGATCCGCGGCCACCCGTTGAACGACAGCCTCGTCCTCGACCTCCCTGACCCCGCTCACAGCAACACCCCGACTTCCCGGCCAGACCTCCACTGGAGCCCCGACTGCACCGACCGCCTTCCTCGACTTTACACCATAGCCGACCTTCCCTGTCTGATGCACCACCGGGATAGCCCTCACGGTCGACTACACACCTTCCCTCGCCAGCATCCGCAGCCATCAACACAGTCCCCGACTCCACCCTCCGGTGATCATTATCACCTCCCACTCGCCCCGGACTTCAACCCACGACCCCCACCGAGTCTTCAACCTTGACCACCCTCTTCCTCTCCATCTCCTACTACTCTTTTCGACCTCAGCCTCCGCTGGACCGACCGCCACAACCACCCCAGTCCTCTCCTCAGTCCCCGAGCGTCACGACCGAACCTCCCCCGCCTGAACCCGATCACCTGTGCTGTCACCGTCATTTCCTCCACCGAGTCTCGACTTCATCTCCCTTCTTTCACCATTCTCCTCCGATCAGGACCTCACCACCGCCACCCGCTTTTTTTCTCTTCCCTGTCCTCCTCATCGACTGACCTCCGACTCTGGTCATCCCTGTCCTTCATCATCATCATCATCATCACCATTACCATCCTCTCATCATTCCCTTCATCATCAACATCCTCATCACCATTATCATCCTTATCATCACCATCATCATCATCACCATCATCATCACCCTCATTATCACCATCATCATCACCCATCCGATCATCATCATCACAATCATCATCACCCTCATCATCACCATCATCATCACCATCACCATCACCCATCTGATCATTATCATCAACATTATCATCACCATTATCATCCTCATCATCACCATCATCATCACCATCATCATCATCATTATCATCACCATCATCATCACCCATCCGATCATCATCATCACCCTCATTATCACAATCATCATCACCCTCATCATTACCATCATCATCACCCATCCGATCATCATCATCACCCTCATCATCACAATCAGCATCATCCCCATCATCATAACTAATCATCATCACCAATCATCACCCTTATCATCATCATTATTTTCGTCATTATGGACTCGTCGCCCTCATCGAAGATGACCTATAGCAGTCACCCTCGATCCTTGTGCCCGTGCACGCTAACCTCGAGGTTCAAACCTGTCCCTCTTCTTTCATATTGTGTATGTGTGCTTGTGATTAGTATTGCTTCATAGTTCAGTTTAGTTATTATGAGTTCAGACCGTGTCGATTAACCTAAGGACTAGTGTGCATGTGTGTAGGATAATTAATTGGTATATACATATATACATTGTATAAGTAATTAAATGCTAGTACTAGGTGTGACTAAAATATATTGTTGTGAGACCCTAGTTTTAATGACGGAGATCCCGTATTTACTTTGACCATGTGACCCTGATATTAGAAAATTATTTGCCTTGTATACATCGACATACTGGCTAGACATGTGTTAGATGACTGTCTGATTATGCGTAGCGATTGAAGATATGACACCCGCGTAATTAGACGCACAGTTGACCCTGTTAGTTGACTAGTGTCACCCCTAGCGTACCCTCTGAGTTCAGTATAATTATGGTTGTGTATGTGCTAGTGTAATGGCTGATGTTGTACTGTATTATATTATATATATATATATGATCATTGGATTATTCTGCAAGACTTCAGGAGCAGGTTATTGGTACTACGCAGCTTTCTTGCCAGAAAAGTATACCTTGCCATTGTACTGTAATTATATTCCATATGATGCATGCATTTTATTCTATCATTTAGTTCATATATTTTAACTGCTATATAAACTGCACATCCAAGGATAACTTGGGTGCAACGACGGTGGCATCGTATTCTATTTTTATTATGTATATGTATGTGGACCTAGTTTATGAGATTACCCTATTATCATGAGGCATTCTTAGGTCTCATTGGCCGTTACACAGTTGTTACACGAGTGTGAGTCTCATGTAGGACACGGACTTGCGTATTGGGTGGCCTCCTGTACATATAGGACGTGCGTTAGGGATAACTGCTGTTAGAAATTGCATGCTAGAAGACTTGGCAGTTATTAGAGGTATTATCGTGTCATGGATGTGACATGCTTAGATCATGGGGTGGGGAGAACAACAAGTAAGGCGTTTGGGCTCCTTTGCACTTTTTTTATGTAACCTGTACGCTCCGTCGGAGATGCACGGTCGTGATGACCCCTATATATTATCAGACGGTCTCTGGCGTTCAAAAGACGACATGCTTTATAGGCCCCTGATTCTCCGAAAGAATTATGCCAATCCCATTTTAGCCAGATAGCCCACGTGTTGGAAAGTTTTTCTCAAAGTGCATTCACATAGACGGTTAGGCGACCCATTGGATGTTTATTTCAGTACTTTATTGGCATACTTTTATATATCTTGTTATGTCCCTCTGAGGACCTGGTCTCTTTTCAGGTGTAGACGATCATGATTATTCGTAAGAGCGCGGATCAGGACTTGCTATTTATTATTTCGAGGAGGTCTTCTCTTCGAGCCTCGTGATTATTAGTTGATGTACTTGTTTTATTTATTTTATATTCTAGTTTGGCAGTGGATTTGTTTTCACCCAACTATCATCCTTTGATACTTCATATCGAGATTTAGTTATATAGTTATTGGTTATTTATTTCTATCTAATTTTTGTGGATGGGATTTAGTTATGCCCTGTGACTTGTGATAGTTTATACCACTTATGAATTATTGTTCATAATACAGCATACGCATGTGTTATAGTTTTCATATATTGGAGTTGCCATATACATGCAACTGGCATGCTTACGTGTTCCTAGTCCTACGTATTTTGGGACTGGGATGTGGCATATTTTTAGTGGTGGCCCATGTAGGTCAAGAGTATATTGTCTCGGTTATATTACTGTATCGAGCAAGCCTGCAAATATGATTAGAGTATAGGATCTCATCCACATTTGACTATAACTCACCTTTCTTCCAATCTATTCTATTTAAATAAATGTATCCTGCTTGATTCATGTGCTTCCCTAATAGTTCCTTGAGTATAGCCTCTCCTAGAATATAGGAATCCTTATTGTTAGGATGATAATTAGGATAATATTCCTATTAAGAATACAACTAGGATATTGGCACATCACTAAGTTTAGAATACCTAATGAACCCTAGTATCACTTACATGTAAGATCGATTGACCATTATTCCTTGATATATTTATGAAGGAATTAGGAGTAGTATAGACACTACTAGGATTAGTTTGAAATTTAACCATATTGTTTGACCCTAGTATTAAGGGACCACTAGAAATCCAAGGTTGAATATTAAGACTAAATCTAACCTTCATAGTACGATAGTATTAGAGAACTACAACTTTAGATTCTTGTCTTGATATTAGTAGACTGTACCTTAGGAAACCAAGAGGAATGAATAGAATATTTTTCTTGATCATACCTCGAATACAGATATTAGCATACCACATTTTCCTTAGAGAACTATGATATTGTCAAAAGTCTCTCTATTTTAATTTTATATCTTGTTCCTCTGAAACCTTAACGCTCGCTATTTGTGTGACGACTAATTATGCTTTTCTTTCCTTTATCTTTCAATTCATGCCACCTAACCCTTCTGATTGTAGGCCAAGTAATTTCTTTTATGTTAGAATATGTAGGTTGCTAGGATTATAGTTGTTAATATTGAATTTTAAAATTATGTGCTTGGTAGTTAGAACTTGATAGATTGAGTTATTCATTTAGATTGTGATTTTATGATTACACTTTAGTTTCAAATCAAGTAATTTGTTCCACATATCTCCATATAGGTTATATTCTCTTTTACGTAAAAGCCAGTAACTTCTCCATTCTTAATTAACGCTTTTGTTCTATAAACACTATGATTAAGACTTAAGATAACCATTACCTATAAAATACAATAGGATACATTAATAAGTACCAAGATCTTTTCTCGTATACCCCAATAGAAGTTTCTACTTTATCCTTAAGGCAGTTACAATATTAGTAAATTATTTTAAGTTGAGTAGTATGCCTCACAACCTAGTAACACATAGTCCTTTTGACCCATTAATGAAGTATAATTGAATAACATCAATTATAAGCTTCCATAAGAAGATAATGTTTATCCAGATAGTAGAACTTAGAGGCCCATACCCCATTGGTTGACTAAAAACTTAGACAAGGAGTTAGTATAGCGAATGTAAAGGCACAACACCGGACGAGCCTCATCTTCTTGGTGAACTTGAATTATTTTGTACCTTCTTTCATCATAATCCAGCGTATTTACATTTTCTGAACTTAGAGGCCCATACCCCATTGGTCGACTAGAAACTTAGACAAGGAGTTAGTATAGCGACTGTAAAGGCACAACACCGGACGAGCCTCATCTTCTTGGTGAACTTGAATTATTTTGTACCTTCTTTCATCATAATCCAGCGTATTTACATTTTTTGAACTACCTTGACTTATGTTGCTATTATAGCCTAGTTTTGCAAGCTTACTCTTTTATCGAGCTTGATCATGTTATATGTATTATTGGGTATACACACTAATACATTGTCTAAAATCAGAATCAGTGTATTAAGGTCTGATCAACCTTAGTGTGCTTGGTTCGCTCTTCGCATGACTATCTTATATGGATTGAGAGATATAGTTGACTCAACTTGTTAGACGAATATACTTGCCCTCTAGACAGGTCAGAGCATATCATATCAGGTACATAAATGTTCTGAAATGAACATGCGAATAAGAATTTACCAAAATAGGATTTTAATCCACAACTGTCTTGACCACTCCCTTTTAAATTCTCTAATCGCCTTGAACCACATACTTGTATTCTATTACCCCCCTTGAACTCTTTATTATTTTTTTTCGTCTTCCCCTATTTCGAAAAGAGGAACGCCCGTGCTTGGTATAAGTTGATACACAGAGAGTACTAGATATACCCCATAGGCCAATCACATTACTTGATAATTATTTTTCGTAATTAAGGGCATATCATATATAATATATTTCTTGTGTTAAAAACTTTGAGGATTGAATAACACGATTAAATAATTTAAGGAATATTTTTCTTAAATTTATAGCCTTATGTGATAGATAGATAAATTCTAAGTTGGGTAGAAGTTGCATTGTCAACTTGAGTTGAATTTCTTTTAGATTGTGATCAAGTAAGATTAGATAGAGAGAATTATGCATTACTTTAATTTTGAGGACGAAATTATTTTAAGTTGGGTAGATTGTAAACCTCCTCATCCAATTTTAGGCCTACTTCGCTTAGATAGAGAGACTAGGGCTAGTTTGAATCCACTTATAAATAGAACACTGTGTTTTAATTGATTTTTTAATATTTATATCACTTAGTGCACCTTATCTTTGCTTCGATAATTGGAGTACTACACTAGCCATTACCTTCCTACAAATTTTACACCCTTGTCCTAGACGTGCCAGTCATCTATTTGGACCTTTGTGTAACTTATAATTATGCTCTCTTGTGCTTTATTTTAGTCGTATAATATTCGTCGCAGATGTTTATTCTTAATTCTATATAAATTCAACTTTGTATCCTTGTACATTTCAATCAAAATTGGAGACACAATCTTGACCCGTTTTGTGCAACCCAATTTATGATAATATTCTATTCTGAGTCTTCTATGTCATTGACGCTTGTGTTCCACCTAATTTTAATTCCATGTACTTTTAAGTAATTTTAGAACACCAACTATATTAATTTTAATTAATTTAATCCAATTTCCATCTTTGTGTAATTTTTCTAATTGTTGGGCACTTTTATGCAAAAGTGCATTAAGGTGTTTACACCATTAGACACAACACATGAAGAAACCCATTTTCCTTCATATGATTTTTTTCCATAATTTTTGGAGTGTGTAGCAGTCAACATCACCCCCTCATCAAATCCTAGCCATGCATTTCAAATAATGCAAATCCTAGCCTTTTAAATACCTACATGTAAAGCCAAGCCCCTCCCAAGTAGGATGTTGACCAACCCAACTACCTAGGTCAACCCCCAACCCTATTCTCCATATATATAAATACAACTTTTCCCTTTTTTTATTTATTCACCCAAACCCAATACCTATACCTAGCCGAATCCCCCTCCTCTTTCCTATTCATCATCTCCTCCATCACCACCCTGAGGCGATCGGAGCAGCCAAGTCTGGCCACCACAGCCCCGCCTGTCAGCCAACACTCCACCACCATGACCCATCAGCCTCAAGACCCGCGGCCACCCGCTGAACGACCGCCTCGTCCTCGACCTCCCTGACCCCGCTCACAGCAACACCCCGACTTCCCGGCCAGTCCTCTACCGGAGCCCCGACTGCACCGACTGCCTTCCCCAACTTTACACCACAGCCGACCTTCCCTGTCTGATGCACCGCCAGGATAGCCATCACGGTCGACTGCACACCTTCCCTTGCCAGCACCCGCAGCCATCAACACAGTCCCCGACTCCTCCCTCCGATGAAAATTATCACCTCCCACTCGCCCCGGACTTCAACCCACGACCCCCACCGAGTCTTCGACCTCGACCACCCTCTTCCTCTCCATCTCCTCCTCCTCTTTTTGACCTCAGCCTCCAATTGAGTCGGATGAACCGACCGCTACAACCACCCCAGTCCTCTCCTCAGTCCCCGAGCGTCACGACAGGACCTACCCCACCTGAACCCGATCACCTGTGCTGCCACCATCGTTTCCTCCGCCGAGTCCCGACTTCACCTTCCCTCTTTCACCATTCTCCTCCGGTCAAGACCTCACCACCGCTACCCTCTTCTTTCCTCTTCCCTGTCCTCCTCCTCGACTGACCTCCGACTCCGGTCATCCCTGTCCTTCATCATCATCATCATTATCACCATTACCATCCTCTCATCATTACCATCATCATCCCCTTCATCATCAACATCATTATCACCATTATTGTCACATCCCAGTCCCAAAAGTACGTAGGACTAGGACACGTAAGCATGCCAACCGCATGGATATGGCAACTCCAATATATGGAAACCAAATCCATACGTACGTTGTAATATGAATATAAAATCCACAAGTGGTATAAAATGTAATACAAGTCACAGTGTAAAATCTAAATCTCATCCACCAAAATTATATAGAAATAAATAACCAGTATCTATGAAACTAGATCTCAATAAGAAGTATCTAAGGATGATAGTTGGATGGAAACAAATCCACTACCAACTCGAATATAAGAGCAAATACAATATGAGTACAATACCACAACACAATATAAGAATACCAGCTATCCATCACAGCTCGAAGAGAAGACATCCTCGGATCACATATAACCATCCAAATCTGCGCTCCTGCAAATACTCAAGAAAAGATACACCTGGCAGCGGACCAGGTCCTCAGAGGGACGTAACAAGATACAGAAAATATGAGCTAATTTGAATACAGTAAACATGCATATGGTTTAAAAATAAATAAGTACGCTGTACAAGACAATCTATATGAATGCAAATGAGGACAACTTTTCGACGTATGAGCAAGGGTAGGCTACTCGATCTACCTCACAACTCACACACACGTCAATGGACATCAGAAATCGACATACAGCGGGGGTAGCGACCAGCGAGACTCCAAAAATCGACATACCGCGGGGGTAGCGACCAGCGCGACACACGCCCGTAGTGCGAACTATATACTACGGTTTATCAGAGTGGTTAAAAGCCCATACGCCTAATGATTGTCCTCTCATGATACTAGGTGTCAAGTGTGTGTCAACATATCTAATATATATAGTAATGACTGAACGAACTACACATGCAATGAATATAACTGAACGAGACTACACATGCAATGAATAAACAGAAATATAAATAGCATGCAAAGTACTGTAAATAATTTGGCAAGGTATCTTGCCTGGGGTCCTGCTGCTGGTATGAATCAGAGTCCAAGTCACAGTCCAAATAGCCTATGTATTACAAATTTATCACGTCAAAAGATAATTTATTTTAATTTATTTCATTCTGGAATAATTACTCTAAAATCCTATTTTAATCTTATTATTCTAATTTTTATGTTAATTCCTAAATTTTGCCTAAAGAAACTGAATTTTATCAACTCGAGACTCATGGCACGCAAATCGAGGCAATCTGTTGACCAAAAAGTCAACCGACACAAACTCAACTTTCATGCATGATTTCCTGTAGATTTCAGCTTCAAAAATATGTTGGAATTTACAGCTCGTCCGAATTCAAATTCGTTTGGGAATTATGGCACATACAAATTTTGTATTGTGCACCGATGGTTAAATTCTAACCTAGAAGTTCTATAGAATTAACAGTATGTAAATACTTTGAAATAAATTCTGGGAAAAATATATGTCGATGATCTCGACATTAGCTTTCCGAAACTTTAAACGGTTCGTGATTCTGATTCCTGGTTCTCCCGAAATCGCGAAAACATCGAAACACGTCTATTTTCGGACATGCTGTGCTCTACGAATTTTATAGAATTTAATACTCATAATTTAGAAAAACAATTTATATAATCAGAAATCTAACCTCATTATCGTTCTAACAAAAAAAACTGGAGCGCGTTTGGAGTCCGGAGCTAGCAGATATCGTCTTTTTAATTCGTCATAACTAGTAGAAAATGAGACTGAATTTATGAAGAATTTTGACTGATTTTGGACGAAAAAGAGAGGAATTTGGGGAAGAAAAATATGAAGGATGAGGTATTTATAATGGTGGAGACTACTTAATTAAATACAACTAGGATTGGTTAATTTGGATAGAATTATGATGAATTTAAATAAGGATATGATATACATTAAGTTGCTTTCCTAGTAGGTTCAGGATTTGAATTAATTTAAAGTAGAGTTTGAATCTATCTCAATAATTTATAATCTTGAATATAATTAAATATAATACAAATAATTTATAAAATCTTATTAATATCTATTAACACTAAATTAGCATCTATCTAATATTAAGACTATATATATCCAAATAAATCCTAATCAATTTCAAAAATCTAAAATAACCTAAAAATGATTCTAAATAAATATTTATATAAGTAAATATATCAAGAAATTCATTTGCTAATTAAATAACAGAATACTCTAAAGAAATTCAATATCTATAATAATATAAAATATACATAAAATATCTATTTTGGGTGAGGGGGTTTACAATCTACCCAACTTACAAAAATTTCGTCCTCGAAATTAAAATAGAACATGGTTTCTCTCTATCTAATCTCACTTGATCATAATCTAAAAGAATTTACCTCAAGTTTAATAATGCAATTTCTACCCAACTTAGAATTTACCCATCTATCACATAAGGCTCTTACACTTAAGAAAATATTCCTCAATTTATTTTCTCATGTCATTCAATCCTCAAAACTTTAACACCAACTATATCATATGTGATATGCCGTTAATCAGTTATGAAAGATAGTCACCAATTAATGTGATTGGCCTATGGGGTATATCTTGTACTATCCGTGTATCACTTATATCCAAGCACGAGATTTCGTCTTTCCGAAACAAGGGAAGACGGAAAGCAACGGAAAAGAGTTCAAGGAGGGCTAATAGAATGGAAGTATGTGAATCAAAGCGTTTAAAGAATTCAAATGGGAATTGTCAAGACAGTTGTGGATTGAAATCTTAATTTGGTAATTTTCTATTTGCATGCTCACATCGGTACAGTTATGTACTTGATATGATATGCTTTGTCGTATCTAGAGGGTAAGTATATTTGTCTACTGGTCCACTATACATCTCAATCCACGTAAAATACTATTGCGAAGGGCGAATCAAGCGCATTATGGCTAGCTAGACCATAATACACTGATTCTGATTAGACAATTTGTATTAGTATGGTTGATCAGGCCCCAATAACACATATGTCATGAACAAGCTCGATATAAGATTAAGCTTGCAAAAACTAGGCTATAATAGCAGCATAATTCAAGGTAGCACAGAAAATATAACGCTGGATTATGATGTGAGAAGTTACAAAATAATTCAAGTTCGCAAAAGCAAAAACAACATAAGCAATAATAATAAAAGACTCTACAATCTCTACAGTTATCATACAACCTCCTTATCTAAGTCGCTAGTCGACCAAATAGGGCAAGGACCTTTAAATTCTATGGTCTGAATAAACACTGTCGTCTTTTGCTAGCATGCGATAAATATCATTCGGTTACACTTCAATTAATAGGTCAAAAGACTATGTGATACTAGGTGTCAAACATTATGGTAAAACTTCTAACTAACTCTAGTAGTGTCTATACTACTCTCAAGTCTTCTTAATACATCAAGGGGTAATGGTATAACAATCTAAAGATAAGGAATTCTAGGTTCACTAGATATTCATAGTGTGTCTATATTCTCGTTGTATTCTTAATAGGTGTGTTACTTTAATTATCATTCTAATAACAGGGTTCCTATATTCTAGCAGAAGACTATACTCAAGGAACTATTAGGGAAGCACATGAATCAAGCAGGATACAATTGTTCAAAATAGAACAGATAGGAGGAGATGAATCACAGTCAATTGTGGATGAGATCCTATACTCTAGTCCTAGGTGCAGGCTTGTTCGGTACAGTAACGTAACCGAGACAATATGCTCTCGACCTGCATGGGCCACCACAAAAACATGTCACGTCCCAGTCCCAAAAGTACGTAGGACTAGGACACGTAAGCATGCCAACCGCATGGATATGGCAACTCCAATATATGGAAACCAAATCCATACGTACGCTGTAATATGAATATAAAATCCACAAGTGGTATAAAATGTAATACAAGTCACAGGATAAAATCTAAATCTCATCCACCAAAATTATATAGAAATAAATAACCAGTATCTATGAAACTAGATCTCAATAAGAAGTATCTAAGGATGATAGTTGGATGGAAACAAATCCACTACCAACTCGAATATAAGAGCAAATACAATATGAGTATAATACCACAACACAATATAAGAATACCAGCTATCCATCACAGCTCGAAGAGAAGACATCCTCGGATCACATATAACCATCCAAATCTGCGCTCCTGCAAATACTCAAGAAAAGATACACCTGGCAGCGGACCAGGTCCTCAGAGGGACGTAACAAGATACAGAAAATACGAGCCAATTTGAATACAATAAACATGCATATGGTTTAAAAATAAATAAGTACGCTGTACAAGACAATCTATATGAATGCAAATGAGGACAACTTTTTGACGTATGGGCAAGGGTTGGCTACTCGATCTACCTCATAACTCACACACACGTCAATGGACATCAGAAATCGACATACCGCGGGGGTAGCGACCAGCGAGACTCCAAAAATTGACATACCGAGGGTTAGCGACCAGCGCGACACAAGTCCGTAGTGCGAACTATATATTACGGTTTACCAGAGTGGTTAAAAGCCCATACGCCTAATGATTGTCCTCTCATGATACTAGGTGTCAAGTGTGTGTCAACATATCTAATATATATAGTAATGACTGAACGAACTACACATGCAATGAATATAACTGAACGAGACTACACATGCAATGAATAAACAGAAATATAAATAGCATGCAAAGTACTGTAAACAATTTGGCAAGGTATCTTGCCTGGGGTCCTGCTGCTGGTATGAATCAGAGTCCAAGTCACAGTCCAAATAGCCTATGTATTACAAATTTATCACGTCAAAAGATAATTTATTTTAATTTATTTAATTCTGGAATAATTACTCTAAAATCCCATTTTAATCTTATTATTCTGATTTTTATGTTAATTCCTAAATTTTTCCTAAAGAAACTAAATTTTATCAACTCGAGACTCATGGCACGCAAATCGAGGCAATCTGTTGACCAAAAAGTCAACCGATACAAACTCAACTTTCATGCATGATTTCCTGTAGATTTCAGCTTCAAAAATATGCTGGAATTTACAGCTCGTCCGAATTCAAATTCGTTTGAGAATTATGGCACATACAAATTTTGTATTGTGCACCGATGGTTAAATTCTAACCTAGAAGTTCTATAGAATTAATAGTATGTAAATACTTCGAAATAAATTCTGGTAAAAATATATGTCGATGATCTCGACATTAGCTTTCCGAAACTTTAAACGGTTCGTGATTCTGATTCCTGGTTCTCCCGGAATCGCAAAAATATCGAAACACGTCTATTTTCGGACATGCTGTGCTCTACGAATTTTATAGAATTTAATACTCATAATTTAGAAAAACAATTTATATAATCAGAAACCTAACCTCATTATCGTTCTAACAAAAAAAACTGGAGCACGTTTGGAGTCCGGAGCTAGCAGATATCGTCTTTTTAATTCGTCATAACTAGTAGAAAATGAGACTGAATTTATGACGAATTTTGACTAATTTTGGACGAAAAAGAGAGGAATTTGGGGAAGAAAAATATGAAGGATGAGGTATTTATAATGGTGGAGACTACTTAATTAAATAAAACTAGGATTGGTTAATTTGGATAGAATTATGATAAATTTAAATAAGGATATGATATACATTAAGTTGCTTTCCTAGTAGGTTCAGGATTTGAATTAATTTAAAGTAGAGTTTGAATCTATTTCAATAATTTATAATCTTGAATATAATTAAATATAATACAAATAATTTATAAAATCTTATTAATATCTATTAACACTAAATTAGCATCTATCTAATATTAAGACTATATATATCCAAATAAATCCTAATCAATTTCAAAAATCTAAAATAACCTAAAAATGATTCTAAATAAATATTTATATAAGTAAATATATCAAGAAATTCATTTGCTAATTAAATAACAGAATACTCTAAAGAAATTCAATATATATAATAATATAAAATATACACAAAATATCTATTTTGGGTGAGGGGGTTTATAATTATCATCCTCATCATCACCATCATCATCACCCTCATCATCACCATCATCATCACCCTCATCATCACCATCATCATCACCCATCCGATTATCATCATCATCACCCTCATCATCACAATCATCATCACCCTCATCCTCACCATTATCATCACCCATCCGATCATTATCATCAATATCATCATCACCATTATCATCCTCATCGTCACCATCATTATCACCATCATCATCATCATCATTACCATCATTATCACCCTCATCATCACCATCATCATCACCCATCCGATCATCATCATCACCCTCATCATCATAATCATCATCACCCTCATCATCACCATCATTATCACCCATCCGATCATCATCATCACCCTCATCATCATAATCGTCATCATCCCCATCATCATCACCAATCATCACCCTCATCATCATCATCATCATCATCATCATCATCATCATCATCGTCGTCGTCGTCATTATGGACCCGTCACCCTCACCGAAGATGACCTGCAGCAGTCACCCTCGATCCTCGTACCCATGCACGCTAACCCCGAGGTTTGAACCTGTCCCTCTCCTTTCATATTGTATATGTGTGCTTGTGATTAGTATTGCTTTATGGTTCAGTTTAGTTGTTATGAGTTCAGATCGTGTCGGTTAACCTAAGGACTAGTGTGCGTGTGTGTAGGATAATTAATTGGTATATACAAATATACATTGTATAAGTAATTAAATGCTAGTACTAAGTGTGACTATAATGTATTGCAGTGAGGCCCTAGTGTTAATGACAGAGATCCCGTATTTACTTTGACCATGTGACCCTGATATTAGAAAATTTTCTGCCTTGTGTACATCGACATACTGGCTAGACATATGCTAGATGACTGTCTGATTATGCACAGCGTTTGAAGATATGACACCCGCATAATTAGACGTACAGTTGACCCTGTTAGTTGACCAGTGTCACCCCTAGCGTACCCTCTGAGTTCAATATAATTATGGTTGTGTATGTGCTAGTGTAATGGCTGATGTTGTACTAGATTATATTATATGTATATAGGACCATTGGATTGTTCTGCGAGACTTCAGGAGCAGGTTATTAGTACTACGCAGCTTTCTTTCTAGGCAAGTATACCTTGCCATTGTTATGTGATTACATTCCATATGATGCATGCATTTTATTCTATCATTTAGTTCACATATTTTAACTGCTATATAAACTACGCGTCCAAGGATAACTTGGGTGCAACGACGGTGGCTTCGTATTCTATTTTTATTATGTATATGCATGTGGACCTAGTTTATGAGACCACCCCATTATCATGAGGCATTCTTAGGTCTCATTGGCCGTGACACAGTTGTTACACGAGTGTGAGTCTCATGTAGGATACAGACTTGCGTATTGGGTGGCCTTCTATATGTATGGGACGTGCGTTAGGGATAACTGCTGTTAAAAATTGCATGCTAGGAGACTTGGCAGTTATTAGAGGTATTATCGTGTCATGAATATGACATGCTTAGAGCATGGGATGGAGAGAACAACAAGTAAGGCGTTTGGGCTCCTTTGCACTTTTCTTGTGTAACTCGTACGCTCCGCCAGAGATGCGCGGTCGTGAAGACCCCTATGTATTATCAGGCGGCCTCTGGCGTTCAAAAGATGACATGCTTTGTAGGCCCCTGATTCTCCGAGAGAATCATGCCAATCCTATTTTAGCCAGATAGCCCACGTGGTGGAAAGTTGTTCTCAAAGTGCATTCACATAGACGGTTAGGCGACCCATTGGATGTTTATTGTAACACCCCGTTCCGCTCAAGCGGACTGCCGACTCAATCGGCAATAGTGCAGCTGTCCCGACCTGCTTTGCCTCGATCAAGAAGCAAAGGATATCCAGACTTGTCCCTACAGGAATCCGGCTTAGGCTTTCAGAGGCTCGCTCAGACGTATCGCTCTACTGAGGTGAATCATCGCTAAGGTGGGTGGCTACGGTGAACTTGTCTTTGCTTAGCCAGCACATATAAAATCTGGAATATTTATGCTAGTCGCTAGGTGAATCACCCCCTGCATGCTAATAAATCCAACTCACCTAGCTAAGGGAATAATCCCAACTTGTATTGCTTGCTAGAACAGTGAAATGAAATACTGCTTATACTCAGACCCTCGCATGCTAAGTCCTTTGACGGTTTTATCTCTCGGACTACCTTCGGGCCCGAGCAAACGTGCTGATTATGTTCCTTAGAATGCATGCTTGTCTGCTTGAATGTTACCGTGTTTTCATGCAAACCCCGGAAGACTATTACGTAGTCGTTCCGTGCCTGAACGAACCTGCAAGTATCCGGGACCATTAGGTCGCCAAGGCAATCCCCGAACCAGGGGCACGCATCAGGGTAACGAATACTGAACGTGAATCCTTAACGTGACAACTGAATGATAATCACATCAAGTTTATGTCTGAACGAGAATCACGTCACGTAACGAACGAATCTCAGCTCTTGGAGCAAACGCTTGTTCAGATCACGAATCATGGATTATCATTCAAGTTGTGGATTGAACTGACCCTGATCCTGACCTGCATGTCGCGGACAACTTGGAAACAAGGTTTAACGGTTCCACGGGCGGTCACCGGGGCACTGGGACCGTTCCGATCCGGATGGAACATCACGATAGTCTCACGTGTGGACAGGATGGCGTGTAGCGCCTCACGTGCTTCGTTGCACACCATCCTTGTTCAAAGACTAAACGGTCCTTTATAGCTTTGCCAGCGACTAACGTTCATATAGATAAGTCATCCTCGCTTAGCGGCTATCCGCGTGCGAGTCATTGCATCGCATCAAGAAAACAACTGAACACCTGAACGATCATGTTAAAACGACCCTCATGTTTGCATATGCTATGCCTCCTGAATTTTATACTTGCCCGTGCTTGAATTAACGATGTTTGCCTCAATGTTTGCCTTGGACAGGGAAGGAGATGGTAAGTCTCGCCGTGTTTCCTCTAACATCGCACGGCGCACTGCCCGACACGTTAGGCTATTCAATATCTGCATGAAACTGATCCTAAGGCAACTAGAAAGACAGCTTAATAGTCGTGCACGGAACCTGTATTACGTGTTTGGATTTGTCGAGCGGGCGAGTAGCTTCCCCACCAGTGCATTCAATGTACTGATAATCCACCAGTTTGTATGCAGGGTGCGGAAGAACCTCGTGCGGTGCGGACGCCTCCAACGTGCGTGCTAAGGCGTAGACAACACTCCGAAGCAACGGTGCGTCCGGGACTGAACCACATATACAAGACATAAGTTGTGAACATCGCCTGACCATCGCCTGTACAATCATTCCACAGTTGTAGCCACTTGGCACGCTTTTACTGTTTTAGAGAGAGAGGCTTGAGCGACTTGTAATCTCGGCTATATGCCGCCTGTAACACAAGATTATATCAATAAAAGAGCTTGCTTTACTTCAACTTGTGTTTCTATGCTTCCGCTATAATTGTCGACTCAGTGAACCTGTTACCGAATCGCTATGCGTTCCTAAACTCCGCTGCACTCGGACAATCTGTGCGACTCTGTGGCTTAGAACTCTTGCCGCCAGCCAATGAACCATGGCCTTGCACGGGCGTGGCTCACGCTCGTGCGGCATCACGCCCGGATGGGTTAAGCGATCGTTCCGCGGGAGCGCTGGCGAGGGTGATTACCGCCTAGCGGGAACGGCCGATTGCCTGCGGGAGATCGGGGCGTGACATTTATTTCAGTACTTTATTGGCATACTTTTATGTATCTTGTTATGTCTCTCTGAGGACCTGGTCCCTTTTCAGGTATAGACGATCATGATTATTCGCAGGAGCGCGGATCAGGACTTGCTATTTATCATTTCGAGGAGGTCTTTTCTTCGAGCCTCGTGATTATTAGTTGATGTACTTATTTTATTTATTTTATATTCTAGTTTGGCAGTGGATTTGTTTTCACCCAACTATCATTCTTTGATACTTCATATCGAGATTTAGTTACATAGTTATTGGTTATTTATTTCTATTTGATTTTTGTGGATGAGATTTAGTTATGCCCTGTGACTTGTGATAGTTTATACCATTTGTGAATTATTGTTCATAATACAGGGTACGCATGTGTTATAGTTTTTATATATTGGAGTTGCCATATACATGCAGCTGGTATGCTTACGTGTTCCTAGTCCTACGTATTTTGGGACTGGGGTATGACAGTTTTATATTATATACTTGCTGGACACACCATATCTATCTCTGATTAGTTCTCATTTATTACGGTCTTTATTTACCATACTTTCTTGATTCACCATTCTTATCTTTCTTGCTTCTTAAATTAATTGTAATTGTATTTTTCCCCTGATTTTTTTTTCTTGCTCATCATATCTTACTTATAATAACTGTTTTATAGTCTTTTTTAATTAATTAAAACTGCTATTGGGTTGTACTTTATTCCAATCCTGACTGGATAACATTTTTTAGATGACTTCCTAGAGGACTTGTATCCCACATATTACGGGCGACAGGATGGCGAGACCGTTGAGATTGCACCATAGAGCCCCTTAATATAGTACCACCAGTTGTAGAGTTTTAGATTATTCATTATGATGTTATTTTTTTATCTTAGCTAGACTTTATGCCATGTACTTTATTTGAGATCTTGGTGTTGTATTTATTCTTTTGGACTTGGATTTGGACTTGTCTTGTATTGTGACTCTGTATTTTTTTTTCTCTATTCTATATCGTGCATTTATCTTCCTTTAGTTTTATATTGTTAATGAGTATTGATTATCATATTGTCCTTCATTTGGAGTTGAGATGGTATGACAGGTACCTTATATATATTGTGTGAGATAGTTAGATAGCCTTGTTGTCCTAGACATTGTTCTACCGCCGATGCTGCGGTGTAGGCTGGACATACCCACAAACTCGTGTCCGTACAGTAGGTGCAGGTCGTGACACCCAGTAGCTAAAAGTTTGCTGAAAGTTTCTTCCTTGAGCGGGTGTCCTGGAAAATGCCTTTTGTAGGTCCCGTTGTTAGCCCTCCTGGTAGTCGCCTTCGCAACGCACTGGCATAAAATGATGGACTGGAGGTACTTGACTTCTTTCCTCCCTTGGTGGCAGGAAGCTTTCGAGTCGAGTATCATGAGACGAAGGGTAGCTCCTCCTTCTCTGGTACTTGCACCTGATCTCCGGGTTATTTTCGGATGGGTTCTGTCTGGTGCAGTCGCTGGAAGGCCGACAGCCCGTTTGTAGGTGTTGCCACTTTGTTACAGCAGCAATTGCTAATAATCTTGGCACAGTGATATCCTAGAGAGGATGTTTCACCGACCATAGTTGTTTTATTGCTTTGCGTTTGTGATTGATCACATTACGCAATTCAAATATGGGTTGTTCGATTTTTGTACCCTTTTTGTGGGCCCAGAAGGACCGAGCACAAGGGTGCGTAGATGTTGTGTTTGCTCCCTGATCTGGGGTTCGTACAATAACTAACCTCGGATCGTCAGGGGAAGACTTTTAAGACCGACGCTATCCCTTTGTCGCTGCGGGCTGGACGTATGGGGCGGTCCTATATAACTTCCAATCAGGGGCCTGTGTAACGGTTAACAGTGTCTGCTGATGGTTAGCTAACGGGACAGCTGCTTGAGCCTGATAAAGTCGCACTGCCCTAGTCTTCTTTGACTTAGCACCCATAGATGTGTAGTACAAAGAGTCCAGGTTTGGGTTTTCGCCATTCTCAGCGAGCAATATAGGATCTGCGCCGTAGGAGATACGATTAAAAACAGATCTTATGCTGCTGTCGGGGTCGCATGCGGTTGTCCGCCTACGGCTGTCAGTTAATGTGGCATGGCCAGTCTTATACGGCCTCCTTCTTGGCCGCATAGAACCTACCTCAGTACCAGAACGTCTTGCATCGTAGTGCTTTCCTCTGCTAAAGTCTGGGTGTCGAGCAGTTTCTGTCTTAAAAGGTGTTGCCGCATGGATTTAGACGTCCTAGGTGTTCACCTGACGACCATCATCAATAATAAAGTGAGAGGCGAGGAAGCGCCTGTTCCACAGTTGGACGAGACACATCGGCCTTTGCTACCTATGTCCTGTGGGTCCTCTTGGGCTTAGCTTACATTGATGAAGGATTAGCACTTCCTTCAGAAAGCACTTCCTCGAACGTCTGTTGGTCGAAGCGAACTACCAGCATCTTTTGCATTGAGTCGAGTTTGGCCGCATCAGAATGTATCACCAACTTCTTATCGGAGGAGAAGGTTGTCCCCAACAGATTTACCGTCTTGTTTGCCATTAAATACGAAAGTTTGAAAAGAAACTTGATTTAATTAAACAAACTGAAGAGGGTACAGAGAAGAGTCCTAAAATAGACAATCTAAGTACAAATTTTTAGTTCTGGGGAATGACGATGTAGGGTTAGGAGTATAGCAACTCTCTTTACTCCATGGACGATCTAATACGGAAGCTCTTCTCTCTCGCTCGAGTATAGATTCGCAGATAGCCAGTCAGCCATTTTGTTCGGATATAGTACCCTACTATTTATAGCCATACTTGTGGCCGCATAAATTTTGGGCCGCATAGATGGTGAGGATTTGCCACGTGTCCCCTCTTAACGGAATGGAGCTATAGCCATGTACGCAAATCTGGGCTTCGCTGCCATGTAGGTATTTGTTGGAATTTATTATTTGTTGAGTATCTGGACGGTTCTCAACTGTTGTAGGCACGACTTAGCAAAATGGACTCATGACCGCTATTTGGTTTGAGAGACTCACTTTAGTTGTAATAACAGGATTTTGTTTGCATGGCGTTTGGGATGCATGCACCCAGAAACGTATGGGACACATAGAATCTGGGATGCATGGGCTGCACGACGACCAGAGATGCATGGGATGTATGAAGTCTGGAACATATAGGCCAGAGACGCATGGAATGCATGGAGTCTGTGAAGCATGAGGCCATAAACGCATGAAACTCATGGATCCAGGGACACACGTTGCCAGATATGCATGTGACATATAGAATCTGAGATACATGGACTGTATAGCGGCCAGAGATGCATGGGGTACATGGAGTTTGGAACGCATGGGCGAGAGCCATATGGAATCTTTTGTCGTGTTGTACACGTGGTGTTGCACACTCCTTGAGACTTTTGTCTTTTTGTAAGATTTCATCTTTTGAGGCATTCAAAGAATCCTTCCTGTCAGGATTCTGTGTCAGACTTGATCTGGTCGTCATGACATCATGTCAGGTCCATCTGCAGCTAAGGTTTGCTTCGGCTATTTAGATCGCATGAATGTAGCTTTTTTAGGCAGCATGGTGACTATGCAGTCCAATTTCTGCTGAACTTTGTCGTCGGGAGCATGTTGTTGGTCGCATGGATCCATTTTTCTATGCTTCTACAGTACCTTCCTCTAGCATCAGTCTGTAGAGCAAATTTAACATATAAAGTCGGTTGGTAAGGGTTTTCGTCATATAGAGTGATTCCAACTTTTGCCAAAGCCCAGCGGTAGTGGTTTCGTCCTTCACAGAGTAGACATCATCTCTTTTCAAACATAGGCGAATAGCGGTAGATGCTTCGAGATCCATGTCATCCCAATCATCATCGGTCATGTCAGCGGGCTTCTTCGATTTTCCACATAAAGTCTTGTGAAGATTTTGAGATATGAGAACGTCATTCATCTGGCTTTTCCAAAAGCCAAAGTCATTCTTCCTATTAAAATTCTTAATTTTGTACTTTCCAATCTTGCTTGACAGAGCCATCTCAAGAATCTACCTAATTAACTTTCCCTGAGAACTCCAAAGCTCTGATACCAATTATTAGGCGCACAGTGGAAATAGACCCAGAAAAATTAGAGACACACCTCAGAGAAAGTTCACAACTACAAAGATAAGGATTTACGTGGTTCTTCCAAGATGCCTACTTCCATGGACGAGAGTGATTCAATTCCACTATGAAGAAGAAAAAGAATTATAATTCCTTTCAAAACTTCTCTCCTTTCTCTCAAGAACTCTCTACAAAAAAATTCTCTCAAAATTTTTTGTGTTGAACTTATTCAACAATTTTTTTTTGCTCTCTTATGTCGAACATATTCAATAATCATTGAGCACCATTTGAGATATACTCTTGTATTGAACTTATTCAATAACTTACATGAGCACTCTTGAGATACTCTTGGAGAAACCTTTGGTCCCTTTATATAACATGCCATATGTCTATACATAAAAATCCAATATTATGTAGGAATTTGAATCCAATATTATGTCGGCATAGGAATCCAATATTATTCTTGTCAAAGATTTGGTCAAAGGTCAAAGTCAATCTTTTACAAAAGATATGGTCAAATCTCTCTCTCTTCATATTTTTACCTTGTCAAAGATTTGTTCTTCTTTAAAGATATAGTCAAAGATCAAAGTTAATATTCTTCAAAGATTTGGTCAAATATATTTTCTTTCAGATCCCTTCGCTCTCCTCGTCGGCGATGATGAAGGGGACTTTCTCACATTCAACGAGATAGATGTATTGAATTATGGGTTCATCGACAGAGCTCTGGATCAAATCTTCCTTTGTGACCCCAAGAAGAGGAAGAGAAAAGGCGGCGATAGAGATGCAAATTCGGGGAGAGGGGGCACTTACGCGTTGTCAAGGCCGAAGAGGCGGAGAAGAAAGAAGAAGATGTGAACACGATGTTGGAGTGGGTGCGGTTCCTAACCTATGTGGAGAATATCCTGGAGTGCGATGAGTGCCATCCGTGTGTCGAAAAAGCTCAAAAAGTGCATCGAGCACCATGTATTGGAACATTTATGGTAAGCAAATATTATATTAGATTTTTATCTTTGACTTTAATTATATATATATATATATATATATATATATATATATGATTGGATCTTTCATATATTAACTTTTCATATAATTAGATTTCTAATTTATGGTCAGCTAATTTATGATTTGATTTTTATTAAATATATGATTGAATTTAAGTGGATTTTTATAAATATTTTTGGCTTCCATATATATATTTTCATACGAAAATCCTAATTCATGCAAGGGTTTATATAAATGCTCGTGCAATATACAACAACATGAAAAAAAATAAGAGAGGAATAAAAAGTGGCATATGTGCCATTGCAACTTTGGAGAAGAGAAAGAAGAATTGGAGGCCATTTCGGAGAAGAAGATCAATTTGGGGTATTTCTCATTGTATTTTTTCTTCGGAGTTGTAATCTATTTTCTGTTCCAAAGAGTTACAGTGATCCGTGTTGGATTAGTGAGAAGCTTGTAGAGGGTGTAATATCTTTATTCCATTAATGTAGGTTCTTCAGGGTTGGACTCCGATCGTCCCATAGTTTTTTTCATCTGGGGTTTCCACGTAAAAATCTTTTTGTCTGCGATTTGTGTTTGGTATTTTTTGGTTTGTGCATTTTGCTCGGTTCTCTCGTAGGTACTCTCTGGTTTGGGAAATAATTTTCGTATTTTATTTTCGACAGTGTGGTATCAGAGCCAGGTACTAAAATTTTAGAAGGGTGTCAGGAGTTGACAAACAAACAAGGGAGGAGAGATGGATGCGTAGCTGGTGCACATGGTAAACCAGAACGGTACCAACTATCACTACTGGAGGAGCAAGATAAAGGATCTGCTATTTATCAAGAAGCTGCATCTGCCGGTATTTGCTTCCGTGAGGCCCCGTGAAAAATTCGAAGAGGACTGAAAGTTCGAGCATATACAGGTGTGTGGGTACATCAGGCAGTTCGTTGTGCATACGAGGACACTGTGGGATAAGCTAAAATCTTTGTATGCGAAGATGACCGGGGTAAATAAATTATTCCAGATCCAGATAATGATGGGTCTGCGGTACAAAGATAGGACGTCCATTACGGATCATTTGAGTGAGTTACAGGATGTGGTTGACCAGCTATCCTTGATGAGAATCAAGTTCGACTACTGTGTACATTGTCAGACTCATGGGAGACCGTACGAGTGTCTATGATTGCTTCTTCTCCAGAAGGCGTGGTCAGTCTGGAGTTGCCAAGAGCGGGGTACTAAATGAAGAGACGCGAAGACATTCTTAGGCTACTTTATCCACATCCCACTCAGAGGCTCTTGTTTCAGAGAGTCGCGAAAGATGTAAAAGCAGGGATCCCGCTGGTGGCAGAGACAAAAATAGGAAAAGGTCCAAGGGTTGGTACGAGGACTCAGAGTGTTACCGTTGTGGCAAGAAGGGCCACATCAAGCGGAACTGTTTCACTTGGAAGAGAGAGAAGAAGGATGGCAAGGAGAACCATGGCGACAATACTATAGCGGCGGTCTCGGTACATGGAGGCGATCTGATCATTATAGGTGATGCGGTAGTTATGAACCTCGTATGTGATGACAACTCCTGGCTGGTGGACTCAGGTGCTTCAGTGCACATATCTCACAACATGGCACTATTTGCTACTTATACAACAAGCACTGTGGAGTATTGAAGATGGGCAATGGAAATGTGTCGAAGGCAGTTGCCATTGGAGATGTACATTTGAGGACAAAGGCGGGTACAGTTCTTGTTCTGAAAGATGTTTGTCATGTCCCTGATATCCATTTTAACCTGGTGTCGGTTGGAAGGTTGGATGATGAGAGTTTATTCAATCTCTTCGGGAACAGTCAGTGGAAGCTTTCCAGAGATTCGATGGTAATTGACAGAGGAAGCAAGAGGTCCAGACTCTACTATATGGAAGGGAGCACAAAGGGGGCACATGAGGTGAACGCAACTACTGATGCATCTACCGAGTTTTGGCACAGACGACTCAGCCATATCAACGAGAAGGAGATGAGCTACTTGGTAAACATAAAGGTGATTACAGGGCTAAAGTCTATAAAATTGGAGAGGTGCATACACTATTTGGTGGGGAAGCAAAATATGGTATCATTCCAAAGTCACCCAAGTTTAAGGAAGCTGGCGTTGCTCGAGTTGATTCACTCGGATGTCTGCGGTCCTATGAAGGTAAAATCTATTGGTGGTGCCTCTTACTTTGTAACTTTTATTGATGATTGTTCCCGGAAGGTTTGGTTCTATGCCTTAAAGAACAAGCATCAGGTGTTTCCCACTTTCAAAGAGTTTCAAGCCTCCGTTGAAAGAGAAACGGGCAAGAAGCTACTATATATTCGGTCGGACAATGGCGATGAATATATCAGTCATTTTGTTGTATACTGCAGAGAGCAAGGAATACGACACCAGAAGACTCCGTTAAAGACACCACAGCTCAATGGTATAGCAGAGCAGATGGACATGACGCTGATAGAGAGGGTACGATATTTGCTGTCAGAAGCAAACTTGTCGGGCAAATATTAGAGTGAGACTCTTTATACAACTACTTATATTATTAATTTATCTCCTAGTTCTCCTTTGTAGGGTGATGTACATGACAAAGTGTGGTACGACAAATAGCCGTCATATAATTACCTGCGAGTATTTGGTTGCAAGGCCTTCGTGCATGTACCAAAGGATGAGAGATCCAAACTTGAGCCGAAGACGAGGCGGTGCATCTTTGTTGGTTATAGTCAGGATGAGTTTGGCTATAGTCTCAACAACCCAGTGGAAAAAAGCTCTACAGAAGCAAGGATGTGGTATTCATCGAGGATCAGACCATGACCAACACTCAGGATTCCGAGATGCCTTCTAAGGCTGAGGAATTGCCTTAGTTAGAGTCATTTTGCTTTGAGAAGTTTTTAGAGGACATCACAGAGGATCCAGTTATGGGGGAGCCAGTACATAAAGTTGCTCCCAACCTTGATCATCATCTTGCTGATGGTGGTCAGGGTAATCTTCAGAAAGACGAGTATGCCAATGAGGCAGTTCCTGAGGAGGAGACTATTGGTATACAACCAGCTCCAGTGGTTCCATTGAGGAGGAGCGATAGAGAGCGTCGACCATCAACGAGATACTCAACGGGTAAGTATGTACTACTGACTAACGGTAGGGAACCCGAAAGTTTCGTAGAGGCTATGGAAGATGAATACTGGCAGGAGTGGAAGGAGGCCATGCAGGAGAAGATGAGTTCCTTGGAGGCCAACTATAGTTATGATCTGGTACGGTTGCCAAAGGATAATAAGGCTTTAAAGAATTAACGGGTGTTCAGAGTGAAGCAGACAGATGATACTACTCGCCCTCGATACAAAGCGAGACTAGTAGTTAAAGGCTACGGTCAGCAAAAAGGCGTAGATTATGATAAGATCTTTTTGTCAGTCGTCAAGCAGACATCTATTCGGGTGGTGCTAGCATTGGCAGCCAGTTTCGACTTGGAGGTCGAGACGTTAAGACGGTATTTCTTCATGGTAATCTTGAGGAGGAGTTGTACATGGAGCAGACAGAGGGATTCTGTGAGAAGGGCAATTCATACTTGGTCTTCCAGTTGAGGAAGAGCTTGTATGGTCTGAAGCAGGATCTGAGACAGTGGTGTAGGAAGTTTAAGTCATTTATGGGGGGGGGGGCATGGTTACGCACGGACAACGTCGGACCACTATTTATTTGTGAGGTACTTTGCTAAGGATGATTTTATCATTTTACTGCTCTATATTGATGATATGCTACTGGTGGGTCAAAATACCACTAGGATAGTGTAGTTAAAGCGTCAATTGGGCATGGCCTTCTCTATGAAGGATTTAGGCTCAGCGAAGACTATTCTTGGGATGGAGATCAGCCGAGAGTGATAGTCCAAGCTGCTACAATTATCCCAAAAAAAGTACATTCATCAGGTACTTCAGCGTTTCGGAAAGGACGGGTTAAGTTCACTAAGGAGAATTGTCCATCTACCGAGGACGAGAAGGAAGATATGGAGCGGGTTCCATATGCCTCAGCTGTGGGGAGTCTTATATATGATATGGTGTGTACGAGACCAGATATCGCTCACGCAGTTGGCATGGTTAGCAGGTATACTTCCAATCCTAGAAAGGTATATTGGAGTGGGGTCAAATGGATTCTACGATATCTTTAGGGCACTGTCGATTGGAGAATTTCTTTTGGTGGTGACGAGCCAAAGGTGGTTGGATATACCGACGCTGATATGGTTGGAGATATAGAAATGAGGCGATTGACTTCGGGCTATGTGATAATGTTTGTTGGTGGAGCAGTATCGTGATAGACGCGGTTGCAGAAGTGTGTTGCCTTGTCGACGACAGAGGCAGAGTACATTGCGGTGACGGAGGCTTGCAAGGAGTTTCTATGGATGAAGTTGTTGCAAAAAATTTGGCTAAAGCAAGAGCATCATCCTTTGCTTTGCGATAGTCAGAGTGTTATTCACCTTGTGAAGAACCAAACATTTCATAGCCGGTCCAAGCACATTAAGACCGGGTATCATTGGATACGGGATGTTGTGGAAAAGAAGGAAGCGACGCTTGAGAAGGTTCATATAGATGACAACGGAGCAGACATATTCATAAAGATTATCTCTAGGGGAAAATTTAAGTATTGCAGGCAGATCGTCGGGATGACGACCCCCTCCACATAGTTGTGAAGGGGGAGATTTGTTGGAGTGGATGGGTTCCCAACCTATGTGAAGAATATCCCAGAGTGCGATGAGCGCCATCCGTGTGTCGAAAAATCTTGGGAAGTGCATCGAGCGCCGTATTTTAGAATATTTATGGTTATGTCCCAATACCGAAATACGGAGACGGACATGGCCAGCCCCCCCGTACAAGGTATAGAATATCATACGATGGTCATGGCTGTAGCTAGATAAGGGGATGCATACTACAAGAAAGTTACTTAGGGTCACACATCACATCTATTGTCTCAATCATTCAAGCAAGAACAATAAATATAGAACATATATGACAAAAAAGTAAGGCATCCCAAACGCCCTGTCACGATATTCTGGAAACCAACTGTGCAAAATAAGAAAGCTGACTGAGTATCAAAAGTACATAACCATGATCAGCTGCAGTCTGATTAATTACAATCATGTAAAGGAAACTAAATTTCCATATTCACGGCTAATAATTGCCGGTGGCTAAACGTCCAAAATAAGTAAAGTGTGCAATAACGAGCAGGGAAAAAGAAATCCACTCATTTCCTTCAACGGTCATCCGTCTGGTGCACGCCATTGTTCAGGGGAAAGTACGCTTGATCCTCGGGTGCTGTCTTTAAACCTGGCCATGCAAAACCAGTGGGGTTAGACCCCAAATAGCAAGTACCACAAAGGAAGCACGAAAGAAAAAATAAAACTAGGTTATAATATATATATATATATATATATATATATATATATATATATGTCTCGTATTTTTGGTTCATAGCCTATAGTGACATAATAATCTAACCCTACAAGCAAACAAGGACAAGAGTTAGACCATCATACCATGATAGTCCATGTCCCTAGACTATTTGACATCAGGTACAATACACAAACAAGCTCAGTTATGTAATCGGCCAATCATTTATACGGTTTACTAGATGGAGTCCGGGTTATCCCAGAGATATTATGCATATAAGAATCCTCAGATCGAACCAGGTAATAGCAGGGTTAGCCGAGCCATAAATTGCTACGTAGCACATATTATTGTCCACAAGTCCCTCGTATGGCCACTGTGCTAAGATCACATAGAACACATAGTATAGTATAATAGTCGGATATTGCCATCCACTAATGAGGATTTAAACAATATCCATGTGGACTAGCCTGTACACCCCAATTCAGATGACTGGAGGTGGCTAGCTAGGCACGATCTCGAGATTTTATTTTCCTCCCAATACTCTACAAGTTTATTTGCCAAGTTAACCCTATTGTTAAATGGAATCACATGGCATGGTCACATATTATTCCTCTTATATGATGTACCATAGTACGGCCACGCTAGATACGAATCCACTTATCACTTTGCAGTTCAACTTGGATTCACCCCAGCGTGATACAACAATCAACAGATCCTAGCCACGCTTGGTCATTGACTAACCCTTATGTCCATGTTGGATATTAAGTCATATCACACGTCACATAGCGCATAGGTACACCGCAATATAAACATGTAATATAATCGTGTAGGAATACTTAGCACGTAGGAACTGTAAACCCCCTGAATTTTCAAATTATTAAATCTTGGATTTTTTCCAATTTTCAGGAATTTTCTGAAATTAAAATCAAGGTTCTCAATTATTAAACGATTTTTAATTGTTAATAAATAATATTATAATATCATGGAAATAATATTTTTGGGTGTAAAATGGAAAACTGGACTTAGGGTAATTTTTCTGGATTTTTCTGGGCCTCAGACCTATTTTTAAATGCCTAAAAATAATTTTTTAATTAATTATTTAATTAACTGTTTTTAAAATAATAATAATTATTATTAAATATTATTTTTATTTTTATTTTTTTCTCTTCTTGGGCCGGCCCGGCCCAGTGGACCGGCCCATCAGTAGCCCAGCCCAACCCTCCTATCGGGTCGGGTCGGGTTGGTCAGACCCGACCCGCCAACCCGCCAACCCGCACGACCCCAGCCCCCACGTCGCCCGACTCCACCGCCGCCCTCCGCGCGCAGCGCCGCGTCCACCGCGCCACCTCCCCCCTCTTCCCCGCCTTGCCCGGCCCCCCTAACCGCCGCCTCCTCCTACTTAAACCCCCCCTCTTCTTCTTCCTCCTCCCTCACCGAAACCCTAACCCTAGCCCGGCGCCGCCCCTCTCCGCCGTGCCGCCCTGCCTCGCCGCTGCCAGCCACCGCCTAGCGCCGCCGCCCATCGCCTCGCCCCCAGCCTCTCCTCCTCTGCTCCTCCTCCGGCGCCCCCTCTCGACCACCACCAGCAGCAGCCTCCTCCCCTCGAGCCGCCCCTCGCCGGCAGCCGCGTCCTGCGCCACCGCGCCGCCTCTGCCGCGTGCCCACTACCCCGGCCAGCCGCTCCCCGCCCCAGCGCCGCCCCGAGTCCGTCGGAGTCGGTTGATTTCCAGAAACCCTAGGATCCTGTGTCCGACACGAGTCGGACACGTGTCGGACACGACTCGACCCTGATTTTCGGGTCCCCTTCAGGTGCGTGTAACTTTCGTCTCGTAGCTCTGTTTTCGATTTCGCAAATTGCGTTGTGAAGCCTATAAGACCCTCTCGGTGCTCGGACAAACCGTTCGGGGCATCGCGTCCTGTGGTGATCGTACACCACGATCCAAAAACAGGAAAATCCAGACCCTGTTTAACCCCGGAACTGAGTGCGCCCCGCCAAACGGGACGACTTGGTCGCGTGCGGTCTTCACAGATATGTGCGCGTCGTCGATACAGACGTGTGAGATTTTGCGGAAGCTGATTCGGGTGTGCATGCACACCGGAATCAACGCGTATCCGCGGACATCGCCCCATATCCGACTTTTCTACAATTCGCCCTAACTTCTTGTACACTCGTCGGATTGAGACGAAACTTATGCCATCGGACTCGTAGTGATACGCTGGTCCTGTGGGTCAAGTTTAGTTCGATTCTGAGAACGTTGACGAAATTGCGTGTCGTGGGCCCCACAGGCCCCGCTCGACGGACGATTTTGTGTTCGGCTAATCGGAATCCAAATCTGGAAGTTTTTTGGGTTCATATCAGCGTTCCTGACCTGTTGACACTAAGTTTGGTGAATTTGGAGACCTTTGACCCGGACACGTTTTTCGGTGCAAAGCGGGCCCACCGGCGGACCCCGTTTTGACCCGAAACTGTCGTTTTTGCCCTTGTCTCCAAATTGGACCCAAGGACAGGTGTTTCTAGCTATTTGACATCTTCTGAGCGTGATGGTAATGTCTATTTCAGCTTTTGGACTCATCTCTGGAAATTTTCCCAAGAACCAATTAATCAGATCCAAACAACAGGCAAGTACCTGCACTTCAAGTTAAATCTTTATATTGTGATAATTAATTCCCTGCTTTACTAGTACCCTGACGATTACACCTAGTGTTAGAAATGCTGGATTTCATGTCTTGAATATTGGAGTTCATGTCTTATTTTTCATGTTGGGTGGGAGAATACTAGTAGGCATGTAGTTTACCCTTTCCCCTGCCATGTTTAATAGCTGTTGGTACGCGACTGTACCTCAGCCGGATCTCAATTTTCCCTATTTAATAGCCGTTTATGATGGCCGGATTAGCCTTATAAACCCCTATATGCCAACTATGTATTCTAAAAATAAGCACAAGTTCACACAGATAGTTTCTGGTCATGTTATATTTCTTGCTGACTGTTGTAGTTCACTTCCTGTCTTATTTATTTCTGTTTTCTCATATTCCTGTTTACAGCATTAACTCTGAGATATTGATGTTCTTTTATGCAGTTTCTCAACATGATATTCATTTTAATTGTCATAAATATTTAGTTTAACCTTGTTGTGCACTGTGTACTTTGCTCCTTTCCTGACTGGATCTGTTGATTTAGGCGATGATGAGGACCTTGCCCCTACTTATTATGGTCCCTATGAGGGTACAGATGATACTTATGAGGAGCCAGATCCCATCCAGGAAACCCCTGCTGCAGAGTAGCTAGCAGTAGCTATCTTTTATTTCTGTTTCTTATCTGAGTAATCGGGTTTGTCCCCGATTTTATTCTGAATTTCTGTACTAAAACATTTGAATCTGTTGTCGTATTTATTTCAGTTGCAATCTTAAGTTTCTGTTCTCATTTTATCTTGTCTATGTTAATTGTGAATGAGCTAGTTTAGTAAATATAGATTTGACCTAGATAGCGTACTACCGCCGACTCTGCGGCGTAGGCTGGACGTACCTACGCACTCGTGCCCAAATTTTTGGGTGCGGGTCGTGACACATTTTTATGGTGGCCCATGCAGGTCCTATCGTTAAATAGGGTAATACCCTAGGACAGGGTATGGAATAAGATTGAGGATTCTAGGAAAAGCTCATTCACAGTATAGGGTCCTTATTTCAATTCTTGATATCATTTCTGCTCAATTTTCCTATCGCCTTTGATTTCCAAGTAATCTATTCTGATGATCTTCCTATCCCTTAATCTTTCAGAATGGTCCAGACAAGGAACACAGTAGGAGGAACATCAGAACCAGCTGAGCAGAATGTGCCCGAGACTCTTGCACTCCCGCCGCCTCCATCTGTTCCGACAGTTACTCTGGATGGGGCACAGCTACTTGGAGTGTTCCAGGGATTGGTGGAATCCCAGAAAGAACAGACTGCACTTCTGCGGACCAGCCTCTCAGAAGCTCTTAAGTCCCAGGAGTCGTCACTCAAGAGGCCAGGGAGTGCCAAAGACTTCAAGAATCTTAGACCCCTGGAATTCTACGGAACTGAGGGCATTCTCTATGCCGATGAGTGGATAAAGAATGTCGAGAGACTCCTGAAGACTGCTCGGGTCCCTGATGACCTCAAAGTGGAGTCCGCAAGCCTGCAACTGTTCGACATTGCTCGAACCTGGTTCAGAGATGAACCCCAACTATCTGCTCCTGATCTCACCTGGGAGGACTTCAAGAGGCTATTCAAGGAGAAATTCTACCCCGAAGTGGCTCGGGAAGCTCTCGAAAGCCAATTCGAGAGACTGGAACAAGGTAACCTGTCTGTTGATGAGTATACTGCTGAATTTAACAGGTTGAGCCACTTTGCGGAGTACATGGTTCGTACCCCGGAGGACAGAGCCCGTAGATTCAAGAAGGGGCTATCTCCGGATATTCGCCTTGCTGTCACCACCAGCCGAGCTCGCACCTATGAAGAAATCCTGAGCGTGGCACAAGGCGTTGAGAGAGATATGGGGCATAAACTAAAACGGGAGAGAGATACCGGAAATGCGGGACCCAACAAACGCCCTTTTCAACAACAACAACAACAACAACAACAACAACAACAACAACAACAGAGGGCCCCGCAGCAAACTCAGCGTCCTCTCCCTCGAGCTCTAGCACCCCAACACCAGGCTCAAGGACAGAACCAACAAGCTGCTGCTTGTAACTTTTGCCAAAAACCAGGTCATACTTGGCAAGTCTGCAGGAAGAGGCTAGGTGCCTGCCTCTACTGCGGCTCAGCAGCGCATCAAATGAGGGACTGTCCAGCTGCTCAAGGACGCACCGCTGTACCCAAGGCTCCAGTCCAGGCCAGGCCCCCAGCAGCCCAGCAGAGGGGACCCCCGCTTCCAACACAACAACAACGCTTTGCTCAGCACCAACAGCAGCAACAGAGGGGTGCACCGCAGCAAGGCCGTGCTTATGCAATGACTCTGGAAGAAGCGGAAGCCACAGCAGACGTGATCACAGGTTCTGTGCTTATAAATTCAATACCAGCTATTACTTTATTTGACTCTGGAGCTTCACATTCATTCATGTCAGTAGATTTCCTTATGAAGCATAGCTTAATCACTAAACCCCTTAGGAATTGTTATAAGATCATTACCGGTGGAGGAGTTATCCCGGTTAGTGATGCCTGTAACAATTGCCCTATTACATTGTGTAGAAGAGAACTGTATGCTAGGCTACTCGTAATGCCAGTGCCCAGTTTTGATATTATACTGGGTATAGATTGGTTAAGTCAACATCATGCCACTATAGACTGCCACAGAGGTAGTGTAATCTTCAGGCCCCCTGACAAGCCAGAATTTGAATTTGCTAGAGGTTCTAGAGAAATGGGTAATAACAAAATTTGTGGAGCCCTAGTAACAGAAGAATTGCCACTACCCATCATCTCTGAATATCTTGATGTCTTCCCTGAGGATCTCCCAGGCTTACCCCCAGACCGAGAAGTTGAATTCTCTATTGACTTAGTGCCAGGAGCAGCACCAGTATCTCAAAATCCCTACAGAATCAACAAGAAGGAGATAATAGAACTAAATGAGCAAATCAAAGAACTAGAAGACAAATGCTTCATTAGGTCTAGTGTCTCACCCTGGGGAGCTCCAGTATTATTTGTGCCCAAGAAGGACGGAACATCCCGAATGTGTATTGACTATAGGGCCTTGAATGCCTTAACAATTAAGAATAAGTATCCCCTGCCCAGGATAGATGACCTATTTGATCAGTTGAGTGGAGCTCGGGTATTTTTAAAGATTGATTTGAGGTCTGGTTACCACCAAGTAAATGTGAGAAAGGAAAACATCCCTAAAACTGCTTTCAATACCCGGAACGGACACTACGAATTTTTAGTAATGCCGTTCGGGTTGACGAATGCTCCAGCAGTTTTTATGAACTTAATGAACAGAGTTTTCCAGCCATACCTAGACAAATTTGTAGTGGTCTTCATTGATGATATTTTGATCTACTCCAAGACCCCCGAAGAACATGAAGAACATTTGAGGTTAGCATTGGAGACTTTGAGGAAGGAAAAACTTTATGAAAAATTATCTAAATGTGCTTTCTTCCTAGACAAAGTAGAATTCTTGGGACATATTGTGACTGGAGATGGAATAGCAGTAGATCCTAAGAAGATAGCTGCAGTAGAATCATGGCCCACTCCAGACTCGGTAGCAGAGATTAGAAGCTTCCTGGGACTAGCTGGCTACTATCGGAAGTTTGTGAAGGACTTTGCTAGAATTGCTGAACCCATGACAAAACTAACAAGGAAGGATGAAGATTTCACCTGGACTGATGAATGTCAGCATGCTTTTGAGGAATTGAAGAAAAGGCTGACTACTGCCCCTATTCTGACCTTACCTTCTGGAACCGGAGGTTTCGCTATTTATAGTGATGCTTCTGGAAAAGGTCTAGGTTGTGTTTTGGAGCAGAACAAGAAAGTAATAGCATATACCTCTAGACAGCTTCGACCCCATGAAAAGAACTACCCAACTCATGATTTAGAATTGGCAGCTGTCATTTTTGCTCTTAAGCTATGGAAGCATTATCTTTATGGAGAAAGGGTAGAAATATTTACGGACCATAAAAGTTTAAAATATATCTTCACTCAGAAAGAGCTGAACATGAGGCAAAGAAGGTGGCTGGAACTAATGAAAGACTTTGATATCACCCTTCAATATCATCCTGGGAAGGCCAATGTAGTTGCTGATGCTCTAAGCAGATATCCTATGGCGATGTACTTGACTATGGACAGACACCTGCTAGAGGACTTGGAAAGTTTAGGTATTGAAGTAATTATCCCAGGAAAAGAAGGCCAAATGATGAACTTGCAGATTCAGTCTACTTTAATAGACAAGATCAAGGAGACTCAGTTTCAAGACGAAGGCCTACGAAGCCTTCGAGGACAAGTGCAAGCTAGATTAGTGGAAGATTTCAGAATTCATGAAGATGGATCACTGAGGCATGGCGATAGATTATGTGTACCTCAAGGAGACATAAGAGAAGAAATTATGCAAGAGGCGCACAGATCGTAATACTCTATACATCCAGGAGCCAACAAGATGTACAAGGACCTGAGGACGCATGTTTGGTGGCATGGCATAAAAAGAGAAGTAGCCAGGTTCGTATCTCGTTGTTTAGTGTGCCAGCAAGTCAAGGCAGAAAGACAAAGACCTGGAGGATTGCTTCAACCACTACCCATTCTGGAGTGGAAGTGGGAACATATCACAATGGATTTTGTTTCCGGACTTCCAAGGACACCTAGTGGAAAGGATGCAATTTGGGTGATAGTAGATAGACTGACCAAGTCTGCACATTTTCTACCTTTCAAAGTGGGGCTATCTACAGAGAAGCTGGCAGATTTATATATCAGACATATTGTTAGGCTGTATGGAGTTCCAGTAAGTATTATCTCCGACCGAGATTCAAGATTCACCTCTCACTTCTGGAAGAGCTTACAAGCCAGCTTGGGGACTCAACTCAAATTCAGCACAGCTTATCATCCCCAAACCGATGGACAATCGGAACGTACAATCCAGACACTTGAAGATATGCTTCGTACATGTGTTCTGGATTTTGGAGGATCCTGGGAAGACTATCTACATCTTGTGAGTTCTCTTATAATAACAGTTACCAAGCAAGTATTGAGATGACTCCATTTGAAGCTCTGTATGGACGAAGATGTCGTACCCCGCTATCATGGGACGACGTTGGAGAAAGAGCCCTGCTGGGACCAGAGATGGTGATCGATTCAACTGAGAAGGTAAAGCAAATAAGGGACAGACTTCGAGTGGCTCAAGACAGGCAACGACATTGGGCAAATAGCCACCGAAGGCCCTTGGAATTTGAGGTAATTAAATTTATGAAATTCAAGTCAATTTAAACATTTTGATTATGGAACTAAGACTTGATTATGACTTTGTTAAAGGTTGGAGAACTGGTATTCTTGAAGATTTCTCCGACAAGTGGCACCATTAGGTTCGGAAGGAGTAGAAAACTTAGCCCAAGATTTATTGGACCTTTTGGCATTCAGGAGAAAATCGGAGAAGTGGCATACCGACTGGCATTGCCACCCTCTCTGGATGGAGTCCATAACGTCTTCCACGTATCACAGCTGAGAAAGTACGTGTCAGACCCCAGCCACATTTTGGATCACTCAGAGCTCAAAGTAGGCCCAAGTTTGACTTACCAAGAGCAACCCGTGGAGATACTGGATCAATCGGAGAAAGTTCTACGAAACCAGGTCATTTTCCTGGTTCGCGTAGCTTGGAAGCACCATTCTCCCGGCGAATCCACCTGGGAGCGAGAAGACGAGATTAGAGAGTGATACCCCTACCTTTTTGAACCCTGAGGTATATTTTAATTCTCGGCCTTTTCCTTTCGTGCCTTTGTTATTCTTAAATTTCGAGGACGAAATTTTTGTAAGTTGGGTAGGTTGTAAACCCCCTGAATTTTCAAATTATTAAATCTTGGATTTTTTCCAATTTTTTGGAATTTTCTGGGAATTTTCTGAAATTAAAATCAAGGTTCTCAATTATTAAATAATTTTTATTTGTTAATAAATAATATTATAATATCATGGAAATAACATTTTTGGGTGTAAAATGGAAAACTGGACTTAGGGTAATTTTTCTGGATTTTTCTGGGCCTCAGACCTATTTTTAAATGCCTAAAAACAATTTTTTTAATTAATTATTTAATTAACTATTTTTAAAATAATAATTATTATTATTAAATATTATTTTTATTTTTATTTTTTTCTCTTGTTGGGCCGGCCCGGCCCAGTGGACCGGCCCATCAGCAGCCCAGCCCAACCCTCCTATCGGGTCGGGTCGGGTTGGTCAGACCCGACCCGCCAACCCGCCAACCCGCACGACCCCAGCCCCCACGTCGCCCGACTCCACCGCCGCCCTCCGCGCGCAGCGCCGCGTCCACCGCGCCACCTCTCCCCTCTTCCTCGCCTTGCCCGGCCCCCCTAACCGCCGCCTCCTCCTACTTAAACCCCCCTCTTCTTCTTCTTCCTCCTCCCTCACCGAAACCCTAACCCTAGCCAGGCGCCGCCCCTCTCCGCCGTGCCGCCCTGCCTCGCCGCTGCCAGCCACCGCCTAGCGCCGCCGCCCATCGCCTCGCCCCCAGCCTCTCCTCCTCTGCTCCTCCTCCGGCGCCCCCTCTCGACCACCACCAGCAGCAGCCTCCTCCCCTCGAGCCGCCCCTCGCCGGCAGCCGCGTCCTGCGCCACCGCGCTGCCTCCGCCGCGTGCCCACTGCCCCGGCCAGCCGCTCTCCGCCCCAGCGCCGCCTCAGCGCCGCCCCGAGTCCGCCGGAGTCGGTTGATTTCCAGAAACCCTAGGATCCTGTGTCCGACACGAGTCGGACACGTGTCGGACACGACTCGACCCTGATTTTCGGGTCCCCTTCAGGTGCGTATAACTTTTGCCTCGTAGCTCTGTTTTTGATTCCGCAAATTGCGTTGTGAAGCCTGTAAGACCCTCTCGGTGCCCGGACAAACCGTTCGGGGCATCGCGTCCTGTGGTGATCGCATACCGCGATCCAAAAACAGGAAAAACCAGACCCTGTTTCACCCAGGAACTGAGTGCGCCCCGCCAAACGGGACGACTTGGTCGCGTGCGGTCTTCACAGATACGTGCGCGTCGTCGATACGGACGTGTGAGATTTCGTGAAAGCTGATTCGGGTGTGCGTGCACACCGGAATCAACGCGTATCCGCGGACATCGCCCCGTATCCGACTTTTCTGCAATTTGCCCTAACTTCTTGTACACTCGTCGGATCGAGACGAAACTTGCGTCATCGGACCCGTAGCGATACACTGGTCCTGTGGGTCAAGTTTGGTTCGATTCTGAGAACGTTGACGAAATCGCGTGTCGTGGGCCCCACAGGCCTCGCTCGAAGTTTCGTTGGGTTCGGCTCATCGGAATCCAAATCTGGAAGTTTCGTTGGGTTCGTATCAGCGTTCCTGACCTGTTGACACTAAGTTTGGTGAATTTGGAGACATTTGACCCGGACACGTTTTTCGGTGCAAAGCGGCCCCACCGGCGGACCCCGTTTTGACCCGAAACTGTCATTTTTGCCCTTGTCTCCAAATTGGACCCAAGGACAGGTGTTTCTAGCTATTTGACATCTTCTGAGCGTGATGGTAATGTCTATTTCAGCTTTTGGACTCATCTCTGGAAATTTCTCCAAGAACCAATTAATCAGATCCAAACAACAGGCAAGTACCTGCACTTCAAGTTAAATCTTTATATTGTGATAATTAATTTCCTGCTTTACTAGTACCCTTGACAATTACACCTAGTGTTAGAAATGCTGGATTTCATGTCTTGAATATTGGAGTTTATGTCTTATTTTTCATGTCGGGTGGGAGAATACTAGAAGGCATGTAGTTTACCCTTTCCCCTGCCATGTTTAATAGCTGTTGGTACGCGACTGTACCTCAGTCGGATCTCGATTTTCCCTGTTTAATAGCCGTTTATGACGGCCGGATTAGCCTTATAAACCCCTACATGCCAACTATGTATTCTAAAAACAAACACAAGTTCACACAGATAGTTTCTGGTCATGTTATATTTTTTGCTGACTGTTGTAGTTCACTTCCTGTCTTATTTATTTTTGTTTTCTCATATTCCTGTTTACAGCATTAACTCTGAGATATTGATGTTCTTTTATGCAGTTTCTCTACATGATATTCATTTTAATTGTCATAAATATTTAGTTTAACCTTGTTGTGCACTGTGTACTTTGCTCCTTTCCTGACTGGATCTGTTGATTTAGGCGATGATGAGGACCTTGCCCCTACTTATTATGGTCCCTATGAGGGTACAGATGATACTTATGAGGAGCCAGATCCCACCCAGGAAACCCCTGCTGCAGAGTAGCTAGCAGTAGCTATCTTTTATTTCTGTTTCTTATCTGAGTAATCGGGTTTGTCCCCGATTTCATTCTGAATTTCTGTACTAAAACATTTGAATCTGTTGTCGTATTTATTTCAGTTGCAATCTTAAGTTTCTGTTCTCATTTTATCTTGTCTATGTTAATTGTGAATGAGCTAGTTTAGTAAATATGGATTTGACCTAGACAGCGTACTACCGCCGACTCTGCGGCGTAGGCTGGACGTACCCACGCACTCGTGCCCGAATTTCCGGGTGTGGGTCGTGACAGGAACGCATAACACGTATTAAGTGTATTATCACGGATACAAGTGGTCGGATCATGGCACATAAATGGTTCTAATACTCTTGTGCTCATCAAAGTCACACATACATCCCATAAAGTCCAAAGGGACATTCAACAAAATCTTTCCAATAAAGCATGTGCAAGAGGCCGCATGTGCGCATAAGGATCAAGGCCGCATGGGGATCAACTATTGTATAGAATCAGCTTCGGCATAGGTCTGGGCCGCATAGGATCAGTTGTCGCATAGGAAGTCGGATCGCATAACCGTATGGGTCGTATGGTCGCATTGGTCACTGACCGCAGACTTTGCATGAGCTCAAGGCCGCACGCTTGACCGTATGAGTTCAGACCGCATGGTCGCATTAGCTTAGACCGCATGAGTTCAGGCCACATGGCCGCATACATCTTCATCTTCTCCAGGCAGAAGTTCGGCCATGGCGAGAACTCCAAAAATCAAAAATTTATTTTCTTCATAAAAACTTTATTTTAACTCCGAATTGAGTGAACCAAAAGCCAAAACGCTCGAAATGAAGTGTTCCATCCATCCTACAAACTATTTTTCTAAATAATATATTTTAGTAGATGAAAACCATCAAAAACTTAAGGAACCCATGAAAACTCTAAACTTAGAATATAGATCTACTCAAATCCATCTATTAAAACTTAAAACCCCAAGTACTAAAAGTGTTTAGAATCATCATGAGCACATAATTGACTAATAAAATGCAAGAAAAAGACAATAATAAAAAATCAAGATATTTTTTCATGTGGTGCAAGGTGTACTTGCCTAAATTAAGGAAGAAGAGAAAATGGAGAGCATGCGGGAAAAGAGAGAAATATGTTGGGTTTTATAGTTAGGGTTTGAGAATTATACCATGGATTCAAATCATAAATGAATTCAAAGAATACAACAAATATCCATACAACTGAGTCTCATTTTAAAGAATACAAAGAATACAACAAATTAAAAGCCTCGTCCTAAAGAATACAAAAAATAATGCCTGAAACACAAACAATCAATAATAAAATGGTCCTAACTAGGACTACTGCGAATCTGCAAGAGGATGACCACCGACGCACATGAAGGATAAGAACAGATCATACTGCTCCCGTAAAATTGACACCGATGTCGATAGAGAAGGTAGTGACGTCGGTGGAGTCTGTGTCGATGTAGGCGCACCAGGAGGACGTAACCGCTCCAACTCTGCGAGTCGATGGTTGTAAGAATCCATGGTAGATAACAGCCTCGTACTACTATAAACTATTGAATCCTGCATCATCGTCAGCCTCTCACCCATGGATAGCTATGATGCCTGCAGCTCCGTCACGCTGCGCTTTGTCGAGGCTCTAAGATCATTTGTCAAAATTTGGAGCTCCGTGATGCTGCGGTCGAGCATATCAAATAGTGCGATGAGCGTCGGATCGTCCGCCTGCGATTGGGACAGGGGCTACTCCTCCATCCTTCGTAGCAACTCATCACGGAAAGCAGGTCTTTCTTCTCTTCCTTAAGCAGAGACGCAATATGATGGTCAACGACTTCCTGGACTCGGGCGACGACTATGAGGGTTATGGAGAATGCGCACTTGTCGGGGAGGCCCTAGATGACTGCGTCGCAACCAGGGGGCCATAGGATCTCGTACCGTAGTATGTACCCCTCTGGAGACCACCAGCGTTGGTCACCCACATCTTGTCCACCGACGGAGGTGGAGCGACTGCGAGAAAGTATCAGCCTCTCCAGTTGTAGGTACACTTGTAGTCGCCCGCTCACGCAACCTAAGATACTCGGTCTAGAAAAAATTGGATACTCGATAATTGCCTAAGTTATATTAAAATTAACACAAAGTAAAGTAATACTTACATAGGTCTGCGAGGCCCTTTTATCAATGAGATTTTTGTCCTTTCGATGGGTGGCCAAGAAGACGGTCATCATGTTTGCATCCTCACCCCTCTGTACCTGTTAAAAATATATTATTTAGTACTAAAATTAAATATTTTTTTCTACTACCATTTTATCGTACTTATATTAAAATAATATATCATAAATAAAAAATATACCAAACGACGAAAATATTTCGTCATCGGAAATCGAGCCACCACACCACTTTGCAGCATTTCGCCTAGCCGCCTTGGTCTTCTCAGACCTTTCCTTGTACCTCGGATCGTCGAATCTAGCCCTCATCGCAGTCCACTGCTCAGGCGTGTTCTAACCTTGGATCGATTTTCCAGCACGATCACGAGCCTTCTGGTCATCCAGAGCATCATAGATAAGCTTGGCGGCAACGGCATAAAACATCCGCTCGATCAACTCGGCCCGGTACGGAGGATAGAAATATGTTTGCTACAATAAATAATTTAGTAAGTGAGCATCACGGATAAGTTATATAATATGCATAAATTAGAGGATTTATATAATATATTTTTACCTTGAAGTGCGCAAACCAGAACGTCTTTCTCTCCTCCGGAGCTTCAGAGTAGTTGATCCAAGGGCCACCATAGTTGTTCCTCAGAAAGAGGCCCAGGCGTCTCTGAACCGACGATGGACGATATCTATACAGAGATAATTATTTTGATCGAAAAAGTCAATATATGATGAATAAAGAAATACACGATATATATGATGCTAAACCATCTAATTGACTTACTTTGTACCGTCGGCCCAAATCTCTGTCCTCGTCTCCTCCGGAGGTGCATGGAGGATCTAGCTGATGCTGGGACAACATCGGCATGACCTCCTCCATATGCTCATCTGTTTTCATGGTTCCGTAAGCAGGAGGAACGCTGGACGAGGGAGTACTATCAGGCCAGGAACTACTCGTCCCAGGAGAGATGCCACGTAACGTCGTCGCAGTCGAAGATGTGACTGGTCGATATATAGGAGTACTGGGCGACGGGGATCCGTAACCAACAGTAGGCAGTACCGGAGGAGCACTCTATCTACCTCGGGACCTGCCGAACCTTCCGCGTTGTCCTGTCATACTTGATAACAACATATGATGAATAAAGAAATACACAAATATATAGTACATTCTACAGTCAAAATGTTATACATATCTCACAGCATTCATAGAATTGTACAGTAAATAACTAGTGGTGTCACAAGTCTAAATGGATAATATATTCTACAGTCAAAATATAATACATATATTCGTCAAAATAGTATATTCTACAGTCAAAATATAGATAAATTCTACAGGCAAAATATTTTATTTTCAATCATCTTCAGAAAATTTATCTTGTTCGCCTTCCTCGTCCTCCTCTCTCTCAATGAATTCATCCCGCACACCGCACATGTCATCAGGATGATGGTTGTACATCCACGAATGATGATGTATATAGTAATTCATATCCATTTCTAGATACTTCTACAGCAAATATGAATATACAATTATCTTCGAGTATATACTCATCGTTAAATATAGTACATGCACTGATACTCCTAGTCCTAGTATATATACTCATCGTTAAATACAGTACATATACTGATACTCACTACTACCTTCAAGTATAGTTGTTTGAGTGATTAAGTGAGCTCGAGTCACTAGGGAGAGCAGTTCACAGTTTTCAGTGTGCATCATTTGACAGTGATCAACTGAAGGGAGAGCGGTGTGCAGCTCTGTGTTAGCACAGCAAGGGGGAGCATGTCACGACCCGTACCTGCTGTAGGGGCACGAGTACGTGGGTACGTTCAGCCTACGCTGCAGCATCGGCGGTAGAACGCTGTCTAGGTCACAATACTATCTAGTCAATCTTACACGAATATCCAACTCCATAAGGAGACACAGATATCATAATATAATATAAAAATACTCAATCACATAACTAAAGCACGATAAAATATCGGTAAAAATATAACACAAGTCTAAACAACAAAAATAGTCTAACCTGCAAACAATAACATCCAAATCTCCAAGTATGCCGGAAACAAGTCCTCTAAGTCACAGTTTGGAAAAATATTTCCAGTCAGGATGGAGCGAAGTACAACCAAAATAATAGTTCCAGTTAATTGATAAGGAATATAAAACAATAAATATATGATGTTATATACTGAGAGAAGGCAATAAATAAATGTACTGGCAAAATAAAGAGAACATGCAATATAGGCAATATGGTATAGTCAGTGCATATATGAAATGAAGAGAAAGAACTACAATATCATATACGGGCGATGTGGTATATGAACTAAAATGAGGGATTGTAACTATTCTAAGTGTTTGAAATACTAGTTTCAAATTATGATCGACTTGGGAACTTGTATGATAGCTACATGGCCTGGTTAATCATACGTGAGGTATATGATTAACACTAATAATATCTACACTTGTACGATAGGGATTTGATCACATCTCTCACTAGCAATTTCCCCGCCCCCAACTAGTACTGTGGATCCAACCATAACACGTCATGATACACGAGAAATATCCAATATATCATGTACAATGTCTAATATCAATGTCTAATATCAATGTCGTGCACAATGTCAATACGATAACCAATGTAACATCTCATGACTGAAGATCCAATCTAAATACTAGTCCGTATAGTACAGTGTCAAGAATCAGATGTAACATTTCTAAATACTGATACTTACTGCTACCTTCAAGTATGGTTGTTTGAGTGATTGAGTGAGCTCGGGTCACTAGGAAGAGCAGTTCACAGTTTTCAGTGTGCATCATTTGACAGTGATCAACTGAAGGGAGGGCGGTATGCAGCTCTGTGCTAGCACATCAAGGGGGATCATAACTGAGCAGTGTGTAGCTCAGTGCTACCACTTAGAACTAATATGTGCAGCACTGTGCGCTGCAGATACGCAAGGTTGCGTCTAAACTCAGACAGCTAACTAGAAGAGAGATAGGGTTAGTGTCTGTATCTAAAACAATGGAGTGCACCAATGGAGTGCACCCTTAAATATGATAAATAAAGTGAAGGACAAGTCAAAACAGTGATGTCTATCTTTCCTGACTTTCGAATTTTTCTAGCTGCAGATTAGGTCAATAGTAATTTATTGCTTCCATATTTTTGGACGAAACCATTGAACACCTGGTACCCAAGTATCAGAAAACACCAACACACTCAAAATCTAATTAATACTAACACTCCTCCCTGATATCTACTGATTTCAATCCCTACTAGCCTTGCCAACTGCAGTCCCACCTTGCTAAGCTAGAGCTCTAACAAATGCAGCTAGCACTGCACATCAACCCTTGACTGCAGCACATCTGAACCAACCCCTTGTACCCTAGATCCGATGCTGCTGTAACCCCATATCCAAACTGCAACTGAACTCAGTGCTTAATACACTGTACTAACCTTATCCCCTCCTCAAACCTGTACACATCTGTATCTCCTTGTTACTGTATTCAGTCCACCAAAATACCCTACTGCCTGCATACTAGTTTTTCCAATGTGGACAGAACCAAGTGCATCCCCACCACACTAACCCCAAATAGTGCTTGATACCATAGTATCAGTTGTATGTCTGATACTGTACAGTGCCTCTAGGTATCAGTCACTCACTGGACTTATACACCCCTAAACATATCTGATACTCCTTTCCTGAAATAGTTGAAGAACTCGAGCACTAACTAAGCAGTCCCTCACATTCACACTTCTTCTACAGTCGTGTCGTGTCTACTGATTTCAGTCCCTCCTCAAAACCTAATCCGCGTGCGTGTGTGTGTGTGTGTGTTCGAGTTAGGGTTAGGGTTAGTGTGTCCGTGTCAGTATTAGGGTCATGTTATGTCGCGTCGTATCTGTGTGTGTGTTCGAGTTAGGGTTAGGGTCCATGTGTCAGTGTCAGTTTTAGGGTCATGTCGTGTCGTGTTGTGTCGTGTTAGAGAAAGAAAGAGAGAGAGAGACAGAGAAAGGAGACAGAGAGAGGAGCTAGCTCACCGAGTGAGGAGGAGGGGAGCTGGAGAGAGACCGGAGAACGCCGGAGGGAGGAGGGGCCGTCGGAGGGAGGAGAACGCCGGAGGAAGGAGGGGAGCCGGAGGAAGAAGGATCTGACGGTGGAGGGGGGAGGACGCGGCTTGAGGGGGGTCGCCGGGGGTCGTCGGGGGTCGCCGGGAGAGAGGAGGGGACGCCGGAGGGAGGAGGAGAGACGGAGGAAGAAGGAGCTGACGGAGGGTTTTTTTTTGAAAATTTGGGAGAGATCGAAGGAAATGGGGGGAAGAGAAATTCGTTGACCCTAAATGAAATAAATTAGCGACGTTTAGCTACGCAAACTTATTACGTCGCTAATAAATTATTTAGCGACGTTATAGACGTCGCTAAATACGTCGCTATATATCTAAAAGAATAATGTCGCTAAATACGTCGCTATACGTTGCTAAATCATATAACTCAGCGACGTTTAGCGACCTTATATAAACTTTTAGCGTCTATTCTTTTAAAAAACTGAATTACAGTCGCTAAACGTCGCTATATGTCGCCAAACAGCGACATCTAGCGACGTTATTCTTCGGAGTCGCTGATATATTTAATATTAGCGACGTTTAAATTTGACGTCGCTAAAACCGTCGCTAATCCTGCAATTTTTAGTAGTGGAACCAACCCAACAATTAAACCATGGGTCTAATTGAACCAAATAATGAGTCTAGTCTCTATGCATGCAACCTATTAATCATGTAAGAAAGAAATACTCTAAGATGAAAATAAATATATCCTAAAATATATATTTCGGGAACGGAGAGTGATAATGGTAAGCAAATATTATATGGAATTTTTATCTTTGACTCTAATAATATATTTATGATTGGATCTTTCATTTATTAACTTTCCATATAATTGGATTTCCATATAATTGGACTTCCAATTTATCGCAAGTCAATTTATGATTTAATTTTCATTAAATATATGATTGAATGTAATTGTATTTCCATAAATATTTTTATTTTTCATATATAGATTTTTATATGGAAACCCTAATTCATGCAAGGGTTTATATAAAGGCTCATGCAATATACAACAATATGAGAAAAAAAATAAGAGAGAAAAAAAAGTGGCATGCGTGCCATTGCAACTTTGGAGAGGAAAAAGAAGGATTGTAGGTCGTTTCGGAGAAGGAGATCAATTTGGGGTATTTCTCATTATCTTTTTTTCTTCATGGTTGTAATCTATTTTCTATTCCAAAGAATTGCGGTGATCCGTGTTTGATCGGTGAGATTTTCTATTCCAAAAAGTTGCGGAGATCCGTGTTTGATCGGTGAGGAGCTTGTAGAGGGTGTAATCTCTTTATTCCATTAGTGGAGTTTTTTCAGTGTTGGACTCCGATCGTCCCATGGTTTTTCCCATCTGAATTTTCCACGCAAAAATTTCTGTGTCTGCGATTTGTATTTGGTATTTTTTGGTTTGTACGTTTTGCTCAGTTCTTTCGCAGGTACTCTCTGATTTGGGAAACGGTTTTCGCGTTTAGTTTCCAGAAGAAGAAGAATAAAAAGAGGGATTGGAAGAAGAAGAAGAATAAGAGGAAGAAAAGGAGAATGATGAAAGGGAGAATCCTCTAAGGCCGACGTCGATGATGTTATATGAAAATAAAATAATTTTTTTTTTCTCCTTTTGTGCACTAAGTTGCTTACTATTCTTATCATTTCGTTTACGCTCGGCATACTACAGAAATATGAACGTTCTAACTATTATTTTCTTTTCTCCTTAAAATGCAGAGAAGTGACCCGAATTAATTTCTATTGTGATGGATAATGATACCGGAGATGGCATTGCCGCATTGATAATGATTCACTTCTTAAGGAGGATGAAGTTTATGCATGGAAGGAGTTGAGGCTCCACTCTCTCCTCATTAAATCTATATGTAAACTTGGATTTATGGAACCCACACCCATTTAAAAAAGTTGCTTTCCAGCTGCTGCACATCCAGGAAAGATTTGATTTCTTTTAACTTCAGGTTTTGGAACATTAGGCCTTATTAGTTCACTTTTCTCCACGTAAGGGTTTACCATCTCTATTTTGCACACCTTTTTTGATAGTTTCATACTTTCAAATGCTAATCCAAAGGATATTATAGTGATTTTGTTGCACATCTAGATTTTTTTTTCCTATTTGTTTGTCGGTGGTACCTATCCCTCATTCATAACCAAGGTTTGTTATTCTCTTGTATTGGACTTGGTTTGGAATTGCTGGCTTTTCAAAAAGCAATAGCAGCAAAAGCTCTTGATGATAGCATCTCCTGTCAAAAATTATTCCAAAATTGAACTGAATTTTTTTTTTCTTTTCTTTTTCGTGATAAGATTCGGTTGCCAAACAGCTTTGGCGACTGCTTATAACAAAAATAGGCAGAAACATCCATTATAAGCAATCTTAAACCCAATCTTAGCTGTTGATGGTAATTAATTTTTGACATGTTAGCCTTTGATTAGTTATTTTCAACTTTGAACATCATATATTGTGTTTTCTGATTACCATAGGATGTCGTTGGTGCCGTAGATACTGGTTCTGAAAAGACTAGCTTTTGGCTGTTAGAGTGTATGGAGTTTTTAACCTATGTGAAAAATACTTCAGAATAAGATTGAGTATTTTTACATATAACAGGAATAACTCAATTTATTTGGATTGAATATTCCTAAATATAATAAAAATATCTCAATGGATTTGGATTGAATATTTCTACATATAATAGGAATATGTCAATGGATTTAAATTTTGATTGGATATTCATATTTATAATAGTATGTTATTTGTGGATTTGAGGCTATATATATGTGTCGCCTGGTCCTAAAATATCTCTCTCTCTAAAAAAATAAAAAAAGAAGGATTGGATGCCGTTTCGGAGGAGAAGATCAGTTTCGGATAATTTTTCATTGTATTCTATCTTCGTGGTTTGTTCTATTTTCTATTCCTAAGTGTTGTGATGATCCGTGTTGGATCGGGAGGAGCTTGTAGATGGTGTATTCTCTTTATTCTATTAGTGGAGGTTTTTCAGAATTGAACTTCGATCGTCCCATGGTTTTTTTTGCAAAATTTTTTTACGTCAAATATCTCTGTGTCTGCAATTTGTGTTTAGCGTTTTTGATTTGTATGTTTTGCTCTGTAGTCTTACAGATACTTTCTGATATAAAAAACGATTTTCACACTTTCGTTTCCAACATCGGCATACCTATTTTGCAACGTCTTCTTGAAGAAAGGGAAAAAGCTTCACGATGACTGCAGAGAGAAGAATAATCAGGTGAAGTTGAGTGTGGAGGACCTCTGCTGGCACTTGTAATAACTCCTACAAGGGAACTTGCTTTGCAGGCAAGCTATAAGATACTTTTGAACACTAATTATTTAATTACTATTTTTACTTATAGCTTACATTTACAGCTTGATTATTTTAGTATTCAAGAAGTACGTGCTGTAAATTTCACTTCTCACAAGTTGTAATTTAATTTAATTTAATTTTTTTTTTTTTTAATGTTCTGAATCATCAAATAAGTTATGTTTTGACTTTGCCAAAATATGTTCTTGAAGACTGTTGTTATCATTACATGCATGTTACGCGTTATTAAGAAATGAGTGATCTTGTAGAAAGTCGGAAGAGATGCTCGCTCGAGTAATCGGCCTCGGTTGGTCGACGCCGAGAGCTGGTTTCGTGGAAGCCAAGGGGAGAAGAAGATGGGGGGCCCGATGGATTCGGGCTCGAGCAGGGATCCGCGGCTGCTGCGGCATCGATCTGATGAGTTAGGAGGGTCGCGGACAGAGCTCGGATAGAGAGAGAGAACTCACCACTATTCTTCTCCGGTCTCGAGATGATCCCCATTTTTTTGTAGGAAAAAAAAATCTATGGAACTCTTGGGCCGAATAAGTTTTATTTTCCACCGTTTTGGTGAAAAATAGGATCAATGACCCTTTGTCGGAAAACATTTTCATAAAAAAAAAAAAAATTATAAGGACACTACACTTATTACTTAGGACTAGTTCAAAGTTATTTTTTCCAAAATTATAAGTTTGCCACTCATAAAATTACTTGGGGCTAGCCCACACCAAGGTATATAAGTGAACAAAATTTCTATTTTAGGCATTTTCTTTTGACTTGAAGAAACTCTCATTCTCCAAGTGAAAACCTAAATTTGGAAATTGATAGTTGTGGTCCCAAGTGGAGGAGAATTTTGTTTTGGTGATTGTCCAACGAATATTCTTTCGGTATGTCTTCGACAACATACAATGAATAAGTTTTGAGATTGTCAGAAAAAAATTTAGTATTTTTTTACTATTGTAGGAACAATGCATGAAAATATCTTCGATAACGAAGTCGGATCATCCAATCCATTAAATATGCACTCCGGACGTTCCGAAGAACATGTCAGTTGTTCCGAAATACGTACGGTACGTCAAATGACAACCCTAATTCGACAGTCATCGTGTAAGGACTGTAAAAATTAGACAGTTCTATATAAATATAGGACTGTCAATAATTATACAGTCCTATATAAATATAAGACTGTCAGAATTTCGACAGTCCTATATAAAAGTAGGACTGTCACTATTTTGACAGTCCTATATACAAATAGGACTGTCAAACTAGTGACAGTCCTGGATAATTATATGGAGTTATTAATGTTTATATTATTTTATATTGGTTATAGGACCAACCTTGTACATATATTGTGCATGGTACATCCTGCTATTGGTGTTGATGTGGATGATATATTCTCAACGGATATTCAATTTGCAACCTAGGAAGAAACATTAGAGTGGTGCAGAGAAGTTGAAAGACGACATAACGTAGTAATTGTCATTATAAGATCCATCAAATCTCGGTCGGGCCGAAAATATGTAGAGCTGGGGTGCGAAAGAGGAGGTGTGTTTAGGGAGCATCATAAAAAAAAGGGTGTTGTTAAAAAAAAATTCCTAAGAAAAACGTTGGGACGAGAAAATGTGGTTGTCCATTGAAGGTGTTGATTGTAAAAGTAGAAGATGTGAAGTGGATAATCGAAGTTAAGAATGGAAGACACAATCATCCTATTCCAGGGACACTTACGGGTCATGCCTACGTGACACGGTTGAAGGAGGATGAGAGAAAGTTGGTTGAAGAATTGTTCCTTTCCAGAGTTGCACCGAAAAAAAATTATTCTGCCGTACGGCAAAAAGAAGATGGGAACAAGTCTACCATTAGGACCATCTATAATAGTTTGGCCAGAGCGAAAATTAAAAGTATGAAAGGAAGAATGGCGATGCAGCAAGTATTGAAGTTGCTTGGGGAGCATCACTACGTGCAGTACCATAGAAGACATCCACAAACTTATGAACTCCTTTCGTTGTTTTGGGCTCATCCTGATTGTACACACTTGGCTCGGTCCTTCGCAGACGTGTTGATCCTTGATTGTACATATAAGACCAACAAGTTAAGATGCCTCTTTTTCACGTTGTTGGGTTTACGTCTGCGGAAAAAATATTTACAGTCACTTTTTGTTTTATAAAGAGTGAGACAGTAGAGGATTACACATGAGCGTTGAGGAAACTATAATCCCTTTACACAGGTTACAAAGAACCCTCTGTTTTTGTTACTGACAGAGAATATGCGCTGATAAATGCTATAGAGATTGTATTTCCTCATGCGCATAGACTACTATGCACTTGGCATATAAATCGAAATATCCAAGCTCAATGCAAGAAAAAATTTAAAAATGTGGACGATAAAATCGACATGCTTCGCTTCGAAGAATTCTACAGTGATTGAAGTCTTGTATGGCGAGCAAGTACTACAGACAGCTACGACACAGGATGGTACATGTTTCAACAAAAGTGGGAGATGAGTAACCCGACATGCATATCTTATATCAAAGATACTTGGCTAGAACCACATAAAGAACAATTCATGTTAGCATGGACGAACATGGTGAAGCATTATGGCACAATCACTACGAACTGGGTCGAAGGATCACACTCAAGTTTAAAAAGATATCTCCGGTCATCAGTCGGTAATTTTGTCTCCGTTTGGCAATCGATTCATTTCATGATGACTTTCACGGTGAACGAGATTGTAGCATCATTTGAGATGAGCCTAAATATTGTAAAGCATGAATACAAGCATGAACACCTCTTGAATGGTTTAATCCATGTTGTATCTCACAAGGCATTGGGCTTATTGTTTGAGGAGATTGGTAGGTCGAAGTCGGTGGGTTATGATCCCGAGGTTTGTAGTTGTTTATATCGACATTCACTCGGACTTCCTTGTGCACATGAGATCAACGAATATCGTCGTGAATCTATACCTATAATAGATGTTGTTGATCAACTTTGGAGATAGCTGTCGATAATGCCGAAGGTGGAAGTTCAAGATGATTTCTTTGATTTGCCACAAGTGAAACTTCTGCACGCACGGTGGTGTGTCACATCGGAACCGGAGAGAAGATCCATTGAGGTTAAAATCCAAGAAATTACAGTCTCAGCAATAACTCGATTGCAAGAGCCATCTGTTGTTCGAACTCCTAAGGAAAGACCACAGTCAAGAAAGAGTAGAGCAAAAAAGAAGGAGGAGGAGTCAACTAAAAGAGATCCATCCTTGTTTGAACATATTGAACACAGTTTGGAGGCAAAGTCCGTAATAGATGGGGTGGTATTTCCGCAAAAAAAGAGTAAGCTTACTATTCGAAGGGGAAAAAAACAGAAAACGAATGATGCAGTCACAGCGTAGGGTTTAGATAACTTTTCTGATTCTTATAGTCTATACATTAAAAAATTCCTACCTGAGATACGGTATTTTATTTGGTCTATTGTTGATGTTCCTAAGGATGGACATTGTGGATATCATGCACTAGCAAGACAACTAGGCTATTCAGTTGAAGCAGGATGGAGACAAGTTAAGGAAGAGTTGTACGAGGAGTTGGAGTCTCGACTACCCTTCTATAGGCAGATACTCGGTAAAGAAATTGTTGGAGATTTGTTGGCAAGCATACCTTATACGAAAATAGTTACCGGACCAGACCATCACATGGATGTCCCGCCTGCTGCTTACGTATTCTCTAATAGGTATAACATACCTATTATAATTATCTCACAAGGTATTAACAATACTTTTTTTCCAATGTGTACTCCCCGGCCGAACACGGAGTATCTACTCTATGTTGCATAGGGCTTGTCGGACAATACTTTGTCATCCCAAGGTTGATCGGTCATTCTCCTATTCCGCCACCTTCTATGCTTTGGTATAAACACGTACCAAAGAAAGCGATCGCATGGACGATACCCTATACGGATGCAATGGCTGCCTATAAGAAGATGATGAAGATGGAGGATCCAAAAATTATGCCGAACGACTACTTTGATATTCTAATCGATTGATATTGTATATAGAAATATATTTTGTGCAATGAGCTATGTATGTTTAACTGTATATTGAACTGTATGTTGTGTATATGTTGTGCAATAAATGGAGATATCTAATTGATACTAATCGATTTTGACTGTATGTTGTGCATTGATACTAATCGATACTAGGACTGTCAATATGTAAAAGTGCCAGGAAACTAGGACTGTCAACATGTTGACAGTTCTAGTATATACTAGGACTGTCAACAGTTTGACAGTCCTAAACTTTACCCACTGTCTATGGGCAGTTATATGTAAGTTTAGGACTGTCAACATGTTGACAGTCCTAGTATATACTAGGACTGTCAACATGTTGACAGTCCTAAACTTACATATTAGGACTGTCAACATATTGACAGTCCTAAACTTACATATAACTGTCCATAGACAATGGGTAAAGTTTAGGACTGTCAATATTTTTACAGTCCTGGAAGAAATTAGGACTGTCAAATTGTTGACAGTCCTGGAAGAAACTAGGACTGTCAATATTTTTACAGTCCTGGAAGAAACTAGGACTGTCAAATTATTGACAGTCATAGACAGTGGATAAAGTTAGGACTGTCAACAATTTGACAGTCCTACTATATACTAGGACTGTCAACATGTTGACAGTCCTAAATTTACATATTAGGACTGTCAACATATTGACAGTCCTAAACTTACATATAACTGCTCATAGACAATGGGTAAAGTTTAGGACTGTCAATATTTTTACAGTCATGAAAGAAACTAGGACTGTCAAATTGTTGACAGTCCTAAACTTTATCCACTGTCAGTATACACAGTTATAAGTAAAATTAGCTCCACTGTATAAAGAAATAACAACTGTATATATGAACACAAATTGTATGTATGTAGCAATTGTAGCAAAATTTTAAATTATAGCAATTGAAGCAAATTAATTCAAAGTGTCAATAGTAGCAAATTAATTCAAAGTTTTACAACTCAAACTCATAGTTTAAACTTTTACAATTCTCAAAAGTCATATTCATTGAAAGTTTTACAATTCTTCAAACGGGGCCTAAACTTCATGCCGCCTCTTTGTACGTTGCTCTCTATTTTCCAAGAAAGAAAAATCTTCAGCGTTGTCGATTTGTTGGAGTTCGTCATTGATTGCCATATAATTCGAACCCTGGCAACTTACGAGGCTTCTTCCTAACTTCTTTACTTTTCTTGCCTGTTCATGAGAATTAAAAAAATTTGTAATAAAAATTTACAAATATCAAACTTAAAGTGTAGAAGTTGGCTCACCATCTTGACCAATACAGTATACAAGACTAATTTGGCAGGAAGATCTGAAGGTATACGCACAATATCACCTCCGCGTTGGAACAAGGTAGGTAGTCCGACACCGGCGTAGTAGGTGTCACGCCCCAGTCCTAAAATACTGAGGGACTGGACACGTGGAAATGGCCAGCAGCACGCACCGATGGACAACCCAATTTAATGGAACCATCAGGGCGTACTTAAGCTGTAAAAAAAGGTCTACGACAACATGCCACAACTAATCTCATCCATAAAAGATAAATATAATCAACTGCATAATAAAATAGAAATAAGTAGCAACAAGTCTCAACAAGTAGGTCGGAGAAACAACCCGACATAAGTTTGAATACACTGGCTCAATAGGCCAGGAACAAAAGAGTCAAACATAAAGTAAATACTGAGTACGAAATCAGGTACTCAGGAGAAGTCTTCAGCAGTCACCTCGTGCTCAGGGATCGGTTCTGCTCCAGTATCAAGTCCAGTAATAGCTTCAGCTCCTGTCCCGTATATCTCGGGGTACTGCTCCTCAGCTAAACTGGGGAAATAATCCATTCCAGGTCTTCAGGGGACATAGCAAGGTACAGAAAATACAAGCCAAATAAATAAGCAGTGCAACAATAAGTAAATAATTGGGTAAACTATCAAACCAGCTAAGTGATATGCAATATGAGAGCAGCACTAGAACTCAGGCTGAGACCGCTACAAGCTTTGTGTCGGGGAGCCGATAGCAGTAATAACAGGTAAAGGGTCTAGCTCTGCTGGAGAGTCTACAACCTCACAATAGTAGTGGATATATATATGAAACAGCCTGTAGCCTGTGTGTCTCTCCCCACCCAATGTAATCACGCATATCTTGACCATAACGTCTCATGTCCATGTCAGCGGGATTATAGCTAATGCAACAAATCATATTGTCTATAAATAAAATATCTCTGTCAAGTCCTGTATCCTATATAGAATCACCACGAATATATCGGGAAGATCCTGTCTCATGAATAGTGTCAAGTATCCTGGGTTATGATGTACTTGATAAGACAAGTACGAGAATACATAGGGTCTCGATATCCATGTCTATGTGACGTTACACAACTCCTCGTATGGGGTTGGCACCCGACTAGTAATCGGACGCTAAGTAAAATCACTCGGTCCTGGGTTGAACAGTTAAATCAAGTTTATGTATGTTTACACAAGTACTCCAGCAAGTACTATAACAGAAATCATTGCAAGTTGGCACAGTATAATTGTCCACTGATGTATAAATAAGTTAAGAAAATAAGTAGCAAGCTGCAGGGTTTGGCAAGGTACACTTGCCTGATATTTGAATTCCAACTACTGTTCTATTACTCGGGAAATTTCCAGAAACGTCTCCGGATGCTGAAACAAACATTACCATCATGCTCAGAAGATATCAATCAGCTAGAAACGCCTGTCCTTGAGTCCAATTTGGACACAGGGGCAAAAATGACCATTTCGGGTCAAAACGGGGTCCGCTTGTGGGCCCGCTTTGCACCGAAAAATGTATCAGGGTCAAAGGTCTCCAAATTCGTCCAACTTAGTGTCAACAAGTCAGGAATGCTGATACAAACTCAACGGAACTTACAGATTTGGATTTCGATGAGCCGATCACAAAATTGCCCGTCGAGTGGGGCCTGTGGGGCCCACGACACGCGATTTCGTCAACGTTCTCGGAATCGAACCAAACTTGGGTCACAGGACCAGCGTATTGCTATGAGTCCGATGGCACAAGTTTCGTCTCGATCCGATGTGTGTGCACAAAGTTAGGACACGTTCCAGAAAGGGCGGATACGGGACGGTGTCCGCGGATACGCGTTGATTCCGGTGTGCACGCACACCCGAATCGACTTCCGCGAAATCCCACACGTCCGTATCGATGACGCGCACGTATCTGTGAAGACCGCACGTGGCCAAGTCGTCCCGTTTGGCGGGATGGACTCGGTTCCGGGGTGAAACAGGGCGTTAGTTTTCCTGTTTTTGGATCGCGGTTCGCGATCACCACAGGACGCGATGCCTCGAGCGGGTTACACGGGCACCGAGGGGGTCATGCAGGCTACGCAACGCAACTGACAGAATCGAAAATGGGACAGCGAGGAGAGAGAAACAGGTACCTGAACAGGGCTCGAGAAACTAGAATTTCTTGTGTCCGACACGTGTCCGACACGACGAAAAGGAACACGATGCTGCTGTGTCTGCCTGCCGTGTCCGGGGTCGGGTTCGGCCGAGACTCGCCGGGGAAGGGCGGCTCAGGGCGGCGGAGGCTCGACGAGGGGCTGGGCGGCTCTCGGGGAGGCGGAGATGGGCCAGGGGAGGCCGGCGGCCGGCGCTTGGAGGAGAGGGGAAGGAAGAGGGAGGAGGCGGAGGTGGTGGTTCTGGAGGGGCTCGCCGGACGGGACCGGAGGCGGCGACGACTGGGCTAGGGGATCGAGGCGGTAGCGGCTGGCCGGAGCTAGGGGGGAGGTGACCGGAGCTAGGGTTCAGAGGGGGAGATCAGGGAGGAGGAAGAGGGAGCAGGGGTTTTTATAGGCGGGCGGGGCCGTGGGTGGCCGGGTGAGGCTGGGAGGTCGGGGTCGTGGGCGGGTCAGGCGCGGGGCTGCCGGCGACGTGGCCGGGGAAGCGGCGGAAAATGCGGGCACGATCGGACGTGGGGGAGGAGAGAGCCTCCCGGGTCGGGTTGGAGCGGGTTCGGGTCTGGCCGACCCGACCCGACCCGATTGCCACGGGTGGGCTGGGCCCAGTTAGGCTGAGCCGGCCCGGGTTCGGGTTATATATAAAAAAATAATTAATTAAATAGATAAATAAATAACCAATAATAAATAATAGTTTTTAAGTGATTAAAAATAGGTTCGGGGTCCAATAAAATCCCAGAAAATTACCCTAAGTCCAGTTTTTCATTTTACACCATAAAATCTTATTTTCATCATATTTTAATATTAGTTATTAGCAATTAAAAATTATTTAATCATAAAAACACCTATTTTAATTCTTGAAAATTGCAAAAAAATCCCGAAATTTATTTTTAACATATTTTAAAATTTTAGGGTGATTACAATCTACCCCCCTTAAGAGGATTGCGTCCTCGCAATCGAAGGGTAAACTACAGAAGGGCACGAACTACAAAAATAAGAGAATGCTTAGGTTATACCTGCATCTGCGAATAAGTGGGGATAACGTTGTCGCATGATATCCTCCCGTTCCCAGGTAGAATCGCCAGGAGAGTGCTGTTTCCAAGCTACCCGAACCAGTCTGATTGTCTGTCCTCGTAGTGTCTTCTCACTGGTGTCGAGTATACCCACTGGTCGCTCCTCATATCTCAGGCTAGGGCCCACTGCGATCTCAGAATGATCGACTACGTGACTTGGGTCTGTCACGTACCGTCTCAGCTGTGAGACGTGGAATACATCATGCACTCCCTCTAAGGATGGAGGTAATGCAAGACGATAAGCCACCTCACCAATGCGCTCCAAAATGTTGAATGGCCCGATATATCTTGGGCTCAACTTGCCTCTGCTCCCAAATCTGATAGTACCTCGAGTGGACGAGATCCTCAAGAATACGTGCTCTCCTTCTTTGAACTCCAGAGGACGTCTGTGCGTATCGGCCCAATGCTTCTGTCTATCCTGGGCTGCACGAAGATGATTCTGAATCTGCTTTACTTTCTCAACTGTCTCCGTTACCAACTCTGGACCCAGTAATTGACGTTCGTCAACGTCACTCCAGCATATCGGCGATCTGCACTTTCTTCCGTACAATGCCTCGAAAGGTGCCATCTGGATGCTTGCCTGATAGCTGTTATTGTAAGAGAACTCCACTAAGTGCAGATGATCTTCCCAAGATCCTCCAAAGTCCAGTATACATGATCGCAACATATCCTCCAAGATCTGAATCGTGCGCTCCGATTGGCCATCTGTCTGTGGATGATAGGCAGTACTGAATTTGAGTCGGGTGCCGAGACTCTCTTACATGCTTCACCAAAAGTGGGACGTGAATCTTGAGTCTCGATCCGATATAATACTAATCGGCACTCCATGTAATCTTACGATTTATCGCATATACATGTCGGCTAGTACTTCCGTGGATTGTCCGACTCTAAATGGCAAGAAATGTGCCGACTTAGTGAGTCGATCCACGATAACCCATACTGCATTTTTTCTACTGGGGCTTCTTGGAAATCCGGTGACAAAATCCATGGTAATATGCTCCCACTTCCATTCAGGTATGGGAAGCGGCTGCAACATACCTGCAGTCCTTTGGTGCTCGGCTTTTACCTGCTGGCAGACTAAACATTTTGCCACAAATCGGGCAATCTCCCTTTTTATTCCATGCCACCAATAATACTGCCTTAAGTCTCGGTACATCTTGGTTCCTCCTAGATGAACAGAGTATATGGAGCTATGTACTTCCGTCATTAACTCCTGCCTCAATTCTCCATTTGGAACATATAGGCAATTTCTGCACCTTAATGTCCTGTCCTCATGGATGCGAAGTCCTGTCTGCATGCCTGCTTCTGTTCTCTCTTTCAGCCTTCGAAATCTGGCATCAGTAGGCAAAGCTTCTTTGATCCTCTCCACAAGCGATGACTTAACTTCGAGGTTAGCCAGCAAGCCATTTTGTCCAGGTAAAATAACCTCTATCTGGAGATTTTGTAGGTCTTGTAATAGCTGAGGCTTCTCCGTCAAGAAATAAGCCGTGGGTTTTCTGCTGAGGGCGTCGGCTACAACATTTGCCTTCCCCGGGTGGTACTGCAGATCTATATCAAAGTCCACCATCAACTCAAGCCAACGCCTTTGTCTCATGTTGAGCTCCTTCTGAGTATATACATACTTCAGACTCTTATGGTCAGTAAAGATTTTGACCTTCTCTCCATACAGATAGTGCCTCCAGATCTTCAGTGCAAATATTACTGCAGCTAGCTCCAGGTCGTGCGTTGGGTAGTTCTTCTCGTGGACCTTCAACTGCCTCGATGCATAAGCGATAACCTTGCCATGTTGCATCAAGACACAACCTAGTCCACTACCGGACGCATCACTATAAACAACAAAACCTCCTGACCCTGAGGGAAGAGTCAAGACTGGTGCTGTTGTTAGACGCCTCTTCAATTCTTCAAAGGCCTTCTGGCATCCTTCCGTCCATATAAACTCCTGATCCTTCCGTGTCAGCTTCGTCATTGGCTCCGCAATCCTTGAAAAATTCTCTACGAAGCGCCGGTAATACCCAGCAAGTCCGAGAAAACTTCTCACTTCTGCAACGGAGGTAGGTGTGGGCCAAGTTTCTATTGCAGTGACCTTCTCCGGATCAACTGGCAGTCCTTCTCCCGAGATGATATGTCCCAAGAATGGCACCTTGTCCATACAGAACTCACATTTGCTGAGTTTGGCATACAACTTCTTCCTTCTTAATATTTCTAGCACAATTCTGAGGTGCTCCTCGTGCTCTTCGTGGTCCTTGGAATAGACTAGAATATCATCAATAAATACAACCACGAATTTATCCAAGTACTGGTGGAAGACTCCGTTCATCAAACTCATAAACACGGCTGGCGCGTTGGTTAAACCAAACGGCATTACTAGGAATTCCTAGTGTCAATACTTAGTTCTGAAGGCCGTCTTCGGTATATCTTCCTTCTTCACCCTAATCTGGTGATAACCGGATCTAAGGTCAATCTTTGAGAATGCCCTAGCACCACTCAATTGGTCAAATAAGTCATCAATGCGTGGTAAGGGATACCGGTTCTTAATGGTTACAACATTTAGGGCTCTGTAATCAATGCACAAGCGTACAGTTCCATCCTTCTTTGGTACAAAAAGTATGGGTGCCCCCCAAGGTGAAACACTGGGCCGGATAAAACCCTTCTCCAGAAGATCGTCAACTTGCTCTTTCAACTCCACTAACTCCTTAGGTGCTAGCCGATAGACCGATGAAGTAATAGGTTCGGCTCCTGGAGTTAGGTCTATTGTGAATTCTATTTCCCGATCAGGTGGTAAACCTGGAAGATCGTCAGGAAATACATCCACAAACTCCGATATGACTCTTGGGTAACCTGACTCCTCCTCTACAGATAATACCCTAAGAGTTGGCTGGACACCTTGCTCTACAGCTCCCCGAAGAAATTCAAACTCAGGAAGGCTAGGAGGTATAAATATCACTTTTCCAAGCCAGCAATCAAGTGTCGCATGGTACTGACTTAACCAGTCCATACCAAGTACAACATCATAATCAGGCATAGAAAAGATCAGAAATTGGGCTCGCATCTTTCTGCCACAAACTACTACCGAGCATGATCTACAGATATCACTAACTGGGATAATACCACATCCCGTAAGAATTCTCTTAATCTTCAAGAGAGGTACGGTAGCTACTCTATGTGTGGCTACGAAGCTAGCAGCTATGAATGAATGCGAGGCTCCAGAATCAAATAAAGCTACAGCAGGTAATGAAGCTACTAATATGGTACCTGCTATAACCTCGCCTGCAGTAGCTTCCTCCGTGACTGCTAGTGCATATGCCTGTCCTCGTCCCTGAGCTGGACCTCTCTGCTGACGAGCCTGCTGAAATAATGCTGTCTGAGGTGGTAGTGGTGGCCTGGCTCCTCCAGCTCCTGCTTGTGTTGCTCCCACAGCTGGAAGAGCTGGCCTTGGTGCAGGTAGAGCTGGTCGATTTGGAGCTATCTCTCGACGCTCCGAGCAGTCCTTTGAGAAGTGCTGGTTGGATCCATAAACCAGGCAGAGTCCCAGCTTGCGTCTATATTCCCTTTCAATGTGACCTACTTTGCCGTAGTAATGACAAGTAGGTAGGTTCTTTGATGCTGCTTTCTGAGGCAGGTTCTTCTGGGGTCGTTTGGCAGAATCCCCCTGTGATGTCTTGGATGGTGCTGAGGATAATGGACGTTTCAGACTTGACTTCCTCCGAGTAACGCGCTCCATACGACGTGCTGCAGCAAGGACGTCGGTGTATGATGTGGGTGCGACAGATCCGATTAACCTCTGGAGCTCGAACCTGAGTCCATCAAAGAACTTCTCCGCCTTCTCTTCTTCGGTAGGAATTAGAGAAGGGGCGAAGCGGCTCAGCCGAATAAATTTGGCGTTGTATTCCTCCACCGACATTTTGCCCTGGATCAGGCGGTTGAACTTGTCTTGGAGTTCTGACCGAGTAACAGCAGGGATAAACATTTCCTGGGAAGAGTCTGGAGAACTCCTCCCAGGTGACTTGATCATGTCCGAGCCTCCTTTCTTCGGACAGCCACCAATGGTGCGCGTTGTCCGTCAGTTGCATCCTGACGGCAGTCATCCACTTCTTCCTTGGAAGTTCAGCGGCCTCCAACTGGTGCTGCGTGTTCGTAAGCCATTCATGAACTTCAGTTGGTCCTTCCTTGCCCGAGAAGGTACGGGGTTTGAGTTGACGGAAATCTGTGATGGATCCCGTCGCTGGTCGCCTAGTTGGTGGATTTGCCTGCTCCAGTGCTGCGACTAGGCTGTTCCTTAAGTACTCGGCCTCATGACGCTGGGCCTCTTGTTGGATCTGTTGTTGGGCCTACATCATGGCGTAGAACATCTGAAATATTTGCTGTCCGTCCATTGCCTGCCCTGGGGGAAAGACAGGCATCGATGGAGGAAACTATGGTGGAGGCGGGATGTCATCACGCCTGAACCTGGAACTTGGCTGGCCAGATTGGTTGCTCTGAGAGGATTGTCCTCTGGTATCTGGCGTCACCCCAGTTTCACAGGTAACCACAGCTTCGGGCGGTGTACCCAAGGGGTTTTCGTCACCACTTCTGGGATCCATTACTCTGCATCAAAAGAAAACAATGAGAACGCACAGAGGAATCACACAGGTGCAATTCAAGCAATTAAATTGAATTCGATATAGAGTCCAAAAATGATTCAATCAATGGATGAGATCCTATAACTTATCCTATCTTATTGCAGGCATGTTCGGTCCCTAAGTTGAAATCGAACAATTTAGTCGTAGATCTGCATGGGCCACCACAAAATCATGTCACGCCCAGTCCCAAAATACCGAGGGACTGGACACGTGGTAATGGCCAGCAGTACGCACTGATGGACAACCCTATTTAATGGAACCATCAGGGCATACTTAAGCTGTAAAATAAGGTCTATGATAACTTGCCACAACTAATCTCATCCATAAAAGATAAATATAATCAACTGCATAATGAAATGGAAATAAGTAGCAACAAGTCTCAACAAGTAGGTCGGAAAAACAATTCGACATAAGTCTGAATACACTGGCTCAATAGGCTAGGAACAAAAGAGTCAAACATAAAGTAAATACTGAGTACGAAATCAGGTACTCAGGAGAAGTCTTCAGCAGTCACCTCGTGCTCAGGGATCGGTTCTGCTCCAGTATCAAGTCCAGTAATAGCTTCAGCTCCTGTCCCGTATATCTCGGGGTACTGCTCCTCAGCTAAACCTGGGGACATAATCCATTCCAGGTCCTCAGGGGACATAGCAAGATACAGAAAATACAAGCCAAATAAATAAGCAGTGCAGCAATAAGTAAATAATTGGGTAAACTATGTAACCAGCTAAGTGATATGCAATATGAGAGCAGCACTAGAACTCAGGCTGAGACCGCTACAAGCTCTGTGTCGGAGAGCCGGTAGCAGTAATAACAGGTAAAGGGTCTAGCTCTGCTGGAGAGTCTACAACCTCACAATAGTAGTGGATATATATATGAAACAGCCTGTAGCCTGTGTGTCTCTCCCCACCCAATGTAATCACGTATATCATGACCATAACGTCTCATATCCATGTCAGCGGGATTATAGCTAATGCAACAAGTCATATTGTCTATAAATAAAATATCTCTGTCAAGTCCTGTATCCTATACAGAATCACCACGAATATCTCGGGAAGATCCTGTCTCAAGAATAGTGTCAAGTGTCCTGGGTTATGATGTACTTGATAAGACAAGTACGAGAATACATAGGGTCTCGATATCCATGTCTATGTGACGTTACATAACTCCGCGTACGGGGTTGGCACCCGACCAGTAATCGGACGCTAAGTAAAATCACTCGGTCCTGGGTTGAACAGTTAAATCAAGTTTAGGTATGTTTACACAAGTACTCCAGCAAGTACTATAACAGAAATCATTACAAGTTGGCACGGTATAATTGTCCACTGATGTATAAATAAGTTAAGAAAATAAGTAACAAGCTGCAGGATTTGGCAAGGTACACTTGCCTGATGTTTGAATTCCAACTACTGTTCTGTTACTCGGGAAATTTCCAGAAACGTCTCCGGATACTGAAACAAACATTACCATCATGCTCAGAAGATATCAATCAGCTAGAAACGCCTGTCCTTGAGTCCAATTTGGACACAGGGGCAAAAATGACCATTTCGGGTCAAAACGGGGTCCGCTTGTGGGCCCGCTTTGCACCGAAAAACGTGTCAGGGTCAAAGGTCTCCAAATTCGTCCAACTTAGTGTCAACAAGTCAGGAACGCTGATACGAACTCAATGGAACTTCCAGATTTGGATTTCGATGAGCCGATCACAAAATCGCCCATCGAGTGGGGCTTGTGGGGCCCACGACACGCGATTTCGTCAACGTTCTCGGAATCGAACCAAACTTGGGTCACAGGACCAGCGTATTGCTACGAGTCCGATGGCACAAGTTTTGTCTCGATCCGACGTGTGTACACAAAGTTAGGACACGTTCTAGAAAGGGCGGATACGGGACGGTGTCCGCGGATACGCGTTGATTCCGGTGTGCACGCACACCCGAATCGACTTCCGCAAAATCCCACACGTCCGTATCGACGACGCGCACGTATCTGTGAAGACCGCACGCGACCAAGTCGTCCCGTTTGGCGGGGCGGACTCGGTTCCGGGGTGAAACAGGGCGTTAGTTTTCCTGTTTTTGGATCGCGGTTCGCGATCACCACAGGACGCGATGCCCCGAGCGGGTTGCACGGGCACCGAGGGGGTCATGCAGGCTACGCAACGCAACTGACAGAATTGAAAACGGGACAGAGAGGAGAGAGAAACAGGTACCTGAACAGGGCTCGAAAAACTAGAATTTCTCGTGTCCGACACGTGTCCGACACGACGAAAAGAAACACGATGCTGCTGTGTCTGCCTGCCGTGTCCGGGGTCGGGTTCGGCCGAGACTCGCCGGGGAAGGGCGGCTCAGGGCGGCGGAGGCTCGACGAGGGGCTGGACGGCTCTCGGGGAGGCGGAGATGGGCCAGGGGAGGCCGGCGGCCAGCGCTGGAAGGAGAGGGGAAGGAAGAGGGAGGAGGCGGAGGTGGTGGTTCTGGAGGGGCTCGCCGGACGGGACCGGAGGCGGCGACGACTGGGCTAGGGGATCGAGGCGGTAGCGGCTGGCCGGAGCTAGGGGGGAGGTGACCGGAGCTAGGGTTCAGAGGGGGAGATCAGGGAGGAGGAAGAGGGAGCAGGGGTTTTTATAGGCGGGCGGGGCCGTGGGTGGCCGGGTGAGGCGGGGAGGTCGGGGTCGTGGGCGGGTCAGGCACGGGGCTGCCGGCGACGTGGCCGGGGAAGCGGCGGAAAATGCGGGCACGATCGGACGTGGGGGAGGAGAGAGCCTCCCGGGTCGGGTTGGAGCGGGTTCGGGTCTGGCCGACCCGACCCGTCCCGATAGCCACGGGTGGGCTGGGTCGGTGGGCTGGGCCCAGTTGGGCTGAGCCTGCCCGGGTTCGGGTTATATATAAAAAATAATTAATTAAATAGATAAATAAATAACCAATAATAAATAATAGTTTTTAAGTGATTAAAAATAGGTTCGGGGTCCAATAAAATCCAAGAAAATTATCCTAAGTCCAGTTTTTTATTTTACACCATAAAATCTTATTTTCATCATATTTTAATATTAGTTATTAGCAATTAAAAATTATATAATCACAAAAATACCTATTTTAATTCTTGAAAATTGCAGAAAAATCCCAAAAATTGTTTTTAACATATTTTAAAATTTTAGGGTGATTACAGTATGCGAGGTAGTCGTCGCTACACTCCGTCATATTGACTGCTGCTTGCCGTTCGGTATATCTAATAACGTGGCGTTGCCACTCGGTGAAGAAGTTCGATACCCAGTTGAACGTCGCAGGAATATAGTTTAGCGGTTTTGTACCGCGCGGAGGAGTTATCATTTTCAAAGTGCGCTTTGGGACAGTTTGAACGTAGCCAAACTGACGGAGCACTCTATCCGGCATATAAGTCTCATCGATTTCATGACAACTGATAAGACCGTGATATAAAGCGACTGGTTGCAATGGACGAGTAGTCTGTCGAAAATCATAGTATGGATCCCAAACAATCTGCACCGCATAAAATTTAGCATAACGTCATTTAGCATAACGTAGTCAATTAATACCAATTAAGTACAAAATTAGGTCTAAATTTACCTCTTCTGTCGTCATATCTTCGAGTGCATTCCGTAGGGCGGCCAATGTGTGAGAACGTTTGGCATCTTCCTTAGTTGGCTTCCATCGGCACATTCTAGGAAGGTTCTCGTCATACCCTCGGTTCAGTTTCGCCGCTCCAGGGTTAGAAAGTGCTCGTATATCCATGCCTTCACGTAACCAGGTTAAAAAAAATATTAGTTCAAAAATAAACAACAAAATTTAAAATTATGTATACAAGTTGACAAAGATATATCTATACATGGAGTAGAGTCTGGCATCCAGATATTGTCTTTGAACCCACGCGGGATGCCGCACCAAGCTCGCGGTAAAGGTATGCTAGTATACCGCTTTCCCAAGATATTTCTTCCAATGTGTCAATGTTGTCCAAATTGAGAAGATATTTGGCATGTATGGACGTTCCAGACTTATCCGTAATGCCAACAGCCCCTAAAATGAACTGTATATATCCACGGGCCACATTATCGCTATTATCCATTTCGGGGTCCGGATCAGCGAATATCTCCTCCAAATATTTTAGAGTAAGTCCGTAGGACTTTTTGAATTCTCGAAGACCGATAAAACTAGTGGCATCAACTCCCAGACACCCTGATACATAATCCACAATATGGTCGTAAAAGTTGATGCTCGACTCATCAAAAGTTTGATTCATCATGACTCGACCATCAACCCTAAGTCCCAATATATGATGGACGTCATCAAGGGTAATCGTCAACTCCCCATTGGGTAGATGGAAAGTGTTGGTTTCAGGATGTCATCGTTCGACAAATGTTGATATCAGTGCATTATATAAGTAGCTACCCAAATATTATAAACCGGTGGGACTTATTTTTGCCTTCACATCGTCTCCCAATAATTCATACCTCCATGTATTGCATTTTTTCCCGTGGTTGATCACCGTCAACATACGATAACTCTCCTGAAAAGTAAACAATTGGATGAAGTTATACCTCTATGTAAAATGTACTTATCTATAAATAATTGGATGAACTTTGAACTTACAACTATATATAAAATTCTCATATCGTAATGTACTTACCGGATTGTTCCATATTTGGTATGCAATATGGTTTTCGATCGACGGTAACATAGAGCAACCGTTTGGACGAGTCTCGACTGGACTATGTGACTGCTCAGAAGGTCCTGAACCATTAGTAGCCCAGTTTTCGAGGGTTTGTGGGAGACTCTCGACAGGACTATCTGCAGGCTGCGAAGGTCCTGAACCATCAGTAGGCAAATGTGGGACATTTGGCATGTCCTCATCGGAGGAGAAAGAATAACCAGAAGAACTAGGAGGAGCACGTCTCTTCGAACGAGTGACAGTCTTCTTCGTCAATCGACGTTTCCTCACTTCAGGGCGTGCCTCGGGCTCGCGGATAGTGACACCTGGTGCAATAATACGCGAAACATTGCGTTCCTTACGCATGGACGCAGTAGGGCGTCTTCTAATGATATCTTCATCCACAGTGCCCTTCCGAGGGTCATGACTATAAGACAAAAAATAAATTTTCATTTAACATTCTAAATTAATTTAACATTAAGGACTGTAGAAATTCCTACAGTCCTATACGTATACAGGACTGCAAAAATTTCAACAGTCCTAATTTTTTAGGACTGTAGGAATTTCTACAGTCCTTTATAAATTAAGGACTGTAGAAATTTCTATAGTCCTTAATTTATATAGGACTGTAGGCAGTCCTAAATCTATATGGGACTGTAGAAAATTCTACAGTACCGCCCGATACTGCTCGACACTGTCGACGATTGTCGGCATTGTATGCCCTAAAATCGGGTTCGACCATCCAAGTAAACGTCTAAACTACATCCTAAACTCCATTCAGGACTTGTATACCCTCATTTGAAGAATAGAAAAAAAAATAACTCAAATTTTTCGAAATGCAATAGAAATTTTTAAAATTTTGGGAGAATTTTGTAAATGCAATAGAACAAGGAGAAAGAAGATTTGTACCTTGATTCTTTCGAGACTTTGGGAGCCATCGACAAGGAGGAGGAGGACGAACTCGAGGAGAAGGGCTCCGGCGGGAGGGGGGAGGGCTCCGATGGCTTTGGGAGGTTTTGGGAGGAGTGTGAGTAAACTTTGTTTGGGCTAGTATGAGTAAAAAATGGGCTAGTGTGAGTAAACTTTCTTCATTAATGGGCTAGCCCAGGATGGGACTAGCCCTTAGTAAACTTTGTAGTGCCCTTATAAATTTCCTAAAAAAATATAAGTTATCAAATATTAAACAGTACATATTGATAGAAAATTTGTGATAGGAATTTTTTCCATGAAAGAAAAAAGGCCACCTTATAGGAAATGTCATCCTCAATTCTGTTCCTAGCGCGACTGAAGTGGTGAAGAATTTCAAGTAGAACTAGGAAGGATCTATAGTCGGTATGAGCAGGTCTTGTTTGGGGAAATGGCTAGTGATGAAAAGATGATCCTCAGCAAAAGTCTGGCACTCCGAAGTTTACATATTCTGCTAGTAGCAGCAAGTAAAAAAGTAAGTATATGAATGCTGAAGATAGTGAAAATGCTAAAAGATTTGAACACAAACTGCACTTTAGCTAACAGATTTGAACACAAGCAGCACTCAACTAGAAGATTTGAATAAAAGTTAGTGGTAGCCTCTTCAAAACAAAACCATACATCACAAATCACTATGGCTATAAGTTAGATGCAAGCAACTGAGGGAAGCCCCTAATCGCTAAGAGTATTCGTCGTCCCCATCTTCATGCTGATTCACAACCTTCTCTATGAACCTCCTTCGGACTCCTTCAATAACAGCATCATTTGACGAATCATTTAGCACTGGAGATCCGACTGGCATAGAGCTAAAGCAACATAAAAAGAAGGCGTCAGTAATAAAGTGCGTTCACGTTAGACAACGATCTACAGTAGACAGTGGAATACTCGGAAAGGCACAAAAAATGAGATTATGATTGCTATTACTGCCTTAAAAAAAAAAAAAAAAAAGCTTCCAAAAGAAGAAAGAGATCCACTTAATTCTTTTATTCCAGTTAGTACAAGGATTTCAGTTAGTAAGCGAGATCTTGAAAAAAAAGAAAAAGAAAAGAGAGACCAAAAAGATAAAAGAGGGTAGGGTCCTGAGGATTGGGTTCATCAATAGTATCTGTGTAACATAGGGATTTTATGGCAGAGTCAGTATTTGGTATAAAAAAAATGGCGAATTATATATCGTCGTGCATAAATTCCTGTTTTTGCAGAAATGAAGTGTGAGAAGCCAATGGAGCATGTGTCCAACATGACCTAGAAACATTATACAACATACCCATGAGCATAGACTAGAGCATGTAACCTTTCACCTGGAGTAAAGCTTATTTGCAATTAAATACCTTCAACTTATCACTATAATCACTTTGCTAACTTAAATTGATTTTATGTTCACTTTGCTACCATTAAGTAACTATCACTCTGCTACCTTCCATTAACCCACCATTCAGGGTGTGTATTGGGCAAACCGGACCGGCCCGCGGCCCGAGTCAACCGGGTTTGACCGGATCCGGTCCAGGATGGGCTCAATCCGAGTGGAGAGGCGGGCCGGGCCAGCCCGGTCATAAACAACTCCGGCCTAGTCCGGACCCATGACCCGGGGAGGGTAGGACGGGACAAACCGGTCTGGTTCGAGGACAATCCACGGTTGGGCCGGGCCGGACCGGTTTTTATTTTTATATATATAAATAAATAAATAAATAAATAAATAATTATATATATATATATTCAATTACCATTTCCAAAAAATACAAAAAAAGTTAAAATTATATATTAATAAATTCAAGTTAAAATTCATTAGTAAATTCAAGTTATTGTCATTAATTTTAAATTTATACCGAATTTTTGTTTATTTATATATATTTTATATATAATCTATATGATATAACTTATATATTAATAAATTCAAGTTAAAATTTATAGGTTTTTTTTACTAAATTATTTTTGTATAATTTAAAATTTATAAGTTATTTGTTAGAAAGTTTTTTATATAACTTTAAGTATAAATTTATTTAAAATTTATAAGTTATTTGTTAGAAAGAAGTTAAATGTAAACAACTAAGTTAAATGTAAATTTATCACTTGAAATTTAAAGAAGTGATTTATATAGACATAAAGAAGTTAAATATAAACAACTAACAACATTAAGTAAGAAAAAGCTGAATTTATTTTATTAAAGGACGTAGAGACTGGAGATAAGGAACAAGAGACTTGTGTAACAATAAAAAAAAAAAATTAAAATCGACAAAATTATTTTAATAAAATACAACATTACAAGATATCCATACACATTTTCAAATGTATGAGTAGTTTCCTTGTACCACAGTTATGGTCCCATTTGAGTCGTTTCCTACAATGTAAGTATTCAACAAGAACTCTATTCGAATATATTCTTTCTGTATCGCGCTCATTATAAACTCCGCTAAAATGATGCCACATTTTCGATGCAAACTCGAGTTGTAGTGCCGGTTGAGATTGCAGTGCTGTTGAGGTTGCGATGCGGGTTAAAGTTGCTGATCTTCCAGTTGCTGTTATGGTTGCTCATTTTTCATGATAGTATATAGTCTCTTTATACTAGATTGCTTCTAAATTTTGTATGAGAGAGGAAATAAATTTTGTAAGAGAGAAAAAATTATGTTGTGTTTATTTTTCATGAATTATGAACTATTTATAGAAAAAATTTGGGGCCAAATGACCCCAAATACCATAAAAAAGGAGTTGTATAATGGGTATTTTGGGCATTTTTAGTAAATGACTAAAATACCCCTAAACGGGCAAAAAATTGCCACTAAAACGGGGGTATTTTGGTCAAAATACCCCAAACGGCTATTTTCTACATAAAAACAAAAATCAAACCGGGCCTGAACCGGGGCGGTCCGGGTCGGCCCAACCGGAGCGTCTGAATTGGACTTGGCCTGACCAGAGGATGGACCGGGCCGGGCTTGTGGGTCAGATCCTCCGAACCAGCCCGGACCCGTAGGGGGAGTAGGCCGGAGCGGGCCAAAGCGGGCCGGTCCGTTGACCGGGTCGGGGCCTACCCGGACCGGGTTTGACCGGGCAAGGCCCGTGTGGGTTCCGGGCTGGCCCGCCCGTTTACTCACCTTTACCCACCATCCAAGATACGAGCAAAATATTCCCACGTGATGATGGCCCTCCTGTGTCACTTTTGGGACATTGTACCCTTAAATTTATAGTTTGGCAGCCTATATACTTCTTCAATTAAGTAAAATTGGGGAAACATCAAAAACCTTAATTATCCCAAATTTTAAGGTTTGTGTTCCTACAATCACTTTCTCTTCGCCAATCTAAACCCTAATTCTTTAAATTTCTTCTTTTATTTACATTAAGCCAAACCTTAATTTTATCCACGATTTCCAACAAGCACTAAGATCCCAGAGTTATGGAGGAGATTAAGAAGGAAACGCTTCACTTTTCAATTACAACAAGCAAAGAGAAATATGCTTTTTGCCTTCCTCAAGCGAAAAGATCGTTGATTCAACACATTCGTAGATTCTGTCACCTTTTTCCTACCACAGATACTCCAACTGTTATTCATGAGGATAATGCAGCATGTATTGCATAAATTCAAGATGGATTCATTAAAGGAGACAGGACCAAGCAGATCTCACCAAAGTTTTTCTATACTCATGAGCTTTAGAAGAACTTTGATATTGACGTCCAACAAATTCGCTCAAATGATAATCTTGCAGACTTGCTCACCAAATGTTGCCAAGGTCAACTTTTCAGAAACTAGTTCATGGAATTGGAATGCGACGTCTTTATCAGTTTACTGTTCATGATCAACATCATCAGGGGGGTAATTATTTTCAGGAGGAGATACATTTTGTATGGACTATAATACGTTGTACCCTTTTTCCTTAGTCATGAATATTGGGTAGTTAATATATATGGGGAATTTACACTACCTTGAGATACCAAGATAAATGTCAAGGTATTGGCTGATACTCAAGGTATTTGGGTTTGAGTATCTAGATGAGTATTTTTGGTGCGATACCGAGTTGGTTCAAAACCAAGGTATCCATTTAGTAATTGTAATTAGGATTAGTATATATATTATTGATTGAATATGCATATATGTTATTTCCATGTCTCTTGTTTGCGTATCCCGAGATACGGTATCTTAGTGTGTTCTTAGTATCTTGGATTTAACTATTAAGACCTAGTTTCATAGTATATGGACCCAATACCTTAGAGATAGACTCATGCAACATATAAATAGGTAGTTTGACCAATATTGACCGGTTTGACTTAGAGTTGACCTAGTTTTACTATTTTGACTTAGAAATGGCTCTTTGACCTAGATATTGACTAGTTTAACTTATTTTTATTCTAAAACCTTGTATTGATGTTATATTCCCTATCTAGGTCTTCGAGGCACCGTACCAGACATCTGTGATACTGTGCACCAGGTTTCAGGCGAGTATATTCTCTGATAGTTTCTCATTTATGATTTCCTCTATGTTCATTGTTTTAGTGGAGATATCCTTGATTTCTTGACACGATGGTCACATGGATTGGTATATCCGGATCTCGTCATGAGATATTATTCCTTGGTATATATGGTGTATCTTGTGTAAGCCTTGTTTCATTGTTCTTCTTGTACATGTACTAGAGAATCTTGTGCCATGGCGTACCATGGTTGGATCCACTATACCAGTCGAGGTTGGGGAGTATGTAGTGTAGATATGTGATCATACCCTCCTTGTATCAAGTCTTGTTCATTGAATAGTGTTAATCATATACCGCACGTATGATTAGCCAGGCCATATATCTTGTATCAAGTTCTCAAGCCGATCACATGTTAAAGTTGGTACTCACTCACTTAGTCATTTAGTATTATTGTTCATTGCCATATTGTTCATTCTTGTATTTATTCCAGTATTTTTTTTATTGTATATCTCTTGTATCTATTGTTGCATCTTGTATATTCACATCTATTTACTATTACATAGTTTATATCATTGATTAGAACATCTGTTAGAGATGTACTATGCTCCTTTCCTGACTGGATTTATTTTTAGATGACATTGAGGAGTGGTACCCTGCTCATTACGGGCCTAAGGATATTGTGGGCTTAGAGTCAGAGACCCTGGCTCAGGAGGGACTCATCCTGACTAAGACAGATGACCCCAGACTTGTAGCTTCTTAGTTATTCTCTTGTACTGGATTTGTCTCCAGCTGATTGTTTAATATTTTCTCAGACTCATTGATGTTATCATTTTGACTCATGAGTTATATTATGACTATTTTATTCTTTTATCATATTCGTGCTATTCTCTATCTTAGATCAGTGATTGAGTATATTGACATGGTTGGTGGCTTATTATATTGTTAGATAAATTACCCCAATAACGTTCTACCGCCGATTCTGCGGCGTAGGCTAGGTGTTGTTCTCGACTTGCATCCCTATATCGGGTGCGGATCATGACACGTTTTTAGTGGTGGCCCATACAGGTCTTCGAGGTCGCAATTAGTGTGATTCGCGGGATCATAAGAGGAGCCATGAAAATGGCGAGTCCTCCAAAGGCAAAGAAGTCCAAGAGATCCAGGAAGGCGACGAAGCCCTCGTAGTGGTGCCATAAATTTAGTGCTATTACGAGCATATTTCAGGATATAGGATATAAGATATAGGCTATAGGTTGAGAATACTCAATCATATTTAGGAAAAATTCTTGTGATTCATTCAACTATTCTTCCTTGATATTGATATTTGATCTTTAACTATCCTTCCTTTGAGTGTCTTACATTATGTGCCATATTGATTCTTTCTTTCGTTTTGTCTCAGGATGCCGCCTAAGACTAGATTGTAGCAGGGGAGAGCAGCTTCTGAGAGGTCTGCGACGTCCGGAAGGACTGCACTAGTCACTTCTCCGGTGATTGGAGTGTCAGCTGCTTTCGGAGGTCCACCACCTACTCAGAGGACTGTGCCAGCTGTATCTGAGAGACTTCCACCTCCACCTTCTATGCCAGCAGATGTGACACAGATGTTCACACTATTTTACGAGATATTGGATGCATAGAGGGCTCAGTCTGAGGAACACCAGAGATAGGTCAACTTCTTGCAGCAGGGCATCGAGAGTGCTCATCAGCTTGCTCATGTCGTAGTAGAGAGAGAAGTTTCAGTCCAGCAACAGGTTGCTCCTCAGGTTGCTCAGCTTCGGTCAGGCAACATTCAAGAATTCAAGAAGCTGGAGCCTCAGGTCTTCAAGGGGACGGAGGGCATCGTCTATGCTGATGATTGGCTCGAGGACATTGAGCATCTCATGAGGGTGTCCTATCTTTCTGAGAATCTGAAGGTTGAGGCGGTAGAACTTCAGCTGTTCGACATCGCCCTCACTTGGTTCAGAAATGAGCTAATTCTTGTTGATGCAGGACAGTCTTGGGAGGTGTTCAAGGACCTCTTCAAGAAGAAGTTCTTCGCTCGGGCAGACAAGTTAGACTTGGGGAGGCAGTTTGAGAGCCTCATTCAGGAGAGCATGTCTGTGGAGGAATACACTGCAGAGTTCGACAAGTTGAGCCAATTTGCGGAGTATTTGGTGAGAGAGCCGGAGGTTCGAGCTATTCATTTTTGCGAGGGTCTAAACTGAGAAGTGATGATCCCCATTCCGTCTTTTTATGAGACCTACTCGGACATACTTGCGGAGGCACGCAAGGTTGAACAAAAGTTGGTTTGAAGCCCAAGAGAGATCACAATTCTTTTCTGGGGGCAAACAGCAGTACAATATCTGCCAAACGTCCTCATTCCAGTCCAGGCCTTTTCAGCAGCCGCAGCAGCACCAGACTCCAGCTAGGGCACCGTTTCACCAGGCACCGCAGCAGCAGAGACAATTACAATAAACTTTCTGCCAATACTGCAAGAAGCCCGGCTACATCTAGGAAGTTTACAGGAGGAGGCTAGGAGTTTGTTTATATTATGGTACTGAAGGGCATCAGCTGAGAGAGTATCCTTCCAATCCTCGTCGTGCGGTTCAGGGAGCAACTCTAGCTCCGAGGACACAGGCGAGACCATCTGCAGTACAGTCGAGGGGACCGCCACTTCTGACCCAGCAACAGAGTTATGTCCAGCATCAACATCAGGGAGGTGCACGTCATGGATGAGCGCTTACTATGACCATCGAGGAGGACGAGCCCACCAGAGATGTCATCGCAGGCTCTGTTCTTCTTGATTCCATTCCAGCTTTAGCTTTGTTTGATAGTGGTGCTTCCCATAGTTTTGTATCTTTTTTTTTCTCTAAAGCATGTTTAGTAGCTGAGTCTTTACTTAGGACTTGCAAGATCATGACCGGAGGAGACATTATCCTGGTTAATGATATTTACAAGGATCAGAGAGTTACTCTGGGAGACCGGGAGTTGAGTGCATGTCTACTTGTAATGTCACTTTCGAGCTACGATATTGTACTTGGGATGGATTGGTTGATTAGGCACCGTGCTAGTATAGATTGTAGAGGAGGTAGAGTTTTGTTTGGCCTGCCAGAAGAACCAGAGTTTGAGTTTGCTAGAGGAGCTGCAGAGCAGGGAGAAGGCATTATCTGTGGAGCTATGGTGGAAGATAAGGAGTTGCCACATCCGTTGATAACAAAGTTCTTGGATGTGTTTCCTAAGGAATTGCCAGGATTACCGCCAGATCGAGATATTGAATTCTCTATAGACTTGGTGCCAGGTACAGAACCAATTTTACAGTATGTCTATAGAGTAAACAATAGCAAGCTGGTCGAGCTGAAGAAGCAGGTGGACGAATTGCAAGATAAGGGGTTTATCAGATCGAGTTCTTCATAGTGGGGAGCCCCGGTATTGTTTGTACCAAAGAAGAATAGATTAGTACGCATGTGTATCGATTACAGGGCATTGAATAATCTCACTATCAAAAATAAATATCTATTGCCACGGATTGATGACTTGTTCGATCAGTTGAGTGGTGCCAAGGTATTTTCTAAGATAGATTTGAGATCAGGCTACCACCAGGTGAAAGTGAAGCCGGAGGACATACCGAAGACTGGGTTTAGGACTCGGTATGGTCAGTATGAGTTTATGGTGATGTCGTTTGGATTGACTAATGCCCCGGCGGTATTTATGAATTTGATGAATAAGGTGTTCCATCAGTACCTTGACAAGTTCGTAGTGGTGTTTATCGATGACATACTCATATACTCGAAGATACCGGAGGAGCACGAGGAGCATTTGTGGATTGTGTTGGATATGCGGAGGAAGGAGAAGTTGTATGGAAAGCTGTCCAAGTGTGAGTTATTCTTGGACAAGGTGGAGTTCTTGGGACATGTTGTGACTGATGATGAAATTCTAGTGGATCCGAAGATGAATGCAACGGTGGAGTTTTGGAAGACCCCGAGTTCAGTAGCAGAGATCAGGAGTTTCTTGGGATTGGCAAGCTACTACATGAAGTTTGTGCAAGATTTTTTGAGGATTGTCGAGCCGATGACCAGACTCACCAAGAAGGATGTACAGTTTATTTGGACAGAGGATTTTCAGGTTACTTTTGAGGAATTGAAGAAGAGGTTGACGTCTACTCCTATTTTGACGTTGCCATCGGGGTCTGGAGGTTTCACTATTTATAGTGATACATCGGGGAAATATTTGGGTTGTGTTCTTCAGCAGAATGAGAAAGTGATTGCCTATGCATCTAGGCAATTGCGTCCTCATGAGAAGAACTATCCTACCCATAATTTAGAGTTGGCAGCAGTCATATTTGCCCTGAAGTTGTGAAAAAACTATTTGTACGGAGAGCGTGTGGGGATCTTCAAAGACCATAAGAGCTTGAAGTACGTTTTCACACAGAAGGAGTTGAACATGAGGCAGCGTCGGTGGTTGGAACTGATGAAGGATTTTGACATATCTTTGTAGTATCATCCTAGGAAAGCTAATGTAGTTGTCTTTGCCTTAAGAAGATATCCGGTAGCTATGTTCTTGACGTATGATCGATATTTGTTGGAGGACTTGGAGAGCTTGGGCATTGAGGTAAAAGTTCCTGGTTTGGCTATACAGATATGGGGATTGCAGATACACTCAGAGTTGATAGACATGATATAAGTAGCCCAGTATGAGGATGTATCTCTGAGGAGCATCAGAGCTCAGGTAAGAGCAGGATTGGAGGATGAATTCACCATTGCTGAGGATGGTTCTTTGCGGCATGTTGTTAAATTATGTGTGCCTAGTGGGGAGCTGCATGAGGAGATGTTGCAGGAAGCGCATCGCTCTCAGTATTCCATACATTCAGGTGCCAATAAGATGTATCGGGATATAGGAGAGAGTGTGTGGTGGTATGGCATAAAGAGAAAAGTGGCACAGTTTGTATCCAGATGCTTAGTGTGCCAGCAAGTGAAAGCCGAGAGGCAGAGGCCAGGAGGTTTACTTTAGCCATTACCCATTTCAGAGTAGAATTAGGAGCACATTACTATGAATTTTGTGTCCGGACTTCCACGATCTCCAGGGTAGAAAGACGTGATTTGGGTCATTATTGACAGGTTGACCAAGTCAGCCCACTTTTTGCCTTTCAAGGTGGGTTTGTCTACGGAGAAGCTGGCAGAGATGTATATGAGGCAGACCGTCAGGATACATAGAGTTCCCGTTAGCATAGTCTCGGATCAAGATAGTCGTTTTACTTCTCATTTCTGGAGGAGTTTGCAGGCGAGTTTGGGCACCCAGCTCAAGTTCAGTACTACATATCATCCCCAAACAGATGGGCAGTCAGAGAGGATTAGGCAGACTCTCGAGGATATGTTGCGCACTTGTGTACTAGATTTTTGTTGATCTTGGAAGGACCATCTCCATTTGGTAGATTTTGCTTACAACAAAAGCTACCAGGCTAGTATAGAGATGTCACCATTTGAGGCTCTGTACGGTCGGAGATATCGTACTCCCTTGTCATGGGACGATGTTAGAGAGAGAGTTTTGATAGGGCCAGAGATGGTTGTGGATGCACCGGAGAAGGTTAAGCTGATCAGAGACAGACTTCGAGTGGCGCAGGACAAACAGCGGCATTGGGCCGATAGCCACCAGAAATCTTTGGAGTTTGAGGTATAGTTTTAGATTTTTTTTGTGTGCTTATTATTGGTTGTTTGTTATAGGTTAAGTTCTTAAGGTTTTGTTTTGTTCTAGGTCGGAGGTTTGGTGTTTCTGAGGATTTCTCTGACACGAGGCACGATTCGTTTCGGTGGAGGCAGGAAACTTAGTCCGCCATTCATTGGACCTTTCACTATTTTAGAGAGGGTCGGTGTAGTTGCTTACAGACTAGACTTGCAAACTGCACTGGAGGAAGTGCACAACGTGTTTCACGTGTCGCAGTTGAGACGGTACGTGGCAGATCCTAGTCATGTGTTGGATCACTCGGAGATAGAGGTGGGCCCTACTCTTAGCTATCCAGAGCAGCCAGTTGAGATTCTAGATTGGAGAGAGAAGGTGCTGAGGAACCAGACTATTCCCTTGGTACGCGTCGCATGGAGGCATCACTCTCTAGGGGAGTCTACCTGGGAGAGAGAGCATAAAATGCGAGGGCGTTACTCATATTTGTTTGTGCCTTGAGGTATGTTCTGATATGTTCTTTCCTAGTTATGTTCTGTTCTTTTCTATTATGTTCTGTTTATTTTCTGGGGTAGTTTTCATCTTTGAATTTCGAGAACGAAATTATTTTAAGGAGGGTAGACTTGTCACTACCACATTTTCTAGGAAAGGATATTTTAATAATTTCATAATTATTTAAATATTGTACATTGTATAATTATTTATTGTACTATTTAATTATTGTTAGATGTTAGTTTAATATTTTGGACTTGTGTTAGTGGACCTAACTAATTTAGTTTAAACTCATGGACCAATATTTATTATTAGTTAGAATTGAGCCCAATTAGAAGCACATTCATTAGGAGGATGATTAATTTAATTAAACCATTAGACTAGAACTTTTCCTCCTTAATTATTTCTTTATGAAAGGCCCAAGGGGTATAATGGACATTACATAGTGACTTGGGGAGGGGGCAAGTGGCCGGCCTATACAAAGAGGGGGGGGGGGAGTTTCTCTCTCATCTTTTTATTTCAAATCTAGATCTAGAATTTCCCTCAACCAAATTCCTTCATTTCCACATCATTTTTCTACCAAATTTTATCACAATTCCTTCCCAAATTACCATTGGAGGCTAGTAGAGCAAGAATCTAGAAGGAGGAAATAAGGATCTACAAAGAGGAGCAAGGATCTACAAGTTGGAGGTCAATTTCATCAAATTTAGAGATTTTATTGGGAATCCATTTCCCAATAGGTATATTTTAGTTTTCTTTCTTTAATTAGGTTCTAAATCTAATATTTAACCATGAGAAACTACCCCATATGCATAGGCTACCCATAGGAATTGTAATTATGTTCATAGGAGGCCTATGGAGAAAGTTATGGTATTTTTTGTGCCAATTTTAGGAAAATTTTGAGATTGACACATGTTGTGTTTGTCAATTGGTCATATAAACCAAATTGACATGTGTTTATTTATTTGTGGCTAGTGTCGTGTCCACAATTGGATACGTGTAGGTTGTATCCCAATAATTTGGTAATATGTGTTGATTTGGGGGTTTTTTCTCCGACACGGGACTTTGTGCATGTCATATTTTGACACGGACACATAGATGCGTGTTTGACTCATCGTATTGTTCATATATAGTATTTTAGACTTGCTCGTTGTAAACCCCCTGACCCAAAATTAGGTCTACTTTGCTTAGATAGAGAAATTAGGTCTAATTAGAATCCAACTAGAAAGAGAACACGGTATTTTATTTAATTGTACAATATTTATATCACATCGTACACCTTATCGTTGCTTCGATAATTAGAGCACTACTCTAGCTGTTGCCTTCCAACAGATTTCATAACCTTGTCCTAGACATGGCCACCCACCATTCTGACCTTTGTATAACTTATAGTTATGCTCTCTTATGCTATATTTTAGTCGCACAATATTCGTCGCGAATGTCATTAATTAATTCTAAATAATTTTGACTTTGTACCCCTGTGCGTTCCAATCGAAATTGGAGACACAAGCTTGACCCATTTTGTGTAACCCGAATTTTGTTAATATTCTACTCTGAATCCTCTATGTCATGACACTTGTGTCCCACCTAATTTTATTTCCATGTACTTCTGATTAATTCCAGAGCATCATGCGCACTAATTTTAATTAATTTAAATCCAATTTTTATCTTTGTGCAATTTTCTAATTTTGGGGCACTTTTATGCAAAAGTGCATTGAGGTGTCCACACCATTGGACAATACATGAAGAAAATTTATTTTTCCTTCACATGAATTTTTTTGTAATTTTTCGGAATGTGCAACGCACAAACATCGCCCCCATTTAAAACTATCCTTCGTATTTTAAACAATGTGATTTATCGCCCTTCCAAACACCCACATGTGAGCCCAAGGCCCATTCCAAGGAGTGTTGACCAAGCCCTAATCCTAGGTCAAACCCAAACCTAAATTTCTACATGTATAAATATACTTTTTCTATTTTCTTCTTCACCTAAAAATCAAATCCTAAACCAAACCTAAAGGAATCACCTAGCCAACCATCTCTCTCCCCTACTGGTCATCTTCCTCCTGTGCATCCCTACCTCACCGGAGCACCTCGGCCGGAGCTGCCCCAACCACCAGACTGTAGTACCCCGTTCCCCCGGTGCGGGGAGCGCGGCTAAGAAACACAAGTCGGTATCGTTCGATCGAGATAGATTGAAATAACTCGTCCTCGTTATGGATTTGTTTCTTCGGAATCGATTCCCATATTCAGTGGACCGTGCCCCCGGGATCGACTTAGCGGCAGAGTCAGGAGGGACCTCTCCACAGTTATCTTTTATTGCCTCGGATTTCGATGTCGCTTGTTGCTTTTGTGCTTTGAGTTAGTTTTGGATTTGCTTGGGTTTTCTTGAACGGTTTCGATGATTTCATTATTTTCGTTCATTGAATTGCACTTCAATTCCGAGATTGAAAGAGTAGAAGGAGTATTGATCGAGTTGTTCGTGCAATGCAGGTGAACGAGCAGTAGGCGGCTTACGAGCGGAGTCGTGAAGCGCCTCTTTCTTTCTCCCTTCCAACTTCTAAGTGAGTGGCTATCAACCCGATTAGCTAGCCCTGCTTCCAAGCTTCACATCCAAAAATCTTGCATTCTTCTTTGTCCCGATCAAACGATACCAAGTAATAATAAAAGATACCAAGATTAAAAGGGAATAGACTTGGATTGTATTGCTTGTCAACCAAAATGTGAACTGTTATCATACTGTATGCTAGTTCGTTTATAACTGTTCTATGAATCGTGCTAAGTATGGAATACATTGTATGCGCTAAACTGTTCAAGGAGGCTATGTTAAATGAATCATGCAATACCGACTGTCCCGTACTCGTGTTGCCTCAACTGCATGAACTGTTAACTTAGTAAACATACCGTTCGATCACGGACAACTTGTGCACAAGTTAACTGGTTCCTGCGAACGGTTGCTGGGGCACTGGCACCGATCCGGTCCGGATGGAACTCTACTGTATAGTCAACTGTACTGGACGAGATGGCTTGTAGCACCCACTGTACTTTCGCTGCAAACCATTCTCGTCTATGACTAGTGTCCTTTATGGCATACGCCGGTGATCTATTGTATATTTAAACCTGTTGCAAACTAACTTGTGTCTTCGTGGCAGGGAAGGCATGGTAAGTAGTGTGCAGGTGGTTCAGACGGACAGGTAAAATCCACCAAACGGTGGCAAGTTCATTTCAGTAAATTCTATATGTTGCTTACTTGTAAATGAACTAAGGCAAGATAGAAACCCACAAAATATGTATGCTTCATTAAAACAACGTGTTGATTGGTATAGTTCGGTTAGCTCGCCTTCACCAGTATGTTTCGACATACCGACCCTCGTTGAAACAGGTTCTCCGCACCAAGGCGAACCGAGCGAGGAGCCGAAGTCTTCTTTCCGATCCAGTCCAGCTGTTGGCGCATCTTGATCGAGCCGCATTTTGAAGTACGTGAAGGAAGGAGGTTGCAACTCTTCATATACAAATGCAGCTCCATGGCAAAGCTGTCCTCCAGCCCGGAGGTATGTACATTTTGAAGTTTAGTAAAGGGATGTAATATACAGGACTGCTATCTCATTTTGAGTCAACACTTTTGTAAGCCCATGCGGCAAATTAGTTGACTCGTTCAAGAGTTTGTAATAGATGTTCATTATCAATAAAGAGAACTTTTCCATGTTTCAAATCCGTGTTTCAATTTATCTACGTACTCTGAATATGTTCTTGTTATGCAAATCATTAAAGCCTTGGGCGGGTGCAACCCCAGGCCCGTACAGCGGTCATGATTCGGGGGATGCCTCAACGATTCTACGGAATCGGGTCGTGACATAGTGGTATCAGAGCATAGATTCAAAGTTCCTTAGACTTCGCACTGAAAAAGTTCCTTTAACGATCAAATTTCTGTACGAACTCTTAAAATCGCTAAGCCAAAATGAGATACATTCATGCAATAAGTCTATAATACATTATGAGCCTTATGTAATTTACCTTCTTTTGAAGGAATAGCTCCAGCGCAATCTGCAGCGCAAGCACCGGACGAAACCCAAGGGCAACAAAGTAGTTCGGGCACTTCAAAAAGTTCAAGGAGCTAGCGAGCCGCGCCAAGCATCTATCCCATCCAGCAAATATTGCGGATGTTGGAGGCAAACCAATAAAGGGACGAGGCTCGCTACGAATGGGCCGAGAAGCGGGCGGAGGAGAGTCAACTCAAGTTTCAAGACAATGTAGAAGCTCGATTCTCAGTACAACAGAAGCAGGTAGATACCCTACAACAGATCGTTCAGACTTTGCCTTCCAACTATTCTGCTGCAACAGCAACGACTCCGGTGGAACAGCCCGTGCTTGAAGTAGAGACGCCACAAATTCCAAGGCCGAGGGACGTGACTGCCTTCGACTTTGGCCACTTCAAGAAAGTTTACAATACCCCATTCAACGGGACTGAGGACCCAGTCGTAGCTCTAGATTGGTTGGCCGAACTTGAAGACCACTTCGCTCTGCTAGAGGTTCCCGAAGAGAAGCGCATCGTATGTGCGCAACTACAGCTCCGTCTCAACGTGCACGATTGGTGGGACGTGCATCGACGATCTCTTCAATTTGATCACGGAGAGGAGGCAATCTCGTGGATGACTTTTTGTGCCGCATTCGAAGAGGAGTTTATACCCCCTCCAGTACAATATCAAATGGAGAACGAGTTCGTGCAACTGAGGCAAGGTAGCATGACAGTTAAACAGTATTCCGCCGAATTCAACCGACTCTCCAAATTCGCTAGGGCCTATTTACCTGATGCAACGAGTCGATCTAGAAGGTTTGAAGGTGGTCTATGCCCTGCCATCCATGCGCACGTAGTCGTTCATCAGTACAAGACCATGCGGGGAGTTATGAATCATGCTTTATCTCTTGAACCGCAGTATCCTCACATTTCTGCCGGCGCTGTGCATACCTAAAATCACAAACGCCAAAGAAACGATAGAGGAAACAACGCTGCAAAGCGTCCGAACAACGGTGGCAAGCATGGAGAAAAGTTGGATAGACTGTTTCACTTCTGCAGGCGGCCGGGGCACGCAATGGATAAGTGTCGCCTGAGACTTGGGTTATGTTTAGTTTTCGGTGAATCAAACCATACTGTTCGTGACTGTCCATTGAGCCGCCTCAATAACCGTTGCCCGAAACAGAATAATCCCTAACGGTTGGTTTTATTCCTAAGTTTCGGGATGAAACTTCCAATTGGTTGGGTAGGATGTAGCACCCCGTTCCTCCGGTGTGGGGAACGCGGCTAAGAAACACAAGTCGGTATCATTCGATCGGGATAGATTAAAACAAGAACTCGTCCTCGTTATGGATTTGTTTCTTCGGAATCGATTCTCATATTCAGTGGACCGTGCCCCCGGGATCGACTTAGCGGCAGAGTCAGGAGGGACCTCTCCATTGTTATCTTTTATTGCCTCGGATTTCGATATCGCTTGTTGATTTCGTGCTTTGAGTTGGTTTTGGATTTGCTTGGGTTTTCTTGAACGGTTTCGATGATTTCATTATTTTCGTTCATTGAATTGCACTTTAATTCTGAGATTGAAAGAGTGGAAGGAGTATTGATCGAGCTGTTCATGCAATGCAGGTGAACGAGCAGTAGGCGGCTTGCGAGCGAAATCGTGAAGCACCTCTTTCCTTCTCCCTTCTAACTTCTAAGTGAGTGGCTACCAACCCGATTAGCTAGCCCTGCTTCCAAGCTTCACACCCAAAAATCTTGCATTCTTCTTTACCCCGATCAAACGATACCAAGTAATAATAAAAGATACCAAGATTAAAAGGGAATAGACTTGGATTGTATTGCTTGTCAACCAAACTGTGAACTGTTATCATATTGTATGCTAGTTCGTTTATAACTGTTCTATGAATCGTGCTAAGTATGGAACACATTGTATGAGCTAAACTGTTTAAGAAGGATATGTAAAATGAATCATGCAATACCGACTGTCCCGTACTCGTGTTGCCTCAACTGCATGAACTGTTAACTTAGTAAACATACCGTTCGATCACGGACAACTTGTGCACAAGGTAACTGGTTCTTGCGGACGGTTGCTGGGGCACCGGCACCGATCCGATCCGGACGGAACTCTACTGTATAGTCAACTGTACTGGACGAGATAGCTTGTAGCACCCACTGTACTTTTGCTGTAAACCATTCTCGTCTATGACTAGTGTCCTTTATGGCATACGCCGATGATCTATTGTATATTTAAACCTGTTGCAAACTAACTTGTGTCTTCGTGACAGGGAAGGCATGGTAAGTAGTGTGCAGGTGGTTCAGACGGACAGGTAAAATCCACCGAATGGTGGCAAGTTCATTTCAGTAAATTCTATATGCTGCTTACTTGTAAATGAACTAAGGCAAGATAGAAACCCACAAAATATGCATGCTTCATTAAAACAACGTGTTGATTGGTATAGTTCGGTTAGCTCGTCTTCACCAGTATGTTTCGACATACTAACCCTCGTTGAAACAGGTTCTCCGCACCAAGGCGAACCGAGCGAGGAGCCGAAGTCGTCTTCCCGATCCAGTCTAGCTGTTGGCGCATCCTGATCGTGCCGTATTTTGAAGTACTTGAAGGAAGGAGCTTGCAACTCTTCATACACAAATGCAGCTCCGTGGCAAAGCTGTCCTCCAGCCCGGAGGTCTATACATTTTAAAGTTTAGTAAAGGATGTAATGTACAGGACTGCTATCTCATTTTGAGTCAACACTTTTGTAAGTCCGTGCGGCAAATTAGTTGACTCGTTCAAGAGTTTGTAATAGATGTTCATTATCAATAAAGAAAACTTTTTCATGTTTCAAATATGTGTTTTAATTTATCTGCGTACTCTGAATATGTGCTTGTTATGCAAATCATTAAAGCCTTGTGCGGGCGCAACCCCAGGCCCGCACGGCGGTCACGATTTGGGGGACGCCTCAACGATTCTACGGAATCGGGTCATGATACAGACTCGATGACTGAACCACCTCTCCTCGAACTCGCCGGACTCCCAATCACCATCACCATTGCCATTTCCCTCACCTTCTTCCTCCGCTTCTTCCTGTCCTTCCGTCGACCGGAGTCGACCCCGACCTCGCTGGAGCACACCACCGTCAACCTCCCAGACCTCCGCCTGCACCGAGAAACCTTCACCCTCCTTCCCATCCCCGCCGAACGACTGTGCTCAACCCAACCCCGACATCACGCCACCACCACCATTAAACGTCCCGACCTCCTCTTCATCCCTTCGACTTCACCTCGGCCAACCCCACCACACCACCAGCACCGCCACCACCTCTCCTTCCCTCTTCCCGACCTCCTCCGCCACTACTAGAATAAGCGGGATTAGCGACATTTTTTAGCGACTCCATGTAAAAATGTCGCTAATTTAGCGACTCTATGTAAAAACGTGGCTAGACGTCACTAGTTGGCGACATTTAGCGATGTTTAGCGACTTTTATTCAGTTTTTAAAAAATTAGTCGCTATAAGTTTAATTTAGGTCGCTAAACGTCGCTAATATATTTTATTTAGCGACGTTTAGCAACGTTTTTAGCAACGTATATATTTTGGACATTTAGCGACGTCATTAGCGACGTTTAAGACGTCGCTAAATTAGCGACGTCACTATTGGCGTCGCTAAAACGTTGCTAAATTCTAAATTAGCGACGTCATTATTGGCGTCGCTAAAACGTCGCTAAATTTTTTATTTAGGGCTGATTCCCCCCATTTTCTTCGATCTCTCCCTCTCCTTCTCCCTCTCCAAAATTTCAAACCCGCGCGCATGCTCTCGATCTCTCCCGCTCCGGCTCCTCCTTCCTCCCTCCGGCGACCCCCCTCGGTCGCGTCCTCCCCCTCCGGCTCCCCTCCTCCCTCCGGCGCCCCCTTATCCCTCCCGGCGACCCCCCTCCGCCGTATCGTCCCCCCTCCGGCAGAATCCTTCCCCCTCCTCCTCCTCCTCCTCTAGGTAAACCCTAACTCTCTCTCTCTCTCTCTCTCTCTCTCTCTCTCTCTCTTTCTCACTCTCACAGGACACACATGGCACTGACACTGACACGACACACACACGTTACAGACACTGACACACACACTGACACGACACACACACGTGACCTAGGGTTAAGGTTAGGGTTAGAGTTTTTGACTTGGGATTAGGGTTAGGGTTTTTGACCTGGTATTTGAAACAAGAGAGGAGGAAGAAGAATATAAGAAAAAATGAATCATTAAAATATTTAAGAGTTTGATTATAGTTCCTCATTTGGTAACACGAAGCATAAGTTCTAGTCAGTTGAGAATCGGAAGGGGACCCTATCAAAGTGTACAAGGCTGAATGAATACTTCAATCTTGCTACATAAATTGTAGCAATCTAAGAAGGATGATAATATATCAAAATATAAATGGCGAAGGAGATTGAGATCATGCACAAGGGACCAGTGGCAGTCTTAAATTTTTCCCTGTATAATTGTCGGCCAGGCTCAAGTAAGGTTCCCTGACACACATTTTCAACAACACATCCAAGCAAGAAGTGATTTCACGTGTCGACCATTTTTAAATGGTAATCTACCTACATGTCTAACCAAATATCCTTGCCCTTACTTTTAATCAGAGGCCCAACTAATATTAGGCTAAAACCTAAACAAAAGGTCCGATGCTTCAAATTCTTGCTTTGGTCTAGTTCTGTGATTATGTGTTGTGCCATCCCGAGTGACAATTCAATTGTTGCATCACTCACACTTGTTTCAACCCCAATGAAATCATTCATTCCCCTCTAGACAAAGCATATTTTAAATTATTCTTAATCTGCTCATGAATTGCAGAAAATGAAGGCAGGATGCTCATCATACTACTCCCAATTGTGCAGGTTTTGGGTACAATGACTTTAAATGATCCAAACTCTTAAAATGAAAACAACAAACTCTATATAGATTTTCCAGACCTGTTTGGTTAGAGGGAATGACATCTTTACTGGCCAAATTAGTCCCAGATCAGCACGTCATCATTTCATTTGCAAATGCAAAATAAAATATTTAGTACGAACAGACATTCCATTTAATGACAAGCACCAAAACCAACTTTAAAAACATGTGAAACGATAATCTAAACTATAAATTCATGACCAAGGATGCATATATAAAAGCATTTTCATAGTATAATATATAAGTTGCCTCAAATGCGCATGAAACAATGAAATCAATCAAGCTACAGATTGGACAAGTAAAAGATGTAGTCGAAAAACTATTCCCATGGGCACACCAAACTGAACAGTAAAGTGATGGTGACAATTATAGATGTACACAATTGACCCTTTCTATCCACCATTGACAGTCTCATCCCCTGATTATATTTTTGCTTCACAATCCATAACCATCTTTCTTTTTTTTGAAGGAAATAATTTTATTTCAGTAGTAAGATGGAGTCAAATGTTTAGGGAATTAGAGCATATTCCACTAGTTATTTTGTCTATAACTTTTATGATCCACCAAGAGATAATCAGATAATTAAAGCCACTTTTCCTCCTATATATATATTCAATAAATGCTACCCAGCTACCAACTATTCCCATGGGCACACCAAATTGAACAGTAAAGTGATGGTGACAATTATAGATATAAAAAAACCTCAAGAAGATGCCAGGCCTCATATCAAGTGTACCAAACTACATTTGGCATATTTTTTCAAAGTCATCTAGAATTTTATGATCAAACTCGGTGTGAATGTCTTATTTGATGGGTGATTTATGAAAGTAAAAGCTCGTCGGGAGTACAGTATAAATATAGTATATAAACTGGTGCCATCTATTAAAATTATGTAATATTTTTATTCAAATTACACTCAGAAGTTGTAGCAGCAAGGACATTAAAATTATATTCTTTGTGAGTCATCTAATTCTTCCATTCCGCATTATTAAGGTTATGTCTTAAGTAATATCTGTTATCAGTTATATTCTTTGTTTTCATCTATCTTACTAGATGGCACCCAAGAGAGAGATACCTCCTACTGTTAAGGAGAAAGTGATACCTCCTACTGTTAAGGAGGAAGTGATGCCTCCTACTGTTAAGGAGGAAGAGATACCACCTGCTGTATCTCAGACGGGGAGTTCCAGTCACCCAGCACTTATAGTGGCTGTATCTCAGACGGGGAGTTCCATTCACCCAACACCCATAACGGAGATTGATCACATAGACGCTGTTTATGTGCAGTATCTAAGGGACTGGTATGTGCCCCAGCGTATTGGATATCCTCTAGATTGATACTGTGATATTTCATATACTTTTATTGTGGTTATTGTGTGATTGTGATACTTATATATTATGCCTATTGTGTGACTGTGATACTTATATATTATGCATTTTGTGTGACTGTGATACTTTTATTTTGTCTGTATTGTGTGACTGTGATATTTTATATATTTTTTGTGTTATTTGTACGCAAAAATTCAATGGAGGGTTGCTCCAGGTCTGTCTATAATATTTGTGTGTATTGTATGACTATGATACTTTTTATTCATATTAAATGATGTTAATTTACCGGTGTTGAGTGTTCCACCGAAGGGGTCGGCGAACCCAAAAAATTCAACGGAGGGTTGCTCCGGGTCTATTTTTAATTAGAAATTCATAAATTACAGGAATAATAGTTTAGAAACAATTCATTATTATTATTTTTTCGGTAAATTTAGTGACGTATTTAGCGACGTTTATACACGTCGCTAACTACGTCGCTAATTAGCGATGTTAATATACGTCGCTAAATACATCGCTGTACATCATAAATTGCTGACATGGCAGTACTGCCAGGTCATTAAAGACGTCGCTGTCACGTCGCTATATAAGTTGCTAATTAGCGACGTTTAGTGACGTTTGTTTACGTCGCTAATTAGTGACGCTGAGTCGCTAAACGTCGCTAATTTAGCGACACATTTAAGTCGCTAAAAACGTCGGTATAGCGACGTTTAGCGACGTTTTTCCTTTCAGCGATGTGCTGATTTTCGACTTCTGTAAAACGTCGCTAATTACATCGCTAAACATGATTAGCGATGTTTTTTTGTCATTTAGCGACGTTTTTTGACGTTGCTAATTTGACTTTTTCTGGTAGTGCGCCCACAGCACAGCCAGTCCCCCATCACGACCACCACACCTCCATTAATTCCGGCCATCTCCTCCCTGAATTAACTCCTCCACCCCCTTCCAACAGCCACCCGACCAGACTCCTCCTCCTCCTCGACCACGACGCCACCAGCCTCCACCACCTCTTCACCCTCTTCCTCCTCTTCCCCGCTGATCTGAGCCAACCACGACCCACCAGTCTTCGGCCATCCCCGGAGCACCAACTCATCTCATCATCGACATCATCACCATCTCATCCTCGTCATCGTCGTCACCAACAACGGCGTCATCACCCTCGTCGTCCTCATTATCATAATCCTAGTCACCATCGTCCTCGTCATCACCATCGTCCACGTCATCATCCTCGTCATCACCATCACCCACATTATCGTCCTCGTCATCACCATTATCTACATCATCGTCCACGCCATCATCATTATCCCTATCATCCTCATCCATGTAATCATCATCATCTCATTATCGTCATCATCATCATCTCATCATTGTCATCATCATTATCTCATCCCCATCATCACCATCATCCCAGGCACCATCTACAGCATCCTTCTCACCTCATCACCTAATCACCATAGTCATTATCACCCTTAACCATCATCCTTAGCAACCTCAATCATCGTCATAACTCTCGTCATCATCGTCATCATAGACCCGTCACCCTTGTCAGACAATCGTAGCAGACACCCCCGATTCTCGTGCCTGTGCACGCTGACTCCGAGGACCATTGAATCGTTCTGCGCGACCTCAGGAGCCGGATATTAGTACTATGTAGCCTTCTTGCTAGGCAAGTATACCTTGCCTTTGTTGTACTATTTAAATTTACTTATATATTTAGTTGCATGTTATTATTTTAGATTATATAATTGTGCGCGTCCGAGAGAGACTCGGATGCAGTCAATAAATGCGTTGATGTTAGGACTTGTGTCTGACCTAGTGTCTAGTAGACCCACATATAGTTGTGGAGTTATCGGTATAACTCTCCAGGCCTTGACACATTTCTTACATGTGTTGTGAGTCTCATGTAGGGCACGGACTTGCGTATGTGGTTGGCCACCTGTACGTGTAGGCGTACGACGGATAGGGAATAACTGCTATTAGCGATGCATGTTAGAAGACTTAGCAGTTATTAGTAGGCGGAGCATAGACTAACATGGTACGACAGTCCGATCCTTGTCCTTGTTTGGTTGTAAGGTTGGGCTATTGTTCTAACAATAGACTATAAGCCAGAGTTACGATGCCTCGGCATAGTGGCTGAAGCGTGTTGTAGATACAATATGCATAGATCATTGGGCGGGGAGGATGACTTATAGGCATATGGGATACCCCACTACCTTTACACTGATGCCACACTCGACGGAGTGATATGGACGATATATACTACACTGATGCCACGTTCTTCGGAGCGATATGGACGATATATTATACTGATGCCACACTCTTCGGGGTGATATGGACATTATATTATACAGATGCCATGCTCTTTGGAGATGGACGTTATTATACAGTGCCCTTGTATGGGGGCATATGTGGCATATACTAGCCAGTTGTCACGATTAGTGAATTACGTCAGCATATGTCTAGCCTACACTTTCCCATACACTCAAATTATATTTCACTTAGATGGTTAGCGCAACCCTTTTATCTATTCAGTACTTACTTTATGGCATGCTTCTATGTATCTTGTTATGTCCCTCTGAGGACCTGGTCCCTTTCCTGGTGTAGATATTCGTGAGTATTCGCAGGAGCGCAGATCCGGACTGGTTACCTATATTTCGAGCAGGTCATCTCTTCGAGTCTCAGTAGTTGGTAGTTGTTGTACTTATATTATATTTATCTTGTTTATTCTATATTCTTGTTCGGCAGTGGATTTGTTTCCATTCGACTGTCATCTTTAGATACTTTATATTGAGATCTAGTTCATAGATATTGGTTATGAACTTATATATGATTTTCGTGGATGAGATTAGATTATATACTGTGACTTGTGATAACTTTTACCACTTGTGAATTATTATTTATTATACAGCATACGCATGAGTTATGGTTTCCATATATTGGAGTTACCATATACATACGCCTGGCATGCTTACGTGTCCTAGTCCTAAGTATTTTTGGGACTGGGACGTGACATGTTTTTGTGGTGGCCCATGCAGGTCAAGAGCATATTGTCTCAGTTATGTTACTGTACCGAGCATACCTGCACCTAGGATTAGAGTATAGGATCTCATCCACAATTGACTATGACTTATCCTCCTTCCAGTCGGTTCTATTTACAAAATTGCATCCTGCTTGATTTTAGTGCTTCCCTAATAGTTCCTTGAGTATAGCCTTCTCCTAGAATATAGAAGTCCCTGTTGTTAGATAATAAGTAGGGTAATCTTCCTATTAAGAAGTGCAACTAGGATAATGACACATCACTAAGTTAGAACATCTAGTGAACCCTAGCATTCCTTATCTATATAATTGTGTACCATTACCCCTTGATGTATTTATAAATACTTGAGAGTAGTATAGACACTACTAGAGTTAGTTAGAAATTTGACCATAGTGTTGACCCTAGTATTGAGGGACCAATAGAGATCCAAGGTTGAGTATTAGGACTAAGCCTAACTTTCATAAGTGAGATAGTATTATAGAACTATAAATTTAGATTCTTGTCTTGATATGAATATAACATTTCCCTTGATCATACCTCGAACACAGATATTAGCATACCACCTTCCCCTTAGGAAACTATGATATTATCTAGAGTCCCCCTATTTTTAATTTTATATCTTGTTCCTCTGCAACCTTAACGTTCGCCAATTGTGCGATGACTAAATTATGTTCTTCCTTTCTTCACCTTTGAACTCGTGCCGCATAGCTCTTATTATTGTAGGTCAAGTGATTTTATTTTATGTTAGGATATACAGCTTGCTAGGATTATAGTTGTTACTCTTAAATTTTTTATTATATGATTGGTAGTTAGAACTCGATTGTTTAAGTTATTCTTATAGACTATGACCTAATGATTGTCCCTTAGTTTTAAATCATGTAACATGTACCCCACCTCAATATAGATTATATTCTTTTTTCCCTTGAAGGCCAGTAACTTTTCCATTCATACTATTGACACTTGTTCTATAAATACTATGATTAAGACTTAAGATGGTCATTACCTATATAATACAACAGGAGACCCTAATAAGTACCAAGTTCTTTTCCGTATATACCCCAATAAGAGTTTATACCTTATTATTTTGCAGGATCCCCTTAAGACTATCACAAGATTAGTTAATATTTTTAAGTTGGGTAGTATACCTCACAACCTAGTAACACCTAGTCCTCTTGACTCATTAATGTAGTGTAATTGAATGATATTAACTATATGCTTGCATAAGAAGATAATATTTATTCGGACTATAGAACTTAGAGGACCATACTACTATTTGGTTGACTAGCGACTTAGACAAGGAGTTTGTACGACAACTGTAGAGACTGTAGAGTCTCACCTTCCTTGCGAACTTGAATTATTTTGAAATTTCTCTCGTCATAATCTAGCATACTTATATTTTTGTACTACCTCGACTTATGCTGCTGTTACAGCCTAGTTTTGCAAGCTCATTCTTTTATCAAGCTTGTTCACGACATATGTATTATTGGACGCGTATACTAATATATTTCAGAATTAGTGTATTATGGTCTGATCAACCATAGTGCGCTTGGTTCACCCTTCGCATAACTACTTTACGTGGATTGAGATATATAGTGATTAGTTAACGAATATACTTGCCCTCTAGATATGTCTGAGTATATCGTATCCGTTACATAACTGTACTGATACGAGTATGTCAATAGGAATTACCAAAATAGGATTTCAATCCACAACTGCCTTAACAATTCCCATTTGAATTTTTTAAACGCCTTGATCCCCATACTTCTAATCTATTACCTCCCCCTTGAACTCATCATTAATGTTTTTCGTCTTCCCTTATTTCGGAAAGACGAAACCTTGTGCCTAGTATAAGTTGATATATAGAGAGTACTAGATATACACCATAGACCAATCACATTACTAGATGACTGCCTTTTATAACTGATTAAGGGTATATTATATATGATATATTTGGTGTTTAAATTTTGAGAATTAAGTAAATTTGAGGAATAAGTTTTCTTAAATGAAAGAGCCTTATGTGATTGATGGGTAAACTCTAAGTTGGGTAGCAGTTGCATTGTCAACTTGAGAGAAACTTCTCTTAGATTATGATCGAGAAAAATTGGATGTAGAGGTTCAAGTCATTTTAAAATTGAGAATTTTAGAAGAATGATTAATATAATAAGGATTAATAAATTTTAAAAACTGGGATATGGCAAACCAAATATCGATACGTGAGCATATGATTTAAAATTTTAATATTGAAGGTTGAATCAACGATTTAAACCTCGAAAAAAATAAATAGAACTCTAAACATGAACATGGACGGATTAAATTTCAAATTTGAGGATTGAATTAAAAGAAATTTTTGATTGCAGGATTACCTATTTGAAATATTGAGGATATAAGTTGAATTTAAATTTGAAGAGTACAAAAGTTCATAAGTTAAAAAAATAGGAGAAAAAATTTGATTAGAATCATTTTAAAAGAGATTATGATAGTTGGTGATCGTGATATAAAATTTGATATACGAAGATGTTATATGGATTGAAATTAAATTTGGATGTTGATGAGAAAGTACGATAGGTTAAAATTTGATTTGAACAGTGACCATCTTAATTTTGAAGTGATTACGAAGGATTGATTAGAATTTTAATTATCGCAAAGATATTGCGATTAACTTGCCTTATGTATGTGAAGGAATAACAAACTATGCCTTATTTTAATTTCGAGGACGAAATTATTTTAAGTTGGGTAGATTGTAAACTCCCTCACCCAAAATTAGGTCTACTTTGCTTAGATAGAGAAATTAGGTCTAATTAGAATCCAACTAGAAAGAGAACAGGGTATTTTATTTAATTGTACAATATTTATATCACATCGTACACCTTACCGTTGCTTCGATAATTAGAGCACTACTCGAGCTATTGCCTTCCAACAAATTTTACAACCTTGTCCTAGACATGGCCGCCCACCATTCTGATATTTGTGTAACTTATAGTTATGCTCTCTTGTGCTATATTTTATTCGCACAATATTCGTCGCGGACGTCATTAATTAATTCTAAATAATTTTGACTTTATACCCCTGTGCGTTCCAATCGAAATTGGAGACACAAGCTTGACCCATTTTGTGCAACCCAAATTTTGTTAATATTTTACTCTGAATCCTCTATGTCCATGACACTTGTGTCCCACCTAATTTTATTTCCATGTACTTCTAATTAATTTCAGAGCATCGTGCGCACTAATTTTAATTAATTTAAATCTAATTTCCGTCTTTGTGCAATTTTCTAATTTTTGGACACTTTTATGCAAAAGTTCATTGAGGTGTCCACACCATTGGACAATACATGAAGAAAGAAAACTCGTTTTCCCTTCACATGACTTTTTTCGTAATTTTTCGGAATGTGCAACGCACAAACATCGCCCCCATTTAAAACTATCCTTCACATTTTAAACAATGTGATTTATAGCCCTCCAAAACACCCACATGTGAGCCCAAGGCCCATTCTAAGGAGTGTTGACCAAGCCCTAATCCTAGGTCAAACCCAAACCCAAATTTCTATATGTATAAATATATTTTTTATATTTTCTTCTTCACCTAAAAATCAAATCCTAAACCAAACCTAAAGGAATCACCTAGCCGACCACCTCTCTCCCCTACTGTTCATCTTCCTCCTATGCATCCCTACCTCACCGGAGCACCTCGGCCGGAGCTGCCCCAACCACCAGACTCGATGACTGAACCACCTCTCCTCGAACTCGCCGGACTCCCCATCACCATCACCATTGCCATTACCCTCACCTTCTTCATCCTCTTCTCCCTGTCCTCCCGCCGACCGGAGTCGACCCCGACCTCGCTGGAGCACACCACCGTCAACCTCCCAGACCTCCGCCTGCACCGAGCAACCTTCACCCTCATTCCCATCCCCGTCGAGCGGCTGTGTTCAACACAACCCCGACATCACGCCACCACCACCATTAAACGTCCGGACCTCCTCTTCCTCCCCTCGACTTCACCCCGGCCAACCCTACCACACCACCAGCACCGCCACCACCTCTCCTTCCCTCTTTCTGACCTCCTCCGCCCACAGCACAACCAGTCCCCTATCACGACCACCACACCTGCATCAATTCCGGCCATCTCCTCCCTGAATCAACTCCTCCACCCCCTTCCAACAGCCACCCGACCAGACTCCTCCTCCTCCTCGACCACTACGCTAACAGCCTCCACCACCTCTTCACCCTCTTCCTCCTCTTCCCCCCTGATCTGAGCTGACCATGACCTACCAGTCTCCGGCCATCTCCGGAGTACCACCTCATCTCATCATCGACATCATCACCATCTCATCCTCGTCATCATCGTCGCCAACAATGGCGTCATCACCCTCGTCGTCCTCGTCATCATCATCCTAGTCATCATCATCCTCATCATCACCATCGTCCATGTCATCGTCCTCGTCATCCCCATCACCCACATCATCGTCCTCGTCATCGCCATTTTCCATATCATCGTCCACGCCATCATCATTATCCCTATCATCCTCATCCATGTAATCATCATCATCTCATTATTGTCATCATCATTATCTTATCATTGTCATCATCATCATCATCTCATCCCCATCATCACCATCATCCCAGCCACCATCTACAACATCCTCCTCACCTCATCACCTAATCACCATAGTCATTATCACCCTTAACCATCACCCTTAGCAACCTCAATCATCGGCATAACCCTCGTCATCGTCATCATCATAGACCCGTCACCCTTGTCAAACAATCGTAGCAGACACCCCCGATTCCCGTGCCTGTGCACGCTGACTCCGAGGACCATTGGATCGTTCTGCACGACCTCAGGAGCCGAATATTTGTACTACGTAGCCTTCTTGCTAGGCAAGTATACCTTGCCTTAGTTGTACGGTTTAAATTTATTTATATATTTAGTTGTATGTTATTATTTTAGATTATATAACTGTGCGCGTCCGAGAGAGACTCGGGTGTAGTCAACAAATGCGTTGACGTTAGGACTTGTGTCTGACCTAGTGTCTAGTAGACCCACCTAAAGTTGTGGAGTTATCGGTATAACTCCCCAGGCCTTGACACATTTCTTATATGTGTTATGAGTCTCATGTAGGGCACGGACTTGCGTATGTGGTTGGCCACCTATACGTGAAGGCGTACGACGGATAGGGAATAATTGTTATTAGCGATGCATGTTAGAAGACTTAGCAGTTATTAGTAGGCGGAGCATAGACTAACATGGTACGACGGTCCGATCCTTGTCCTTATTTGGTTGTAAGGTTGGGCTATTATTCTAACGATAGACTATGAGCCAGAGTTACGATGCCTCGGCGTAGTGGCTGAAGCGTGTTGTGGATACAACATGCATAGATCACTGGGCGGGGAGGACGACTTGTAGGCGTATGGGATACCCCACTACCTTTACACTGATGCCACACTCGATTGAGTGATATGGACGATATATACTACACTGATGCCATGTTCTTCGGAGCGATATGGACGATATATTATACTGATGCCACACTCTTCGGGGTGATATGGACGTTATATTATACAGATGCCATGCTCTTCGGAGATGGACGTTATTATACAGTGCCCTTGTATGGGAGCATATGTGGCATATACTAGCCAGTTGTCACGATTGGTGAATTACGTCAGCATATGTCTAGTCTACACTTTTCCATACACTCAAGTTGATCTCAAATTGTATTTCACTTAGATGGTTAGCGCAACCCTTTTATTTATTCAGTACTTACTTTATGGCATGCTTCTATGTATCTTGTTATGTCCCTCTGAGGACCTTGTCCCTTTTTAGGTGTAGATATTCATGAGTATTCGCAGGAGCGCAGATCCGTACTGGTTACCTATATTTCGAGCAGGTCATCTCTTCGAGTCTCAATAGTTGGTAGTTGTTGTGCTTATATTGTATTTATCTTGTTTATTCTATATTCTAGTTCGGCAGTAGATTTGTTTCCATCTGACTGTCATCTTTAGATACTTTACATTGAGATCTAGTTCATAGATATTGGTTATGAACTTATATATGATTTCCGTGGATGAGATTAGATTATACACTGTGACTTGTGATAGCTTTTACCACTTGTGAATTATTATTCATTATACAGCGTACGCATGAGTTATGGTTTTCATATATTGGAGTTACCATATACATGCGCCTGGCATGCTTACGTATCATAGTCCTACGTATTTTTGGGACTGGGGCGTGACACTCGTGTCCTTCAGGGTACGTTTGGTTGTGTGGTGGACTCGTGTCATAAGCGTATCATAGATCTAGTGTGATACGGGTGCGATGCACTCCACGTGTTTGTTGTATTTTATTTCTAGTTCCAATTTCCATTTTTCATAACTATTTGTAATATATATACTCACATGTGTATATGTATATAGATAGCTATGTATATATGTATGTAGATATGGATATATTAGTGTATTAATTATCTATATGCATATGTGCTTATATATATATATATATATATATATATATATATATATATATATATATAGCATCACACACACACACACACACACACACACACACACACATATATATATATATATATATATATATATATATGTGTGTGTGTGTGTGTGTGTGTGTGTGTGTGTGTGTGTGTGTATCTAGTTATATATGTATGTATATAGGTGTTTGAGGTCGTGTGTGTGATAAGGGGACAGAAATCAGCAATAGCGACAGAAAATAGCGACAGCAGCCGCCAACAGCGACAACAGCAGCCAACAACGACAACAACAGTGACAAAAACATCGATCGCAGCAGCCAACAACGACAGCAAGCAGCAAACAGCAATAGCAACCAGCGATAGTAACAGCGAACAGCGACAGCAGCAACAAGTGCAAGCCAAGGAGAGCAACAATATGTTTCGGGGAGGGCTAGCAAGGTGTGAGTTAGCTAGTTGGGTTAGTAGTATATGCATTGTTAGTATAATAAGTTAGTTAGATGTGTGTAATGGTTAGTAAATATACATATATCTATGTATGTAAGGTATTAGTAAGTATCTATATGTATGATAAGGTATTAGTTAGATTCTTAAACTATATGTATCTTATAAGTATTGTATTGTAGGTTAGTATCTATGTATTAGTATGTTATGTAGTTAGTTGATTAGAATATGATTAATATTGGGTAGTTCATATATATGAGGAATTGACACTACCTTGAGATACCAAGGTAAATGTCAAGGTATTGGCCGATACTCAAGGTATTTGGGTTTGAGTATCTAGATGAGTGTTTTTGGTGCGATACCGAGTTGGTTCAAAACTAAGGTATCCATTTAGTAATTGTAATTATTATTAGTATATATATTATTGATTGAATATGCATATATGCTATTTTCATGTCTCTTGTTTGCATATCCTGGGATACGGTATCTTAGTGTGTTCTTAGTATTTTGGATTTAACTATTAATACCTAGTTTCATAGTATATGGACCCAATACCCTAGAGATAGACTCATGCAACCTAAAAATAGGTAGTTTGACCAAGGTTGACTGATTTGACTTAGAGTTGACCTAGTTTGACTGTTTTGACTTAGAAATGGCTCTTTGACCTAGATGTTGACTAGTTTAACTTATTTTCATTCCGTAACCTTGTATTGATGTTATATTTCCTATCTAGGTCTTTGAGGCACCGTACCGGACATCTGTGATATTGTGTACCAGGTTTCAGGCGAGTACATTCTCTGATAGTTTATCATCTATGATATCCTCTATGTTCATTGTATTTAGTGTAGATATGCTTAATTTCTTGACCCAATGGTCACACATATTGGTATATCCGGATCTCGTCATGAGATGTTATTCCTTGGTATATATGGTGTATCTTGTGCAAGCCTTATTTTATCGTTCTTCTTGTACATGTACAAACACTGATTCTCGGGGAGACATGCTACCTTCCTAGATAATCCTGTGCCAAAGCGTACCATGGTTGAGTCTACTATACCAGTCGGGGCTTGGAAGTATGTAGTATAGATATGTGATCATACCCTCCTTGTATCAAGTCTTGTTCATTGAATAGTGTTAATCATACACCGCACGTATGATTAGCCAGGCCATATATCTTGTATCAAGTTCTCAAGCCGATCACATGTTAAAGTTGGTACTCACTCACTTAGTCATTTAGTATTATTGTTCATTGCCATATTGTTCATTCTTGTATTTATTCCAGTATTTATTTTATTGTATATATCTTGTATCTATTGTTGCATCTTGTATATTTACATCTATTTATTGTTACATAGTTTATATCATTGATTAGAACTACTGTTAGAGATATACTCTGCTCCTTTCCTGACTGGATATATTTTTCCCAGATGACACGAGGAGTGGTAACCTACTCATTACGGGCCTCAGGATGTTGTGGGCTTAGAGTCAGAGACCCTGGCTCAGGAGGGACTCATCCCGACTGAGACATATGACCCCGGACTTGTAGCTTCTTAGTTATTCTCTTGTACTGGATTTGTCTCCAGCTTATTGTTTAGTATTTTCTCAGACTCATTGATGTTATCATTTTGACTCATGAGTTGTATTGTGACTATTCTATTTTTTTATCATATTCGTGCTATTCTCCATCTTAGATCTGTGATTGAGTATATTGACATGGTTGGTGGCTTATTATATTTTTAGATAGATTATCCAAACAGCATTCTACCGTCGATTCTGCGGCGTAGGCTGAGCGTTGTTCCCGATTTGCATCCCTATATCGGGTGTGTGTCATGACACCGATGCAGACACCAAGTAGGTATGACGAAAGAATCGAGTATTCTCGCCCCACCAAACGATCCTAGCCTCAGTCCAACCAACTATCCATAACCATTCTCCAACTTATATCCCAAGGCACCATCTCAAGTTATCCCCATAGGCACTATGCCGCTTCGACAAAATGCTTCAATTGGTGCAACACCCCTTGCTTAGAAAACTCCGTGGCATAATGCCCCAATAGTGGCACAATGGCCTCACCGATGTCATACCCCATTCTCCTGCAAGCTCGATCGATCATCCCCACTGAACATGAATTACCACATTACAGCGCTCCCGCATGACGATCGTTCTAATCGGGATATGATGTCGTAATAGCTGGAGTTGCGCTCACACAAGACGATGTTGTCAAACATCAAAGTTATCATTGAAATAACCAAGTTGTAGCGAAAGTCAAGTATTGTATACCAAGCACACATCAGAGTATATGCAGCGAAGCTCTCAATATGGTCCAATTGAAATTGCCACAAAGGAGAATGCCACAGAGGTGATGCAACACTCTTATTCTTTTTCTTGCCTACAAAGGTACTTACCGTTCATACATCATGTCTCGTATATCCAAGCAGCACCACTACACCTGCGTACCTGAAATAATGCCCACAAATGTGGGTCAGTACACAGCCGTACTAGTGAGCGGGATAACCCACTCGTCTAAACCGACACTAAGTAGAATAGTTAATGCAAACAGTTATATGGTGATCTTTCTACTTGAATCCTAGATTATTTTCATGGCAGATGTATGACATGTTAAGAAAAACTGTAAAGTAGGTTAAACATGCAAGCATTCAACTCAAACAAAATATACAAGCAGATATATCCAACTTAAAGAAAAACTAGCATGCAAATCGTCCTACTGAAACCCAAGCAACACGTGAACCTATCGAACTACAATCCAAGCCTCAATATCCATCCTCAAACTAAGCCACAATTCAAGCCTTATTAATCCAATTATCGATATGCACACTCTTGCCGAGGCAAGGTGGCCGCCGCCTACACGAAAAGTACAAACCAAACCAAAGCAAACCAACTCTTATCTATATGAAGTCACTGGCCAAAGCCATAAAGGACTGATCAACTGCAGTTCTACCCGATCCAACGCTGAGTAGCTAGCCAGCCTGGTCGTATCGAACTGCCGGCACCGCGCCCAAGGCACGTTACCATTTGCCTCCTCTATGGCCGAACAGTCACGGTGCCCCGAAGCATATCCTGTTCGAGAAGACGAAAACTTGTGCCCAACAGGTTGTCCGTGACCGATGCAGACACCAAGTAGGTATAACGAGAGAATCGAGCATTCTCGCCCCACCAAACGATCATAGCCTCAATCCAACCAACTATCATAACTATTCTTCAACTTATATCCTAAGGCACCATCTCAAGTTATCCCCATATGCACTATGCCGCTTCGACAAAATGCTCCAATTGGTGCAACACCCCTCGCTCAGAAAACTCCGTGGCACAATGCTCCAATAGTGGCACAATGCTCTCACCGATGCAGTTATCCAATTTTGAACCACAACTGTACGCTTTATATTACAAAGCGCCCAACTGATACTCGTACACGGATGCACGCTCGTCCGCCCGAAGTGCCTCGTTGTTCCAACCAAGATGATCCACTCAAGCTCCAACTGCCTACTCAAGCTCCAACTGCCCAACGCAAAACCAACTCAAGCCACAAATCATATCCAACCAAACGACGTACACTCTATGCACGTCATAGTGTAGTGATTTCCAAGTTCCAGTCCAAATGTTCAAGCCATTACGTATGTTTTATATTATTAGGCATGAAGGAATAGAGGAGAAGGGATAGAGCCCACTAACTAAGTCTGATTTCCTTAAGCACCCTGCCTTGCCGATATGGCCGATCCCTTGAACCCGTGGTCCGATGCAAAGAACGATCTACTCAATTGGTATGACCGTACGAGCAGGTCGTGCTCTCCAAATCTTTCGACCGATCGGACTAAGGAAGACGGCATTATCACTCCAATCCAGCTATCCCAGTACTGCTCTGAACGAACACCTAATTTTTATCGAACTCCGCTAGCGATCTGCACATGAAACCAACTCAATCAATACTTGTTCCCAAATCCAACAAATCAAAATATAACCAGCTATTGCCTCATCCAATCCGACACAGCGTAATGCATCGTGCGGTTGCGGGACATTACAACTAGCATGTACCATATTGTCCTTAGCCAACTGCTTGGACAAGGAGTCCAACTTCAGTTGCCCCCTGGCTTCATATTCAATGTGAATCCAGTGAAGAAGATCTTTGAGCTGGATCTCCATCTTTTTATAGTACATATCAGTCTTGAACCTGATCCAGCCTGGAGGAAGTTTGGTTACGATAGCCCCCACCATAAATTTGTCTTCCTGCTTCATTCCCTCTTCCTCCAATTTTTGTTGCATCTTCAGAAGTTTCTTAACTTGTGGTAATATCACCTTCTCATCCTCAAATTACAAAGTGAAGGACTTCTCGACGAGGTATATTTTAGATATTTTCTCGTCAGTTTTATAGTGCTTCTCAAGATATTCCCAGACATCTCTTGCATTCTCCTTCTTGCTGTAGGACTCTGCCATCGAGTCATCCATAGCATTGAGAATCAACAACCTACAGAGGTCGTTGTCTTCCTTCCACTTGGAGTGCGCGTCATGCGCCACACCAACTGCAAGCTCTCCTCCATCTTCGGGAATGGTAGGCTCATGATCAACCAACACATAAGCAACTTTGACAAGCCGAAGATTCAAGGAGATCTGCCTCTTCAAAATATTGTAGTGTTCGCCATCAAAGTTCTCAAGCTTGTGAAAGCTAGTATCGAAAAAGTTTGAGCGGTTGTCCATTCTAACTCAGATCTTGCATTGAGATTGTTAGTCCCGAAGTCAGATAAATGAAGAAGAGGTAGCCACAAAGTAGAGACTCACACAAGAGTTCGTCTCTACTAACTCCAGAAGAGAAGTTGGTGTACTGAGATTCACACAAGAGTTCCTCTATAGTGACACACAACCCCACAGAAGCGCTAAACTAGGAACATGTTACAAACTGACTACCCAAAGAAAATACAAATACAACAAGAATCAGAAAAAGAAAACTTCTGCTGGGGTGATCAAAACCACCAGAGCTCAAGGCAAGATTCGCGCCATACAACGATCTGCCCCCAGGATCCAGCAAGTTCAGTGCGTCAACAAAGCGTCACTTTGCGCCCGAGTTGCTTTGGGGCTTAGCTCCTAAGAAAAACTGCTCAAATGTGGTGACAAAATAAAGATTGTCATAATGTGGTTCACGCTTAATCCCTATAGGAAAGTCAACCCACATGGGCCACCACCCCATGTGCATATATCAATACTAAGCAAAGCTATATATCCCAATGTAATTTTCTAATGTGGGACTAAAACTCCCAAAGCAAAGTGAAAAACACCAACACAAGCAACCATGATATACTTGTTCATTCGATACCCACCTATCGGTTGAGAAGAGTGCATAAACATCATTTTGGACCCCGACAAGGACCAGAGTGCATGCCAGAACCCTAAACTTGCATTTGCAACAATCTGGACTCCAGAAGATTAACTATTGGCACCCTCTTTCTAATATCTAAAACCATGCAAAACATGATCGATCGATGGATCGGTTCTCCAACAACCATTCAATCGCAACTCCAGAACTAAAATACAGAAAAACCTGCTCAGTGTACAGTATATTCAGCAATGCAACTCGATCGTATTTGTCACATCGACCCTAACTGCTATTTTTTTTTCCTACACATTCTGTTCATATATATATATATATATATATATATATATATATATATATATATATATATAATGAGCTATCTTAGGAAAGGAGATTAGATCAGATTATTCAAATTTGATAGATGATCTATCGCTGAACAAAAACATGCTATTTGTATTTGTATGTACATGACACATTACAAGACATAAAATACCACAAGGAAACTTTTCATTGCAACAGCTTATAGGACCACTTGTGCCATCCAAGGAATTTATAGTCCATTCATAAGGTGGCAAATGAAAATATAACTTAAGCGTGGAGGTTGAGTCGCTATCTGCTTCCCAACATAACTTTCTGCATTAACATTCAGTGAAGTCCACATCATGTATTGTTCCATACTACCTTTGAAACAAAAGATAGGTAGCAATTTTCTCTTGTACACAGCTGCCAAAGCAAACCATATGAAAGCATATGGAGAAATCTTAAAGACAGTTTCTAGCTACTTTCTGCTTCTTCTTTCTTTTTAAATAGAGTTAATTGTCAAAATGCTACATGAATAATGTGGTATTTGTCAATTTGGTGATCAAATTTTTTTTTTTCCGTCGAAATGGTACATGAGCTTTGCATTTTGGCTTAATTAGTGTCTGAAGTAAATTTCGTTGATATTTTTGGATAAAGTTGAACATGTGATGGTCACGTGCCCTATTTTTAATTGTTATTTTGTCCATTTTTTGTTTTTGTCTATCATTTTCGGAAGAATATTAGCGTTTGAAGAAAATTGTCTGGATAAAAATAGTTAAAAATAGTAGTCCAAAATTAAAAATTTTGACAAAATAATAATTAAAAATATGGCACATGACCATTAAATGTCCTTTTTTTTATCGATTTTTATTCAAAAATATCAACGAAATTTACTTTAGGCACTAATTGAACCAAAATGCAAAACTCATGTACCATTTCGGCCAAAACAAATAAATTCGATCACCAAAATGACAAACACTATATTCCTTACGTACTATTTGGAAAGAAAAAAAAAAGTTTCCAAATGTTTTATATGAACATGATATATTCCTAGAGAATAGGTATCAATTTCTTCAGCAGATCACCAGAAAAGTTGCACAATAGTATATGAAAGTACGAAACAGTGTAAAAACTTCAGACCTTTGAGATGCAATAGCTAGATATTACCTTCAGGTGTGCATTGGTGGGAGCCGAAGCATCAGGTGGTCGAGGTGGTCAGGGACTTCTTTGCCAACTGACGACTGCTGAAAGAGCTAAACCACACTTTTGTGACTTTAGTGCCTAAGAAGGAGGGAGCTTCGGACTTGCCGTTCTTTAGACCCGTAGCTTGCTGCAATTACTTATATAAAATCATAACCCATCTCATGTGCCGTCGAATGGAGATCATCATGCAGGTCCTTATATCCCCGAATCAAGCCGCTTTCATCAAAGGGAGGAGCATTGCTGATAACTGCCTACTAGCCCATGAGATGGTACAGGACTTCAACAAGGCGGGAGGAGAAAAAGCTTGTATCAAACTCGACCTACGCAAGGCCTACGATACGGTCAATCGGGAGTTTGTATGTCATTTTACGCTAGCTATGGGATTTGATGAGAAATGGGTGGCCAGAGTTCGAGAATGCATTTCTACTCCGACATTCTCTGTGCTGATCAAGGGGCAACCCTATGGCTTCTTTAAGAGCAACTTGGGATTGCAACAAGGTGATCCTCTTTTCCCCTATCTGTTTACGCTAGTTATGTAGTATTTCACATGTTTGATGGAGTTGGCAGTACATAGGGGGACTATCATTCCCATCCATAAGCAAGTTAGCCCTCATGTATCACATCTAATTTATGCGGACGACCTATTAGTATTTATGAAACCCACAGTAGCAGGTCTCAACGCGGTTACAGAGACCATAGAGGAGTTTTGGAAGTTCGTTGGACTACGGCTAAACAAAGACAAAAGCAAAGCCTACTTTAGTCGCTTCTGCTAGCGGAAGGAAGAGAAAGCAGCAGTGATTGGGATTCCTAGGAGGACTTGCCTGTGAAATACCTGCGGGTACCCTTCTCATGCAACTATGCTAGAGATATAAATTGCAAGGACTTGGTGGCTTGTGTTCAACGAAGGGTTGAGGGCTTGCAAGCCCAGAGCCTTTCATTTGCAGGTCGTATTGAGCTCATTCGCTCGGTGATCACTCCCATAGTGATGTTTTGGCTCCAGACTGTCACGTTGCCGACTGCTACGATCAGGAGGGTGGAGAGGATGTGTGCTAATTTCGTCTGGAGGGGAGGGTTGCATGTTATTTCTTGGGCGACGTTGTGTCGACCACGTGTAAAAGGAGGTGTGGGACTGCGCTCGTTCCAGACTCTATGATTAGTTGTCGGGATGAAGCTAATATGAAAGTTCTTAATAGGTGGGTCGATGTGGACAGATTGGACACGAAAAAAAAAATCTTAAAGAAACAAACTTTTGGGTTTATCATTTGGAAGAAAGGAGTGCCAGTGAAAATGCAAATGTGTATATACAAACTTACGCCGAAGAGACTTCTCACTCGAGATCGGTTGGCTCGGATGGGGATTCAACTCTTGGATAGGGGATGTGTCCTATGTGGTCAAGCACATGAGTCGCTAGAACACATTTACTTTAATTGCCCGTTGGCCTGGGAGGTTTGGAGGGTACATGGAGAAAAGCTTCACCTTCGGACCAGAAATCCATGCGGGATTGCAGATATCATCCACGCTATTAGAGCATCATGTTGATGTGGAACGGAGTGGTTCAGGGTGGCTTGCATACGGTTGGCGACAGCAGTTTGACATATCTGGAAGGAGCGCAACAACCGCATCTTTGGAAAAAAAAACTGTTTTGATTAATATTGTACATAATATTGAATTTGATGTGTTGGAACGGACTTCCACATAAAGCTAAATTCGATTTTGCTAGGTTGTAAGTCAGTCATTTATTAATAGAATTACCTTCTTAAACATAAAACATATTACTTAACCAAGTGACCCATCGTTTGATTGTTAATTATTGACACAAACTAAAATTAAATATATAACCATATAAGACTATGAGTAATCTATTCTACTATATATCCTTCACTACATTTCAATATGTATTAACGTTGATAAAGATATCTAAGTAATTAAAAACAGTAATTAATACGTATTAAATGTATGTATGTATGCATGCATGCATGCAAAGGAGGCAACTTGGGAAATGATAGTTAATAAAACAAAGATATGCATGCATGCAAAGTAGGTAGTTTGGAGAATAAAGCAAAAGTTAATAAAGCATGCATGCAAAGTAGGCACATGAGCCCAAGAGATAAGAGAAACCTTTCCTATTCCGGTCATTTAATTTCTCCCAACTTTCAAGCTCTTGTCTATTATATTTCCACCTATAATAAAATTAAAATATTATCGTTTGCTCTTTAAATAAACTATTTTTTTCCAACTAATATGAAATACGTGCAACGCATGTACGTATATATTGGTATATATACGTATATACTAGTATGTATAAAGCAACTAATTTTACGGGAGTGCTCGCTCCCCTCTGTCTACTACGCGTACGGGTCCACCCATGCCCCGGACCCTACGTTAGTAGGAGCCTGTGGTACCCGGTAGACCATTTTTTTTATATATATTACTAGACTTCTCTGTGACATAATCATTTATGAGTCGCACAAAAGAGAGACAAATGACGGTGTCGATGGACACAATGTGTAAGACTTGTTGTTTGTATCATGAATGATGCAAGTTCTAGTCATAGAAATAATATTTTCATATATATAAAAGGATAAGACTGCATACATCTTGATTTCTTTTTCAGATCTTGCGTAAAAGGAAACATCGTGGTACTATGACACCCTCTATAAAATAGACAAATATGCAATGTTTTCCTATAGTTGTAAGGAAGTAAACCACACGATTAGCCCTTTGCAGATTAGCAGAACTCCAACAATTAGGTAAGACAAATCAACAACATCAGACCATCTCGTTAACCACGACAGTCTAGTGAGAAAGGTCAAAACAAACATTAAACCAAATTAAGGTTGTAGTATACAAAAGGAGCATAACCATCAAAAACTTGGATGTCAGTAGTACTACCAATGTGGAGCATGGACACGAATGCGACAAACGACATGGACAAAGTGACACGGACGCCACATTGATTTTGCCATGAACTATTGTATTTTGGAGTGTCCATTTTTAGTGGATATCTCCGACATGGTCTGACACATACACAAACACCAATTTTCATAGTGTTCTGATGATGCTACCATAACCATAACCATAATGTTAAGTTTACTATCAAATACTTACAACTCTCTCTACCTCCTGCTATGTGGGTCACATTCAGTTCCACCTCCTCTAACGAACGACTGCCACGTAGCGTAGGTTCCTGTCACGTGGCGGCCAACTGGATAGCCATCGAACTCTACGTCTCTTCCGAGGACCGCCACATGGCCGCCACATATCGATTGTAAGAAGGTTTTAAGCATTTGGTTGTAGGCATAGCATTGCCCAACCATAATAGACCTTCGGACAAGTCCATAACACCATACTTATGTTGCTCGTGGTTTGATTCGATACACGAAACGTGTACAACAATGGAATATGCTATTTTCCTTGGTGCATAGTACGATGGAGGTAGGCTTAACCAATAAACTTTGATTCGCTTAAAAACGTTTGTTTGTGTGTGCATATATATATCTCTGTGTCTACTAGAAAAGAATTCAAACCAAATCCTACAAACTACTGATTATATGGTCTTTTATATTGACATATATCTTTGTTTAACTTTATCTTATAAGATCATCTAACTCGAATGGCTCTTGTGGTTATCGAGAAGAGATATAAGATCTTGAGTGGGTGACAGAAGATCAGTGGATCAAACCACGGAAACGTATTATTTCTTTAATTTATAAAATAGTGGAAGTTGGAAGACAGTGGGCCCAAAAACATGTAATGTAGTGTGCACAAAGTCCCGAATGTTAAGTCGGGACGTTATGTCGAAAATTCAAAAAAAAAAAACTTCATCTTGTAAGATCATGGTTGTCCCGGTTACTAATTTTGACCATCTGAATCGAGAGTCCGCCAAATTGGGAGCCCGTCAAATTTGGTACTACTAAATTCAAAACGTGGTTACTTGAAAAGCAAATATGTTGTTCCACTAATTTTGTTTTATATTATGTCTCCATCCTATTACATGTGGGTTCTTCTTTTATTTTATATCGACTGGAGTCCATATGTAATAGGATAGGAACAGAATATAAGACAAAATTAATGGGACAACAAATCTTGGTTGGGTTACTTGGGGGTTGAAGGAATCTTAATAGTTATGCATGACACGTCAATCAATACGGTAAGGAATACCCAACTGCCACAAAGTTGAGTCTTGAGAGCTTGTTTAAAGAACTCCAACCAAAAGAAAGAATCCATCTAAAATCCAGCAATCTAATAATGCACAGAATTCGGATCCGGAGATCGGCAACACTGACCTGAACCTCGCAACCCTCACCGCCCCCATCATATTCGTCGGCCTCTTCTTCCTGCAACAACAACAACAAAAATAAAATCAACAATCAAACCCTAACCTTAGAAAAATGAGGGGGGGGGGTTGTTTTAGTTGGAGCTCATGAAACCTGTAGTCATCGAGGAAGCGGTCATCGTCGAGGTCGTCCTCGAGGTCCTCGAGCTCATTGGGTGTCCTGAGGTCGATCCAGTCCTTGGACCTGGGGCGTGCTGGGGTTCAGTCTGGATTTGGTAAATTTTGGAGCCCAAATGTGATCAACGATTTGATTTGATACAATTTAAAAATCTACATTAAATGTAAGATTTGATTAGGTTTCAAATTTGTATCAAATATTTAATCTGACCATATTTGAACGTTCATAATTATCGTTGGGCTATTTTAGGTGTAATGGGATTCTTATTTTAAGGTTTCCAATTTAGGAAATCCTATTATGACATAAAATATAATTTTTTTTATCCTATAAATATAGGAGGAGGGTGGAGGCACAAAGTATGCACAAAAGGTAGAGATTCGAGGTGCTCGTCCACAAGAAAATCTAAAAGAAAGTCCGTGTTTTGCTCTGTCACCCTCACTTTTTAAGCTAGGATAATTTGATAATTTGGTCTAGTAATTTAATTTTAGGAATATAATATTAATATTAGTGGGCCATGTATATTTATTTGATGTTTGTATTAGTTATTTAATTATTAGAGTGCTATATTTAATTAGAGGCTTGTAGCATTTAATTTAGTTAGTGGACTAGCCTATTTAATTTGACTTGACATTAGTGGACCTAAATTAGACTTGTCATGACAAATAGTGAGCCAACATGGACTAGGTCCAATGAACCCATTTCCACAAATTAACTAAGGAGAATTAGTTTAATTATAATTAGTTAGAGGCTTCCCAAAATATCCCTTTCTTAATTATTTCTCATATTAGCATGTAGGGGCATAGTTGTCATTGAACATTGCTTGGAGAGGGGGGAATGAAGGGTCGGCCATGTATATGAGGGTCTCTTTCTCTCTCCCTCCTCTTATTTGCTCCTTTCATTCTACATCTCAAATTCTAGATCCTCAATTTCTTTTTTTTTTCTTCATTGATTTTCTACACAATTCACCACAAATTCCTTCTCAAATTCATCACTCTTGGAGCCTTGGAGCTTGGAGAAGCAAGTAGCACAAGAAGGAGGAGCTTTGGAGCTAGAAATCGTGTTTGGATCGTGTCCAATTCCATTTTTATTGGGAATCCATCTTCCAATTGGTAATTCCTAATTTTTTTCTATTATTGTAGCTTCTTAATCATCCATTTAACCATTAGGAATGACCCTATGGCATATGACTACCTATATGAATAAGTTCTAGGCTATTTGGTTGAGTATTGTGATTTCTACATGATAATTTATGTCCATTTTGGGGGGATTACGGGATTGGCACATCAAATGTGTGTTATGAGACTATATTAGTCAAATTAGACATAGATCGGGGTTGGGATACTAGTTATGTGTCCACAATTGAATACGAGTAAGCTGTATCATGATACGGTGTGATACGGAGCTCATTTTGTGTGATTTTATGAAATTCTCTTTAATTCCTATTGTAATTAGTTATAATAGCCATTATTATGTGTATTTGATTAGTAGGAATGATTATTGTAATATAATTAGGATTTTGGCTTCACAATGGGGGTGTGTATTATGATTTTATAGTTATACACTCTAAGTGTTTGTTTAAATGTTAGAGTGTATGCACTGTGAGTTGAGGTAGGTGTCACAGTATATGTGAGGAAGGAGTGTTACAGTGTCACTGTGAGTCTGTGTGTATATTAGTAGGTGTTTTAGTCCTATTAGATGGTGTGCCTATTGGGTGTATACATAAGTGTGTATGAGATGTTTGCGAAGTAAGGGAGCTGTGCTCATGGGTGCATGTTGTGTGTACACACAGTGGGGTTTTGAGAGGACAGTGAGGGGAGGTTTTGTCTAGGAAGTGTGCAGACATGCACATTTAGGTGTGCAGTCTAAGGGGGGGTGAGTGTTAGCTCAGTAACTATATGGGTTCAGTCAGATAGTAGAAAGTATTGTAAGGGAGAAATTCTAGTACAGACACTAGGTTGTAGTTTTTAAGGTTTTGCTAAGATAGATGAGTTAAGTTCAGTTTCAACTGAACTGTAGTTATTAAGTGTTAGATGTATAGTATAAGTTTGGGCTAAGATACTAGATGAGGTTATATTAAGATACTAAGGTAAGTTTGAGGGTTGTGTCCATATATGAGAAGTTTTAATATTAGAAGAGTGACTTTGTGTCTGTAATTAGAGTGAACCAGTGTCCATATACCATGATCTATATTATTATGTGTGGTCTATCAGTAGATGTGTATCACTAGGTATTAGTGGTCGTGTGATTGATACATGAATGTATCAGAGGAGTTTCAGATTTACATGAGGGAGCATTGGCTATATGTGTATTAGATTCAGTTTATTAGGTACATATGAATTATGTGTACGTGATGAGATCCTGGGTGTGTATGCTGAATGTGTGGCTATGAGGGGGGGAGAAGTACCCATACCTAGACACTGCCATCCCTTGCAGTAACAGCAGCAAGTATATATATGGGTGTTCAGAATTTGGACGATCAAATCAATTGGAGTATTAGTAACACTCGGTTACAGAGTATTAGAGGGGAGTATATTTGTTGTGGTATGCACAACTAGTAGTATCAATTGCAGGTGAAGTTCAGTTGAGGTAGTTGGTAGTGCTTGTGCACTGATTTGGTGCAGTCCACATCCCGTACAGATAATGAGGTACAAGGAGAGGGGGTATATGTGCATTGTGTGCATAGATATCAGTAGCAGTAGTAGCTTATAGGAGGTTTGGGGGATTAAGGGATGGAGGATGTGGTTTAAGCATGCACATATTGGTATATATTCTGCAGTAGCTTAAGTTGTTGTAGGGTGCAGTTGTTTGTGGCCAAAAACTAGGATTTAAGTAAGGTGTATCGGTATCGAGAGCAAGGTGAGTATCAGATTCTGTACAGTATAGTTGGGGAGAGACCAAGGTCGGGCAACTGCAGTACACTAAGGAAATTGCAGTATGTACCACAGTGCAAAGGTTCATTGTGCATTGTGTGGTCAGGTGAGTGTGGGTACCCAGGAGATGCACACAGTTGTAGTTGGGAGTTGTATAAGTAAGAGTTAGTACAGATGAGAGTATCAAGTTAGATGTTAGTAAGGTTATATGTCTGCATTATGGTGATAGTGCAGTGGTGAAAGGGGTGCCAGGCTCTAGGGCAAACAGGAAGTTGGCAGTAGGAGAGAAGGATAGTTAGTAATTAGGATCAGTTGATTGAGTTTTATTAGTATAAGTTAAGTACCAGTTAGTTAATGATTATAAGGTAAGTTATGTATATGTGATATCAGTTGTTGGGTATTAGCTAGTATGGGTCTAAACCTTAAGTTATATAGTTAAGTAATAGATTAATACTAGTATATTAAAGTTTATACAAATAAGTTACTTATGTTATTGACTAGTGTATATGGAATATATAGACACCTATTGGTGTAACCAGGTATGATCTAGTATCACGAAGTATTGGATAGTATATACTTGTAATCGACCTAGAAGCTAGGTGTAGAAACAAAACTAAGGTAAAGGCCTAGTATACCCTAGTTGACCTAGTATTAACCTAGAAAGCATGTTCCAATGCATTGTAGCTCATTCTCACTTGATTATACCCAATTGATATACCATTCATATATAGGTGTGTGTGACACCAGCTCGGACACCGAGTTACATCTTTTGCTCAAGACCTCAGGCGAGTACATTCTCTGATAGTTTTTATTATTTGATAATTACTATAATGTAAGTATTTAGAAATATTTTATATGACTCTTGACACATTGGTACACGAACTAGTATATACATGGATCAGTCATGGGATATTATTTATTGTTTCATTGTTCCTCGTGTTCATATATGGTTAAAAGATAATGTTTAATATTAGTCAATGTTTAATGTTCAAATTTTAACGTTTAATGTTTAATGTTTACAATGCCTTGAGTATCTTGCATCGTAATGTGTCATGGTTGGATCCATTGTACTAGTCGGGAAAAGGGGAAGTGTTAGCTAGATATGTAATCAAATCCTAGACAATGTTCAATGTTCAATGTTTAAGTTAGACAATGTTTATCCAACGTTAAGTAGATAATGTTCAACCCAAGCCGATCACATATCTAACTAGTATTTCAAACACTTAGTATAGTTACAGTTCTTCACATATTCTATTTTTATCATCTTGTTCTATTTCATTGTGATCAGTGTATACCATATTGCTCTTGTTTACCTATTTCTTCTACCATAGTATGATATTGCTTATTATTTTTTGTCTTGTATTATATTCTCTATTTTTTGTTTATAGTCATTATCAATTAATTAGAACTGCTATTGGATTGTACTTCGCTCCAATCCTGACTGGATATATTTTTCAGATGAATGGTTAGTGAGGATGTGTCCCACTTACTACGGGCCAACAGATGGATTATCACCTGAGGACGTAGTGCCTGATACTTAGGCCATTTAGATTTCTATATCTTGTAGTAGTTGTTTCTAGTTAGAATTCGGATTGTATTATTATTTTGAGATCTTGAGTTGTGTTTAGATGTTGAGTTGGACCTGTGATGTATCGAGATTTGTACTCCTTTTTTTTCCATTCATGTCGTGCTTACATCTCCCTTTAGTTTTTATGTGATTGAGTATTGACTACCCTTTATTATATCATCATATTACTCCTTCATTTGGAGTTGAGATGGCATGACAGGTATTATATATATTTTGTGTGAGATGTTAGATAGTATAGAAGACCGAGACAACGTTCTACCGTCGACGTTGTAGCGTAGGCTGGACGTACCTATGTACTCGTGCCCCTATACCGAGTATGGGTCGTGACATGCTCTTAGGGTTCTTTTTCATATACAAGACAAAAGAAAGAAGAGATCTAATCGATGAGTCGTTAACTTCGGTTAGAAAAATTGCTATAGGTTGGTGAGTGATTTTAATTTTAATTTTTGTCATTCCTTCTTGAGTGTGGTGAGTGGGTTGAACATATTAGGGCAAAGGGTTTTAATATTAGTTTTTTGCAATCTTGTAATTTTATTTGAGTTATAAAGGTTAGAATTTGTCCAGGTAATATAGTCACCGTCATATACTTGTCTTCATCTGGGCTTGGTGTTCGTAGATTGGTTAGTTATCTCAGGTGGGCTGGAAAACCCTTATGCAACACGCCCAACACATGGTATCAGAGCCAGGTTCTTCTCGGGAGAAAAGGTTCAACTATGTCTATGGAGCAGATGAACACTCGTATGATCACCCTCATAGAGAAAACTGGACGATTTGGAAGCCAAGGATAGAGGATCTACTCTGGTGCAAGGACATGCATGGACCATTAGAGGGCGACATCACAAAGTTGATGGACAAAGCTGCTGAAGACTGGAAACGACTGGATCGGAAGGCCGTTGGATTCATCCGCCAATGGATGAACGATTCGGTATTTCACCACGTGTCCATGAAGAGTTCGACAAAAGCATTGTGGGAGAAGCTACATTCGCTTTACGAAAGGAAGACAACTGGCAACAAGGCATTTCTGATTCGCCAACTCATCAATTTGAAGTACACGGTAGGTGTACCGGTGGCACAACATCTGAACGAGGTTCAGGGCATCATTAATCAGCTGTCTGTGATAAAGATGGTGATTGAGGATGAGCTTCAGGCCCTTCTGCTTTTGAGTTCTCTGTCGAAAAGCTAGGAGACGTTGGTGGTGTCGGTGAGCAACTCTGCTCCGAATGGAGTTGTCACGATGGAGGTAGTCAAAAGCAGCTTGTTGAATGAGGAGGTCCGACAGAAGCAAATAAAATTGTCCTAGGAGTTCGCTCTGGTGACTTCCTACGGGAAGGGAAGACCCAAGTCACAAGCGAGGACATGGCAGAGTTATCGGAATCTTACGACTGTGGACCGCAAGGAGGGCTGCTATCACTGTGGCGAAAGGGGTCATATCATTAGGAACTACATGAAGCTCAAAGCTGAGAAGGCCAAAGGCAAGGACGATCAGGAGGATCTCACAACTATGGGAGATCTCATCATCACAGCAACCGATACAAAGGAACCTTGTAGCATGTGTCATGATGGCGATTGGGTTATTGACACGGGGGCTGTCATACCTCGATCTTCTGCAGGATCGGACATCCCTGATAGGCACGAATCACCGTGCTAGCGCTTCCGCAGGACGATCATTCCCAACAGGATTAGATACCATGTGAGCACACGCTGCGCCTGTACAAGGCCATAATCTGAACAGACGATAAAATGACTAAGCCACAGAGTCGCACAGATAGTCTTTAATGCAGCGGATACTTGAACGACATGAGTAAACGACCGTTCTATAACTAGTTCTCAAAGTCAATATAGAGAAAGCATAGAATAAACATAAGTATGATATATAAACAAGTTCTTTATTGATAATGAATAAGGTTACAAGCGGCGCTAGGCCGAGATTATAAGTCGCTCAAGATCTCTCTCACTCTCGAAACAATAAAAGCGTGCCAAGTGGCTTACAATATAGGATGATACATAGGCGATATTCTAACATTATATCTTGTATATATGCTTCAGCTCCGGATGCAATACTCCAAGGCTCCAGAGCAAACTCTACGTCTTAGCGCACACGAGGGGATACTCCGCACCGAACGAGGTTCTCCCGTACCCTGCAAGCAATCTGGTGGGTTATTAGTACATGAATGCACTTGTGGGGAGGCTTTTCGCCCGTTCAACGAATCCAACAAGTTATATTAGTTTCATGCATCATCTATTAAGTTGTCTTTCTAGTCTTGCCTTAGGATCAGTTTTATGGCATAAGATGCAAAGCCTAACTCGTGTGGCAGTACGCCGTACGATATAAGAGTAACACAACAAAATTTATCAACTTACCATTCGTCATTCCCTGTCTGATGGTACAACCAAGTTAGCCAAACACGAATATATATATAAAAAATCAAAGAATCAAATAGCGAACACATGTATGCTACGAGTGTGGTGCCCCGTTCCCCCTATTCGGGAAGCACGGCTAAGAAATACTAGACGGTATCGTTCGATCGGGATAGATTGAATCAAGAACTCATCCTCGTTTTGAATTTATCTCTTCGGAATCGATTCCCATATTCAGTGGACCGTGCCCCCGGGATCGACTTAGCGGCAGAGTCAGGAGGAACCTCTCCGCTGCATTCTTTGTTGCCTAGTTTTCGCTGTCGCTTGTTGCTTTCGTGCCTTGAGTTGGTTTTCGGATTTGCTTGGGTTTTCTTGAACGGTTTCGATGGATTTCATTGCTTTCGTTCTTAGGACTGCACTTCAATTCCGATAAGGGAAAGAGAGGAAGAAGTACTGATCAGCTGTTCGTGTCAATACAGGTGAACCAGCTGTAGTCGTCGCTCGAGCGGACTCCTAAAGCACTTCTTTTCTTTTCCTTCCAACTACCAAAGTGAGTGGCTACCAACCCGATTAGCTAGCCCTACTTGCTAGTCTTCACATCTAAATTTTGTGTTCGTGCTTGCCCCGATCAAACGATACCAAGTAAATAACTAAAAGATATCAAGATAATAAGGGAATAGACTTGGGAAATATTGCTTGTCAAATGAAACTTGTGAACGGTTACTTACTTATATGCTTGCTCGTTTGGAATGTTCATCATATGCATAAATATAAGTTAGAATGTATATTTCTTCTTAAAACTGTGCTATGTATAAAACTCATTCTCAATGCAATAACTCAACAGGAAGACTATGCAAAAGTAGATCTTGCCCTGTTATTGCCCTGTGCCTGATTTGCCTCAAATGTTAACTTAGTGTACTGCGTTGATCACGGACAACTTGTGCACAAGGTCTTAGTTCCTGCGGACGGTCGCTGGGGCACTGGCACCGATCCGATCCGGACGAAACTCACGATAGTCGCCTGCTTCGGATCGAGTGGCTTGTGGCGCCTCCTGTCTCTGCGCCGCACGCCATTCCGTCCCGAGACTAGCCCGTCCATTATGGCAACGTGCCAGTGATCCCCTCGTATATTTAAACCTGTTGCTACTAACTTGTGTCTTCTTGGCAGGGAAGGCAAGGTAAGTATTATGCAGGTGGTTCAGACGGGCAGGTAAATGTCACCGAACGGTGGCGAGTTATTTCAATGATTCCATATATATGTGTCTTGCTGTAAAATGAACTAAGGCAAGATAGAAACCCACAAATATGCATGTTTTATTAAAACAACGTGTTGATTGGTATAGTTGGGATAGCTTGCCTTCACCAGTACGTTTCGATGTACTGACCCTCGTTGAAACAGGTTCCCCGCGCTAAGGAGAGCCGAGCGAGGAGCAGGAGACAAACCCCCAATCCAGTCCAGCTGTAGGCACGCCTCGATCGTGCCAACCTTTGAAGCATTTTGAAGAAGAGGAAGCATTTTGAAGTTAGAAGCTAGCCACCAAGCAACCATGCAACTTCGTGGCAAAGCAGTCGTTTCGACCCAAGGTCTTATATTTTGAGTTTAGTAAGGATGTAATGTACAGGACTGCTATCTCATTTTGTGTCAACACTTTTGTAAGCCCATAGAGGCAATCCTTATGACTCAGTTCAAGGAGTTTGTAATAGATGTTCATATTATCAATAAAAAGAGAACTTTTCCATGTTTCAATATGTGTTTCAATTATCTGCGTACTCTGAATATGTGCTCGCTATGCGAAACAAAAATACTTAGCCTTGTGCGGTGCGCAACCTAGGCCCGCACGGCGGTCACGCCCGGGGGACGACTAACGATTCTACCGGATCGGGGCGTGACATGTTGGTATCAGAGCGACAGATTCAAAGTTCCTTTGACTCTTAAACTGGAAAAGTTCCCTTAACGATAAATTCCTGTGCGAACTCCTGAACTCGTTAAGGCCAAAATGAGATACGTTCATGCAATAAGTCCATAATACATTATGATCCTGATGTAATTTACCTTCCTTTCAAGGAACGACGCAAGCACAACCATCAGCGCTGGCGCCAGGCGAGACAAGGACTCAGGAGAGCAGTTCCGGAACTTCAGGAAGCTCTCGGAGCCAACGGGGCATGTCTCAATCAGATTCCCTTCAGCAGGTGATGCAAATGTTCACGGAACAACGACAGAGGGATGATGCCCGCCAAGCCAAGTTCGAGAGCAACCTAGAGGCCCGGCTCTCAGTCCAACAAAAGCAGGTAGATACCCTGCAACAGCTTGTTCAGACCCTGGCCTCCAACCATTCTGTCGCAACGACAGCTATACCAGTGGAGCAGCCAGTGCTTGAAGTCGAACCACTGCCCGCGCCAAGGACGAGGGAAGTGACTGCCTTCACCTTTGGCAACTTCAAGAAGGTCTGCAACACGCCATTTAACGGGACTGAGGACCCGACCGTGGCCCTAGATTGGCTCGCCGAGCTTGAAGATCATTTTTCTCTCCTCGAAGTACCGGAAGACAAGCGCGTCACCTGTGCCCAACTATTGCTTCGCCTCAACGCGCACGACTGGTGGGACGTGCATCGACGATCTCTTCAACTTGGCCATGGAGAGGAGGCGATCGCGTGGACGACTTTTCGTGTCGCGTTCGAGGAGGAGTTTATACCCCCACCTCTACGACGTCAACGGAAAAATGAGTTCGTTCAACTCCGGCAGGGCAGTATGACGGTGAAGCAATACTCGGCAGAATTCAATAAACTGGCCAAATTTGCTACCGCTTATCTACCGGATGCAGCGAGTCGTGCCAGACGATTCGAAGGAGGGCTACATCCTGGCATTCACGGGCACGTAGCCGTTCCGCAGTATCAAACGATGCGGGAAGTATTAAACCACGCCCTTTCGCTCGAACCGCAGTATCCTCACGTTGCCGCCGGCGCTGTGCAACCTTCCAATCACAAACGCCAAGGCAACGATAAAGGAAACAACGCTGCAAAGCGTCAAAATAACGGCGGTCGTCAGCGAGAAAACCAGGGGCAGCGTTGCACCTACTGCAACAGAAGAGGACACACCGAGAATGTCTGTCGCAAGCGGCTCGGCACTTGCCTCAGATGCGGCGATCCTGGCCATCAGATTAGCAGCTGTCCGCTTCGTACACCGCAACAACAAAATCAGACTCCGGCACCTCAGGCAAATCGAGCGGCGCCTCAGCCAGGGCGTAATCAAGCTCAAGGCCGAGTCTACACCATGACACGGGAAGAAGCTTTAGCTTCGGATACCGTCGTGTCAGGTACCTTACTTTTCAATAATATACCTGCTCGCGTTCTATTTGATTCAGGTGCAACCCATAGCTTTATTTTTACAAACTTTGCCACGGAGAACAATGTTAAAATGACTCCGTTGCATTTAGATTTAAGCGTTAGCACCCCGTCTGGTACAAAAATTCATGTCTGTTCAGCATGCCTAGGCGGTTATATCTGTATTGGGGAGAGAAAGCTGTCACTTGATGTTTTAGTTCTTGATGTACGGGACTATGATATCATTTTGGGAATGGACTGGCTAGGCGCGTGCACGGCAACTATTGAGTGTGCAGAGAAGCGAGTCGTTTTCCGTCTGCCCGGAGAAGCCGTGTTCTGTTACACCATTAGTCCAGCGAACAATGCGACCAGGGCCTGCATGGTGATTTCGACAAAATCTGCTCGGCGAATGCTCTACACAGGCTGCGAGGGATTCCTAGCATCGGTTCGGGACACACGGCAGGACTACGCAAACGTCGAGTCAACTTTCGTTGAGGCAGAGTTCCCCGATGTGTTCCCGAGCGAACTACCCGGTATGCCGCCAGACCGAGAGATTGAATTCACTATAGACACATTTCCAAATACACAGCCGATTTCAAAGCCTCCGTACAGAATGGCACCTGCAGAGCTGAATGAATTAAAGCGCCAACTCCAGGAATTGCTTGATCGCGGGTTCATCCGTTCGAGCGTGTCTCCTTGGGGCGCTCCCGTGCTTTTTGTGAAGAAGAAGGACGAAACTCTACGCCTCTGCATAGACTATAGGGAATTAAACAAGGTCACAATCAGGAACAAATATCCTCTGCCACGGATAGATGACTTGTTTGATCAGTTACAAGGGGCAACGGTGTTTTCTAAAATTGATCTTCGCTCGGGTTATCACCAGCTGAAGATTAAGCCAGAAGACGTACCCAAGACTGCTTTCAGAACCCGCTACGGCCATTACGAGTTTTTCGTGATGCCGTTTGGACTGATGAATGCTCCTGCTGCATTCATGGATACGATGAACCGTGTCTTTAGGCCCTTCATCGATAAATTCGTGGTGGTGTTTATCGATGACATCTTAGTGTACTCGAAGACTAGGGATGAGCACGCAGGACACCTGCGGATGGTGCTGCAAACCCTTCGAGACCACAAGTTGTATGCCAAATTAAGCAAATCAGAATTTTGGCTGGACAGTATCTCATTTTTGGGGCATATAATCTCCTCGGAAGGCATCTCAGTTGATCCGAAGAAAATAGAAGCAATCACGCAGTGGAAACGACCGGAGTCAGCTAGCGACATCCGAAGTTTCCTTGGTCTGGCAGGGTACTACCGAAGATTTATACAAAATTTTGCTAGGATTGCTTCACCCTTGACTCAGTTGACACGAAAGGGTGCGAAGTTTACTTGGACAGAGGACTGTGAAGCTTCGTTTACAGAGTTAAAGCAGCGCCTCATCTCTGCCCCAATTCTCACTCTACCGAACGGACCGGATGACTTTAAAATATATAGTGATGCCTCCGAAAAGGGTCTAGGATGTGTCCTGATGCAGCGCGATAAGGTGATAGCCTACGCGTCTAGACAGCTAAAGCCTCACGAGCAGAACTACCCAACGCATGATCTCGAACTTGCCGCGGTAGTATTTGCATTGAAGCTGTGGCGTCACTATCTTTATGGCGTGCCGTACGAAATCTATACAGACCATAAGAGCCTGAAATACTTGTACACTCAAAAGGATTTGAATCTTTGGCAGCGGCGATGGCTTGAACTCCTCAGCGACTTCGATCTCACGATCAGATACACGCTTGGAAAGGGAAACGTAGTAGCTGACGCGTTGAGTCGAGTGTTTGTAGGGAGTTTGGTTATTGATGATAGGCTGCGCCGAGATCTTGAATCACTGGGTATCACACTGAAAATAAGATATAAGAAGTGGGCGCAAGTAGCTCAACTGCGCCTCGAGCCCGACTTGTTATACAAAGTGAAGGCCGCTCAGAAGGACGACCCGTTCCTGCAGAAGATACATGCCCTCATCTTGGCAGGAAAGGCGTCCGACTTTGCGGTAAGCGCGGATGGGATGCTTCGAGTAAAGGGAAGACTGTGTTTCGAACGACGCGGCCCTCAGACAAGAGATACTCACGGAAGCTCACTATGCTAGTTATACTTCTCATCCAGGTAGCACTAAGATGTATCGGGATCTTCGTACGACGTTTTGGTAGCACGGCTTAAAACGGGATGTGGCGCAGTTTGTGTCACATTGCATGGCTTGTCAACGAGTAAAGGCCGAACACCAGAAACCAGGCGGAGAGCTTCAGAACCTTGCTATTCCGGAGTGGAAATAGGATGATATAACGATGGACTTTATTGTTGGCTTGCCGAGGACGCAACGGGGTGTAAACCCCCTTCCTAGAAAATCATATAAACCTTTTTTTTATTAATTATTAATTAAATTATAAGTAATTAGGTCCAAATAGGAGAAATAGATTTTTAATAATTTTTATGTTAGGTGTTCGGGCACTTAGAGGACTTATGCGACCATCAGAAATTTTTCGGAATTTATTCTATGTAGGAGACCCCTTGAGCTGTTGCTAGCCTAATGATGTGCATTACCCTAAGCTATAAATTTTCTTATGAATATATATATATATATGTATATACAAATATATATATATGTATATATATTTTATAAAGAAAGAAAGGAAAAGAAAAGAAAAGAAAATAAGAAGTTAATAATAATCTAATAATAATAATATTAATAAGTTATACTTAGTATACTTAAAGCCTTAGGACTTTGATTCCTTAGCCTTCCCGACTTGCTGCAACTTAGAAGTTGCTAGCTTCCTTCAGCGGCCAATAAGGGACCCACCCCCCTTTATGTCAACAGCAACTTATTTCCTTAGGAACCCCCCTTTGCTTTCCAACCCGCGGACTCAACCCATCCGCACCCCCTCTCTCTCCTAATATATATAATATATATATATATAATAGCTCTCTAAAACCCTAACCTAAACTCCAGACTTCCTCTTCCCATCTAGAGCCGTCATCACAGCCAGAGAAGCCTCCCCAAGCCATCCAACCATCCCGTCGACGCCGACATCGCGAACTACAGTCTCCCACTCGAGGCACCTTCGCTCCGGCGTATTTTTCCGTTGACTCGCTCATCCAAACGCTGTTCCGTTTTCATAGGTATGATCTTCCCTCAACCCTCTCCAATATTTGTTTTATAGTCAACCTCGGAAAATGTGTGCCCCTAGGTGAAAAACAGCGCCCAAGTCAGCGCGAGCAGACAGAATTCTGCAATCGCAGAATTCCAGAATGACCACCCATATTGCCGAGTTCGTATCTCCCACCACAGAGATCCGAATTCGGTGATTCTTTTTGATACCTGTAGATTACATGACCTAGTTTATTTTCTGTATAATAACTTTGTGATATTAGTCGCTGTGGACAGAAATATATTCGTCACAAAACTGCGCGCACCCACTTTTTCCGGTTTTCCAAAAGTTGGAGATCGGAGCGCGCCCCGCCAAACGGGACCGCCCCGCTGTGTGCCAAGTGTACCGAATGGTGCACGCAGCATAACAGGACACATGAAAATTCGTGGCGACTGATTCGGACGCGTGTGCGCGCCGGAATCAGACCGTATCCGCGGACACATTTCGTGTCGCCACTTTTGTGGAACTCGCGAGTATTTTGTGCACGCTAGTCCGATTGCGACGAAACTTACGCCACTAGACTCGTGGTAACGCGCTGGTCCTGTGACCCAAATTTCACGCATTTCTGAGACGGTTGACCAGATCGCCAATTGGCGGGCCCAACAGTTGACTTTTTGGACCAAATTTTGTTCGGCTCATCGGAATCCAAATTTGGATATACCGTTGGGTTCGTATTAACATTTAGAGTTGTTTGACCCATAGTTTGTCCTATTTAGAGACTGTTACCCTCGGCACGCTTTTCGGTGCAAAGTGAGCCACACGTGGACCCCACTTTTACCCGAAATTACCGTTTTGCCCCTGTGTCCAAATTGGACGAAAGGGAAGTGCTTTTTAGCTATTTTGCTTATTCTAGAAACGTTGGTGATATTTATTTCAGCATCCGGAGATATTTGTTCTGTGGCCATAGCTTTTGATCCTGTGCATTTGACTTCTGGACAGTACACCTTGCAGCTTTCTTACCAGGCAAGATACCTTGCCAAATTATTACAGTACTTTGCATGCTATTTATATTTCTTTTTATTTATTTCATTTCTGTATAGTTCTTGCATGTGTAGTTTTCTTTCAGTCATTACTATGTATTAGATATGTTGACACACACATGGCACTTAGTATCATAGAGGACAATTATTAGGCGTATGGGCTTTTAACCACTCTGGTAAACCGTAGTATATAGCTCGCACTACGGGCGTGTGTCACGCTGGTCGCTACCCCAGAGGTATGTCGATTTCTGTAGAGTCGCGCTGGTCGCTACCTCAAAGGTATGTCGATTACTGATGTTCTAGACGGGTGTGTGAGTTGTGAGGCTTAGATCGAGTAGACTACCCTTGCCCATACGTCGAAAAATTGTCCTCATTTGTATTCATATAGATTGTCTTGTACAACGTACTTATTTATTTTCAAATTATATGCATGTCTACTGTATTCAAGTTGGCTCGTATTTTCTGTATCTTGTTACGTCCCTCTGAGGACCTGGTCCGCTGCCAGGTGTACTTGTTCTTGAGTATTTGCAGGAGCGCAGATTTGGATGGCTATAGATGCTCCGTGGACGTCTTCTCTCGAGCCGTGATTGATAGCTGGTACTTATATTGTTTAATGGTGTTGTACTTATATTGTATTTACTTTCTCATTTGAGTTGGTAGTGGATTTGTTTCCATCCAACTATCATCCTTAGATACTCCTTATTGAGATCTAGTTTCATAGACATTGGTTATTTTATTCATATTTGATTTTCGTGGATGAGATCTAGATTATACCCTGTGACTTGTGACATATGTTTATACCACTTGTGGATTTGATATTCATATTACAGCGTACGTGTGGATTTGGTTTCCATATATTGGAGTTGCCATATCCATGCGGCTGGCATGCTTACGTGTCCTAGTCCTACGTATTTTTAGGACTGGGGCGTGACATGTTTTTGTGGTGGCCATGCAGGTCTAGAGCATATTGTCTCGGTTACGTTATTGTACCGAACAAGCCTGCACCTAGGAATAGAGTATAGGATCTCATCCATAATTGACTATGATTCGCTCTCCTTGCAATCCATTCCATCTGGATAATTGCATCCCGCTTGATTCATGTACTTCTCTAATAGTTCTTTGAGTATAGCCTTCTCCTAGAATATAGGAACCCCTATTATTAGAATGATAAATATGGTAGCACACCTATTAAGAATACAACGGGGATATAGACACCACTAAGTTTAGAATATCTAGTGAACCCTAGAATTTCTTTTCTATAGATTGGTTTACCATTATCCCTTGATGTATTATGAAGACTTGAGAGTAGTATAGACACTACTATAGTTAGTTAGAAGTTTTACCATAATGTTTGAACCTAGTATAGAGGATACCCTAATAAGTACCAAGACCCCTTCTCGTAGACCTTAACAGGAATTTCTACGGTATGCTTAAGATAATTACAGTACTAGTTTATTGTTATAAGTTGGGTAGTATACCTCACAACATAGTATCACATAGTCTTTTGCCCTATTATTGAAGTGTAGCTGAATGACATTAACTGTGTGCTAGCATAAGAAGATAATGTTTTATCAGACTGTAGAACTTAGAGGCTATACCCCTACTTTGTCGACCATCGACTTAGACAAGGAATTAGTATGATAAATGTAGAGATTGTAGAGTCTTTTGTTATTGTTGCTTATGTTGTGTTTTTTTGCAACTTGAATTATTTGTAACTTCTCTCATCGTAATCCAGCGTTATATTTTCTGTGCCACCTTGAATTATACTGCTATTATAGCCTAGTTTTTGCAAGCTTATTCTTTTATCGAGCTTGCTCATGGCATATGTATTATTGGGTGCACACAATGATACAATTGCCTAATCAGAATCGGTGTATTAAGGTCTAGCTAACCTTAGTGCGCTTGGTTCGCTCTTCGCATGACTACTTTACGTGGATTGAGATATATGGTAGTAGTCAGATATACTTGCCCCTAGATATGTCTGACACATCGTATCGGTTACATAACTGTACTGATACGAGCATGTAAATAGGAAATTACCAAAAATAGGATTTCAATCCACAACTGTCCTGACAACTCTCTTTTCGATTCCTTAATCTCTTTGAACCTCGTACTTGTATTCTGTCACCTTCACCTTGAGTTCTTTATTATTTCTCTCCGTCTTCCCCTATTTCGGAAAGACGAAACCTCGTGCTGGGTATAAAGTTTGATACACTGATAGTACTAGCTATACCCCATAAGGCTAAACACATGACTTAGTGACTCTCTTTTATAATTGGTTAAGGGCATATCATAGGCGATATGTTTGGTGTTAAACCTTTGAGGATTAAAAATCATGATTAGATAATTTGAGCAATAGTTTTTCTAGATGTATGGCCTTAGGTGGTAGATGAAAAATTTTAAGTTCGGCAGATTGGGAACCCCTCACCCAAAAATTTGACCTACTTGGCTGAGTTAGTGAGACTAAGGTTAGCTTGAATCCAGTTAGAAGTAGAACACAGTCTTTATTTAATTTTACAATAGTTATATCAATTAGCGTCCTTATCGTGCTCCGATAATTGGAGCACTACACTAGCCACTGCCTTCCTACAAATTCTACACCCTTATCCTAGGCATGCCCATCATCCAATTCTCATCTTTGTACAATTTTCCAATTGTTGGACGCTTTTATGCAATAGAGCATTTATGTGTCCACACCATTGGATATGACACATGAAGAAACCTATTTTTCGCTCATATGGATTTTTCCATAATTTTTTTTTTCGGGATGTGCAACTTGCAACGTGCAACATCGCACACCCCTTTAAACCTAGCCTTGCATTTTAAACAATGCAAATCTTATACCATCATTGTATTCTATCGTGGCTTAATTTTAATTTCGAGGACGAAATTTTTATAAGTTGGGTAGAATGTAAAACCCCCTTCCTAGAAAATCGTATAAACCTTTTTTTTATTAATTATTAATTAAATTGTAAGTAATTAGGTCCAAATAGGAGAAATAGATTTTTAATAATTTTTATGTTAGGTGTTCGGGCACTTAGAGGACTTATGCGACCATCAGGAATTTTTCGGAATTTATTCCATGTAGGAGACCCCTTGAGCTGTTGCTAGCATAATGATGTGCATTACCCTAAGCTATAAATTTTCTTATGAATATATATATATATGTATATACAAATATATATATATATGTATATATATTTTATAAAGAAAGAAAGGAAAAGAAAAGAAAAGAAAATAAGAAGTTAATAATAATCTAATAATAATAATAATAATATTAATAAGTTATACTTAGTATACTTAAAGCCTTAGGACTTTGATTCCTTAGCCTTCCCGACTTGCTGCAACTTAGAAGTTGCTAGCTTCCTTCAGCGGCCAATAAGGGACCCACCCCCCTTTATGTCAACAGCAACTTATTTCCTTAGGAACCCCCCTTTGCTTTCCAACCCGCGGACTCAACCCATCAGCACCCCCTCTCTCTCCTAATATATATAATATATATATATATATAATAGCTCTCTAAAACCCTAACCTAAACTCCAGACTTCCTCTTCCCATCTAGAGCCGTCACCACAGCCAGAGAAGCCTCCCCAAGCCATCCAACCATCCCGTCGACGCCGACATCGCGAACTGCAGTCTCCCACTCGAGGCACCTTCGCTCCGGCGTGTTTTTCCGTTGACTCGCTCATCCAAACGCTATTCCGTTTTCATAGGTATGATCTTCCCTCAACCCTCTCCAATATTTGTTTTATAGTCAACCTCAGAAAATGTGTGCCCCTAGGTGAAAAACAGCGCCCAAGTCAGCGCGAGCAGACAGAATTCTGCAATCGCAGAATTCCAGAATGACCACCCATATTGCCGAGTTCGTATCTCCCACCACAGAGATCCGAATTCGGTGATTCTTTTTGATACCTGTAGATTACATGACCTAGTTTATTTTCTGTATAATAACTTTGTGATATTAGTCGCTGTGGACAGAAATATATTCGTCACAAAACTGCGCGCACCCACTTTTTCCGGTTTTCCAAAAGTTGGAGATCGGAGCGCGCCCCGCCAAACGGGACCGCCCCGCTGTGTGCCAAGTGTACCGAATGGTGCACGCAGCATAACGGGACACATAAAAATTTGTGGGGACTGATTCGGACGCGTGTGTGCGCCGAAATCAGACCGTATCCGCGGACACATTTCGTGTCGCCACTTTTGTGGAACTCGCGAGTATTTTGTGCACGCTAGTCCGATTGCGACGAAAGTTGCGCCACTAGACTCGTGGTAACGCGCTGGTCCTGTGACCCAAATTTCACGCATTTCTGAGACGGTTGACCAGATCGCCAATTGGCGGGCCCAACAGTTGACTTTTTGGACCAAATTTTGTTCGGCTCATCGGAATCCAAATTTGGATATACCGTTGGGTTCGTATTGACATTTAGAGTTGTTTGACCCATAGTTTGTCCCATTTAGAGACTGTTACCCTCGGCACGCTTTTCGGTGCAAAGTGGGCCACACGTGGACCCCACTTTTACCCGAAATTACCGTTTTGCCCCTGTATCCAAATTGGACGAAAGGGAAGTGCTTTTTAGCTATTTTGCTTATTCTAGAAATGTTGGTGATATTTATTTCAGCATCCGGAGACATTTGTTCTGTGGCCATAGCTTTTGATCCTGTGCGTTTGACTTCTGGACAGTACACCTTGCAGCTTTCTTACCAGGCAAGATACCTTGCCAAATTATTACAGTACTTTGTATGCTATTTATATTTCTTTTTATTTATTTTATTTCTGTATAGTTCTTGCATGTGTAGTTTTCTTTCAGTCATTACTATGTATTAGATATATTGACACACACATGGCACTTAGTATCATAGAGGACAATTATTAGGCGTATGGGCTTTTAACCACTCTGGTAAACCGTAGTATATAGCTCGTACTACGGGCGTGTGTCACGCTGGTCCCTACCCCAGAGGTATGTCGATTTCTGTAGAGTCACGCTGGTCGCTACCCCAGAGGTATGTCGATTTCTGATGTTCTAGACGGGTGTGTGAGTTGTGAGGCTTAGATCGAGTAGACTACCCTTGCCCATACGTCGAAAAGTTGTCCTCATTTGCATTCATATAGATTGTCTTGTACAGCGTACTTATTTATTTTCAAATTATATGCATGTCTACTGTATTCAAGTTGGCTCGTATTTTCTGTATCTTGTTACGTTCCTCTGAGGACCTGGTCCGCTGCCAGGTGTACTTGTTCTTGAGTATTTGCAGGAGCGCAGATTTGGATGGCTATAGATGCTCCGTGGACGTCTTCTCTCGAGCCGTGATTGATAGCTGGTACTTATATTGTTTAATGGTGTTGTACTTATATTGTATTTACTTTCTCATTTGAGTTGGTAGTGGATTTGTTTCCATCCAACTATCATCCTTAGATACTCCTTATTGAGATCTAGTTTCATAGACATTGGTTATTTTATTCATATTTGATTTTCGTGGATGAGATCTAGATTATACCCTGTGACTTGTGACATATGTTTATACCACTTGTGGATTTGATATTCATATTACAGCGTACGTGTGGATTTGGTTTCCATATATTGGAGTTGCCATATCCATGCGGCTGGCATACTTACGTGTCCTAGTCCTACGTATTTTTGGGACTGGGGCGTGACACGGGGACATGATGCAGTCTGGGTTATCGTCGATCGACTCACCAAGTCATCTCACTTTCTGCCTATCAAATCTACTTGGAGTGCCGACCGCCTGGCTCAGATATATCTCAACAAAATCGTCCGACTCCACGGCGTGCCCGTAACCATAGTCTCCGATCGAGATGGTCGATTCATATCACGTTTCTGGGGAAGCCTGCAGTCAGCAATGGGGACAAAGTTGAAATTCAGCTCCGCCTACCATCCACAGACCGATGGCCAAACAGAGCGCGTCAACCAGATCCTCGAAGACATGCTGTGACTCTACGCCTTGGACACGAAGACTAGTTGGGACCTTCATCTACCTCTAGCCGAATTTGCTTACAACAATAGTTATCAATCAAGCATTCAAATGGCACCGTATGAGGCACTATACGGGCGAAAGTGTAGATCTCCTATCTGTTGGGATGAAGTCGGGGAGCGGCAAGTACTTGGCCCTGAGCTCATGGAGCAGACCGTCCAGAAGGTTCGGCTGATTCGGGACAGATTAAAGATAGCTCAAAGTCGTCAGAAGAGCTATGCGGATGTTCATCGGAGACCGCTAGAGTTTCAAGTAGGTGACCGGGTATTCCTCAAGGTTTCGCCCATGCGAGGGGTCAGCAGGTTCGGAGCGAAGGGAAAGCTAAGTCCACGATTTGTCGGCCCGTTCGAAATACTAAAGCGGGTTGCTTCAGTTGCTTATCAGATCGCTCTACCACCATCCCTAGCTGACGTACATGATATATTCCATGTTTCCCAACTTAGAAAATATGTGTACGATCCAAGCCACGTGGTAGACCTGGGACAACTGAACCTACAGCCCGACTTGACGTATGTAGAACAGCCGGTACAAATTTTGGATAGAAAAGAAAAGCTGCTTCGGACCCGTTCGGTTCCTCTAGTGCGCGTGCTTTGGCGGAATCACTCTGTCGAAGAATCTACTTGGGAGCTTGAATCTGATATGAGGGAACGGTTCCCCTCATTTATTTCCTAGTGGTAGGTTTTATTCCTTAAGTTTCGAGACGAAACTTCCAATTAGTTGGGTAGGATGTGGTGCCCCGTTCCCCCTATTCGGGGAGCGCGGCTAAGAAATACTAGACGGTATCGTTCGATCGGGATAGATTGAATCAAGAACTCATCCTCGTTATGGATTTGTCTCTTCGGAATCGATTCCCATATTCAGTGGACCGTGCCCCCGGGATCGACTTAGCGGCAGAGTCAGGAGGGACCTCTCCGCTGCATTCTCTGTTGCCTAGTTTTCGCTGTCGCTTGTTGCTTTCGTGCCTTGAGTTGGTTTTCGGATTTGCTTGGGTTTTCTTGAACGGTTTCGATGGATTTTATTGCTTTCGTTCTTAGGACTGCACTTCAATTCCGATAAGGAAAAGAGAGGAAGAAGTACAGATCAGCTGTTCGTGTCAATACAGGTGAACCAGCTGTAGTCGTCGCTCGAGCGGACTCCTAAAGCACTTCTTTTCTTTTCCTTCCAACTACCAAAGTGAGTGGCTACCAACCCGATTAGCTAGCCCTACTTGCTAGTCTTCACATCTAAATTTCGTATTCGTGCTTGCCCCGATCAAACGATACCAAGTAAATAACTAAAAGATATCAAGATAATAAGGGAATAGACTTGGGAAATATTGCTTGTCAAATGAAACTTGTGAACGGTTACTTACTTATATGCTTGCTTGTTTGGAATTTTCATCATATGCATAAATATAAGTTAGAATGTATATTTCTTCTTAAAACTGTGCTATGTATAGAACTCATTCTCAATGCAATAACTCAACAGGAAGACTATGCAAAAGTAGATCTTGCCATGTTATTGCCCTATGCCTGATTTGCCTCAAATGTTAACTTAGTGTACTGCGTTGATCACGGACAACTTGTGCACAAGGTCTTAGTTCCTACGGACGGTCGCTGGGGCACTGGCACCGATCCGATCCGGACGAAACTCACGATAGTCGCCTGCTTCGGATCGAGTGGCTTGTGGCGCCTCCTGTCTCTGCGCCGCACGCCATTCCGTCCCGAGACTAGTCCGTCCATTATGGCAACGTGCCAGTGATCCCCTCGTATATTTAAACCTGTTGCTACTAACTTGTGTCTTCTTGGCAGGGAAGGCAAGGTAAGTATTATGCAGGTGGTTCAGACGGGCAGGTAAATATCACCGAACGGTGGCGAGTTATTTCAATGATTCCATATATATGTGTCTTGCTGTAAAATAAACTAAGGCAAGATAGAAACCCACAAATATGCATGTTTCATTAAAACAACGTGTTGATTGGTATAGTTGGGATAGCTTGCCTTCACCAGTACGTTTCGATGTATTGACCCTCGTTGAAACAGGTTCCCCGCGCTAAGGAGAGCCGAGCGAGGAGCAGGAGACAAACCCCCAATCCAGTACAGCTGTAGGCACGCCTCGACCGTGCCAACCTTTGAAGCATTTTGAAGAAGAGGAAGCATTTTGAAGTTAGAAGCTAGCCACCAAGCAACCATGCAACTTCGTGGCAAAGCAGTCGTTTCGACCCAAGGTCTTATATTTTGAGTTTAGTAAGGATGTAATGTACAGGACTGCTATCTCATTTTGTGTCAACACTTTTGTAAGCCCATAGAGGCAATCCTTATGACTCAGTTCAAGGAGTTTGTAATAGATGTTCATATTATCAATAAAAAGAGAACTTTTCCATGTTTCAATATGTGTTTCAATTATCTGCGTACTCTGAATATGTGCTCGCTATACGAAACAAAAATACTTAGCCTTGTGCGGTGCGCAACCTAGGCCCGCACGGCAGTCACGCCCGGGGGACGACTAACGATTCCACGGGATCGGGGCGTGACAACGAGCGTGTTTCTAAATCAGGTTCACGAGTTTGCTTAAACTGTGATACACAGATTAATTTGTTACTTTGATTGTTCAAATACATGATACCCAGTTCGTTCAAGTGTGTTATATTCAGATTACTTGCTTCAATAAATTGACTCGCACGCAGATTGTCACAATCGAGCTTAACTTAATCTATATGAACAAAAGTCGTTGGCCTGAAAGCCATTGTGAACAATTGTCCGGGCGGACGACAGTAGTTGCAGTGCAGGTAGCGAGCCCCGCTACAAGCACCCCGTTCCCCCGTATTAATGTTGCTAGATGACTACCCGGGTTCCAGCCTAGGTCGACACGGCCCCGATGCCCCGGTGCACCGCTCGCAGAAACCAAAAACCATAAACCTTGTGCACAAGTTGTCCGGGATGATGCAAGTCTCTTTTATTTGTTCTTGTTCACTTATATTTTTACTTTTTGTTCTTAAGCGACAATGGTGGTAACGCGGCACGAGCCCGCTACACTGCCAACCCGAACGACGATGGTTGTTAACGCGGTACGAGCCCGCTACACTGCCATCCCGAATAATTCTTATTCTTTTTTACTTATCAGTGTAGTGCAGCTCAGTTCATTTACATGATACTTCCATTTCTTTCTTATAATTTCTTCCAATATTTTATTATGCAGTTCCCGGTACGAAAAACTGCCTTGACGAACTTATGGTCCCGAAGCCTTTCCATATTTTTATTGCTTGGTTCGGAACTACTATTTTGATAGTCTTCTTGTCTCAAGTAGGTGAACCATGTTCTATGTTATGCTTCCATACTGTGGCATTATCTCTGTGACAAGCATTGCATATAAGATAGATAGTATAAGGATATCAACTCGACCAGTTCTAGACAATAAAGTGGAGTCTACTTGTACGGAGCTAAGGTAGCATGCGAGGGTCTAACTATAAGCCAAGTTTTATTTCTATGTTCTAAAACAAGCAATACAAAATGTGATTACTCCCTTAGCTAGGTTTATTGTATTCTTATTAGCATGCAAGGGGTGATTCGCCAAGCGACTAGCATGCATCATCCTTATTTTTAAGTGTGCAGGCTAAGCAAAGACAGGTTCATCGTATCCACCCACCTGAGCGGTGATTCACCTCGGCCGAGCGATACTCCGAGCGTGTCTTTGAAAGTCTAAGTCTGAACTCCTGAAGGGCCAAGTCTGAATCCTTTGCTGCAAGTAAGTCTTCTCGCCGAGCAAGGCAGATTGGGTCATCGTACTTGTGTCATTTGAATCGGCTATCCATATTGATGCGAAGCGGGTCGTTACATTATACACCACTTAGAACAAGTTTCATCCTCGAGATTTCCTGAGCGCAAACCGTTCTATCGCACACTATCGAATCTAACTCAAGCGTATCACTTAGACCCGATCGAACACAACTTCTTACTCGTTTTTCTCATTCCGTGTCACATGTGTGCTGGGTCTGTTTCATTAAATAACTCTATCACTCAATCCAAGCTGGCTATATTCATTTGATCGTCGTATTCTATGACTCAGTCTCTACTGCGCCTTAGTGCATAACATATATCGCTTAACGCGAGATACTTTATAATCCATCGCACACGAAGGTCTTAGGCTGAGGCTAACTTACCCAAATTGTTATACTCATTCATGTGAATCTATCATTTTCACTTACACTAGCATTCGATTTCAGAATATTGCAGAGTCTGGATCATGCACATGTTCAAGGCATCCTCCAAATATATACATATCAACCAACTTAGCGATAGCAAAAACTTTGCACTCGAGTTCAACATATCACTGATCTTGGATCCTGCACACGTTCAAGGCGTCCCTCAAACATATGCATTCAACTAAACTTAGCGATAGCGAAGTCGGATAAGCTACTCACAAAAATCTCAAGGGTTCTCGTTTTACAAATCATAATGATACCTCCAACGGGGTCAATCAAAATCTAAGTTATTTTCAATCACACTCAAATCAAGCATTGTGCTACCATCAAACACAATCTATCTGATCAATCGACTAGCGTCCATGTCCTATCGTCCATTCTGTTCATGTCAAACATAGCACACACTTACCGTTCCAAGACTAACTCTAAGTCTTGTTGTCCCAATTCTATGGCTTGCCCAAGTAATACTCTAAAGTCGGTCACATAAGTTCTTTCACTCGACATAGGATCGTCTACCTAACCGCTAGGTTAGCTCACAAGGTTATAGGTATAGTTCACGTTCATGATTCTCATCGTGCAAATTCGTTGCACAATACTCACCCAAATTTTCTAAGGTCAAACCATTGTTCATTCATACGTGGTATTCTACCCAAGCTTGTTTCATTCAGATTTTTAAACATCAAGCACAGATCATCCTATCCACATTAATACATTCGTTGCACAAGGTCCGAGTCAGTTTTAGCAAAATTGTTCCTAAGACACGTTCGTTCAACCGAATCCTCGATATATCCACGTCGCATGTCAAACTTTAATTATTCACATAGTCTATCTCCTCGAATAGGTTTTGATAGGATTCACATATCCAATCCTTTCTAAGTCTAGACCACCAGTCATGATTAAATTACTAATCACCATTCTCAATCATATCTCAAAGTTGTCCAACACGATTCACGTATCCGTTCACGAAACCATCAAGTGTATCTTACATCATATTCTAGACTAATTCCTCCTTGAAATACTTTTGATTCACTTGTATCATAAAACTCATCTTGTCGTGTCGAACCATAAGTTAAGATGATCCTTTAATTGTTATGCTCCGGTCTTTCGCAAGTTTGATCATCCCTGCTGGACATGAGATCACTACTCTAACACTCCAGCGGGATAATCGTCCTAATTTGGATGTGACGCATGTGCGAGCAAGGAGTGGCACAAGACAATTATGTCAACATTATAGTTATCTTCGAAACGATCAAGACATCTTATCGTTACACTTCCTTTCATCCAAGTTATATATATCCACCAAGTCAGGTTCATCTAATAACCATTTATGTCGTGATCATGATTCGTCTAGCCAAATCATCCAATTTTAATGTTACTGTTCGATCAATCCGTAGTCTACTTCTAGCATTCCTCAAATAGCTAAGTTTAAATCCTTAAGCCAAAGTCTATCCACCTTCGTTACGTTCCATTTTATCGAGTTTGTCTGAATAATTATCGGACATATTTCTACGAGTTCGATCATCCCCATTGGACATGAAATTACCACGCCAGCGCTCCTGCGGGATGTCACGCCTCGGTCTACCGCAGGATTGGCCGTTCCTGCTAGGTGCGAATCATTATGCCAGCGCTCCCTCGGGATGATCGTGCACATCAAGATGCGATACCGCACAAGCATAAACTGCTCCTGTGTAAGGCCATGAATCCGAACAAGCAAAAAAATAGCTAAGCCACAGAGTTGCACAGATAGTCCGTATGTAGTGGAATAAGAAAGGAACAGGCGATTGGTAACAAGTACATAGACTTATCATAGCGGAAGCATTGAATAACACAAGTACGAAAGTAAAATAAGTACTTTATTGATATTGAATCCATATTACAAGCGGCGCTAGGCCAAGATTACAAGTCGTTCAAGTCCTCTCTCTCAAAATAATAAAGTGTGCCATGTGGCTACAATTGTGGAATAATACATAGGCGATGTTCCAATATTATGTCCTGTGTATGTACTTCAGCTCCGGATGCAGCGCTCCAAGGCTCCAGAGCGAACTCTACGCCATAGCGCACATGAGGGATTTCCATACCGAAAGAGGTTCTCTCGTACCATACAAGCAATTTGGTGGGTTAACAATATATGAATGCACTGGTGGGGAGGCATCTCGTCCGCTCAATAAATCCAAATACGTTATACAGGTTTCATGCACCATCTATTAAATTGTCTTTCTAGTCTTTCCTTAGGATCAGTTTCATGGCATAATGTAAAGCCTAACTCGTGTGGCAGATCACCGTGCAATATATAAAAAGAACACGACGATACTTACCAACTTACCATTCGTCCTTTCCTGTCCAAGGTAAACTAAGTTAAACCAAGCATGAGTATATATAATGACATCCATGGAATCACATAGGCAAACACAAGTATCACGAGCGGGTTCTGATTCAGGTGCACGAGTTATACGGATTACTCAGATTGTGTTATACTCAGGTGGGTTGCAATAGATTCCTTAGATATTTAAATATGTAAAGATGTCTAATACTCATATCCGTTCAGGTGTTCCAGATACAGGATGCGATGCAATAACTCGCACACAAATTATCGTTAAGCGAGGATGACTTAATCTATATGAACATGAGGTCACTAGCACGATGCCATAAAGGAAGGTGTAGTCTCAGGGCGAGATAGTTTACAAGCAAGAAAATGGGATAGTACACACATCCCACCCGACGCAGGTGACTACAGTCAGGAGGTTCCGACCGGTCGAATCGGCCTTGGTGCCCAGGTGACCATCTGCGGAACGAGATTCAAAAATCTCCCTTGTGCACCAAGTTCTCCGTGACCATGCAAGTCTCTAATCTTCCAGGCCTCTGGTACAAGTTTAAATCAGGATCTTATCAGGTACAAGTTCAAGTCAGGATCTTGTCAGGTACAAGTTCAAGTTCAAGGCAGGATTGTTCATAAATATATATCGACTCCCCGAGCCATCAAATTCTGTACATGGACGAGTGTTGCATAACTTGACAGGATGTAGTCCCCTCATTCGGGAATTAACTTGGCGATCTAACGGTCCTGAATACTTTCAGGTTCATACTTGACGGAACGACTATTAGATAATCTTCCAGTAAACTAGATGAATGTAAGACAAGATAGTGTTACAGGGTCATGGCATAAATCTTACGAGATAAGCATAGTGATTCTATAAAGCAGCTAAGCATTTGGAACGGTACGAATATAACCTTAAGAAAAACTTGCGACGAAGCCATACATGCAAATATAAGCAATTATGATAGCACAGGTCTAAGGGGTAGTACGAGGAGTAAAACCGTACAGGAGCCTAATGAGCGGCATAATCTATTTGATGAGTAGTGAAAACATGTGAAGCAGTGTACTACGAAGAGTATATAATGATTTGCTCGAGGCATTAGCGGAGTCTACAAGCACGAAGCTAAGATAACATGCGAGGGGTCCAACTATAAGCCAAGTTTTATTTCCAAGTTCTAACACAAGCAATATAAGATATGATTATTTTCTTAGCTGGGTGCGTTGTATTCTTTATTAGCATGCAAGGGGTGCTTCACTTAGCGACTAGCATGTATCGTCCATATTTTTAAGTGTGCAGGCTAAGCAAAGACATGTTCATCATAGCCACCCACCTTAGCGATGATTCACCTCGGTCGAGCGATACTCCGAGCGCGCCTTTGAAAGTCTAAGTCTGGACTCCTGAAGGGCCAAGTCTAAAATCATTCACCTTAAGCGAGTCTTCTCACTGAGCAAAGCGGGTCGGGTCGTACTAGCGTCGTTTGAATCGGCTCTCCGCTTGAACGGAATGGGTTGTTACATTATACACCACTCAGAACATATCTCATCCTCGAGACTTCCTAAGCATAAACCGTTCTATCGTATACTATCGAATCTATCTCGAGCGTAACAATATATGACCCGTGTATGCTGGGTCTGTCTCATTGAATGACTCTATCATTCAATCTACGGTCTGACTCAGTCTCTATTGCGCCTTAGTGCGAAACATATCGCTAACGGGGGGTACATTATAATCTATCTTGAATAACGATCTAGGGCTGAGGTAAAATTATTCAAATTATTATACTCGTCCAAGCGAATCTAACACATTCACTTATAAAAATATTTAATTTCCGTACATCACCCAGTTTGGATCGTACACCTATTTTAGGCGTCTTTGAAACACATGTATTTCAACCAACTTAGCGATAGCGGAGTTGGACGAGTTACTCAGAAAAGTCTTAAGGGTTCTCATCTTACAAATCACGATGATACCTCTAACATGGTCAATAAAATCCAAGTCATTCCAATCCAACCAAAAATTAAGCATTGCACTACCGTCAAGCATGATCTATCCGATCTACCGACTAGCATCAATGTCCTATTATCCATTCTGTTTGTGTCAATCATAGCACACACTTACTGTGGTGGCCCATGCAGGTCGAGAGTATATTGTCTCGGTTACGTTATTGTACCGAACAAGCCTGTACCTAGGAATAGAGTATAGGATCTCATCTACAATTGACTATGATTCGCTCTCCTTCCAGTCCATTCTATTCGAATAATTGTATCCTGCTTGATTCCTATACTTCCCTGATAATTCCTTGAGTATAGCCCCCTCCTAGAATATAGAAGTCCCTGTCGCTAGATGATAAGTAGGGTAACCTTCCTATTAAGAGTACAACTAGAGTGTTGACACACCATTAAGTTTAGAATATCTAGTGAACCCTAGAATTCCTTATCTATAGATTGGTTTACCATTACCCCTTGATATATTATGAGGACTTGAGAGTAGTATAGACATTACTAGAGTTAGTTAGAAGTTTTACCATAATGTTTGACCCTAGTATTGAGGAACCAATAGAAAACCAAAATTGAATATTAGGACTGAACCTAACCTTCATGGTTAGATAGTATTGGAGAACTATAAATTTAGATTCTTGTCTTGAGATTAGCAGATAATACCTTAGAAAGCCAAGAGCAATGCATAAAAAATTTTCTTGATTATACCTCGAACACGGAGATTAGCATACCATCTTTCCCTTAGAGAAACCATGACATTATCTAGAGTCTTTCTATTTAGTTTTATGACTTGTTCCTCTGAACCCTTAGCGCTCGCTATTAGTGAGACGACTAAATTTCTTTCCTTCATCTTTCAATTCGTGCCACCTAAACCTCTCTGATTATAGACCAAGTAATTTTATTCTATGTTAGGATATATAGCTTGCTAGGATTATAGTTGTAAACTTGAATTTTGAATCCCTGTGCTTAGTAGTTAGAACTTGATGGTTTAAGTTATCCTTGTAGATTGTGACATGATGATTATCCCTTAGTTTTAATTGCGTAACTTGTACCACACCTCGATACGAGTTATATCCCTTTTTTCCCTTGAAGGGCAGTGACTTTCCATTCTTACTATTGACACTTGCTCTATAAGCGCTATGACTAAGACTTAAGACGACCATGACCTATGTAATGTAAGAGAATACCCTAATAAGTACCAAGACCCTTTCTCGTAGACCTTAATAGGAGTTTCTACGGTATCCTTAAGACAGTACAGTATTAGTTTATTATTTTAAGTTGGGTAGTGTGCCTCACAACCTAGTATCACATAGTCTTTTGACCTATTATTGAAGTATAACTGAATGACATTACTTATATGCTAGCATAAGACGACAGTGTTTAATCAGACTGTAGAACCTAGAAGCCCATACCCCTATTTGGTGGACTACCGACTTAGACAATGAGTTACTATGACAACTGTAGAGATTGTAAGAGTCTTATCTTCTTTGTGAACTTGGATTATTTTGTAACTTCTCTTATCATAATCTAGCGTACTTATATTTTCTGTACTACCTTGACTTATGCTGTTATTATAGCCTAGTTTTTGCAAGCTTATTCTTTCATCGAGCTTGCTCATGACATATGTATTATTGGGTGCCCACAATGATACAATTGCCTAATCAGAATCGGTGTATTAAGGTCTAGCTAACCTTAGTGCGCTTGGTTCGCTCTTCGCATGACTACTTTACGTGGATTGAGATATATGGTAGTAGACGAATATACTTGCCCCTAGACATGTCTGACATATCGTATCGATTATGTAACTGTACTGATACGAGCATGTAAATATAAAATTATCAAAATAGGATTTCAATCCACAACTGCCCTGACAACTCTCTTTTCGAATTCCTTAATCTCTTTGAACCTCGTACTTGTATTCTATCATCTTCACCTTGAATTCTTTATTATTGCTCTCCGTCTTTCCTTATTTCGGAAAGACGAAACCTCGTGCTTGGTATAAGTTAACACACTGATAGTACTAGATATACCCCATAAGGCTAATCACATGACTTAGTGACTCTCTTTTATAATTGATTAAGGGCATACCATAGGTGATATGTTGTTTGGTGTTAAAATTTCTGAGGATTGAATAACATGATTAAATAATTTGAGAAATAGTTTTCTTAAAAGTATAGCCTTATTTGATAGGTGGGTAAATTCTAAGTTGGGTAGAAATTGCATTGTTAAACTTGAGGTAAATTCTTTTAGATTGTGTTCAAGTGAGATTAGATAGAGAGAAACCATGTCCTATTTTAATTTCGAGGACAAAATTTTTGTAAGTTGGGTAGATTGTAAACCCCCTCATCCAAAATAGATAATTTGTGTATATTTTATATTATTATATTTATTATAGATATTGAATTTCTTTAGAGTATTCTCTTTGTTAATTAGCAAATAAATTTCTTTATATATTTACTTATATAAATATTTATTTAGAATCATTTTTAGGTTATTTTAGATTTTTGAAGATTTTTTTAGAATTTTTAGGTAATTAAAACATAGGGAACGTAAATTTCTAGGACTTCTATGATTTATCTTGAGACCATACTTGCATGTTATTCCTACAAAATATTTATTTTAGGTTAAAATATTTAATTATATTTTTTCTATAATTTATTTAGAATTTTAAGAAATTTATTTAAATTTTTGAAATTAATTAGGATTTATTTGGTTTTATATAGTCTTAATATTAGATAGAAGCTAATTTAGTGTTAATAGATATTAATAAGATTATATATAAATTATTTGTATTATCTTTAATTCTATTTAAGATTATAAATTATTGAGATAAACTTAAACTCTATTTTTTAAATTAATTCAAATCCTGAGCCTACTAGGAAAGCAACTTCATGCATATCCTATCCTTATTTAAACTAATCTTATTCATATTCAAATTAGCCAATCCTAGTCGTATTCAATTAAGTAGTCTCTACCATTATAAATACCTCATCCTTTATATTTTTCTTCTCCAAATTTACCTCTTTTTCGTCCAAAAAGAGTCAAAATTTGTCATAAATTCAGCCTCATTTTCTAGTATGTTATGACGACTTAAAAAGACATCTCCTAGCTTCGGACTCCAAATGCTCTCCAGTTTTTTTTGTTAGAACCATATCAAGGTTAGTTTTATGAATATATAAATTATTTTAATAATTTCAGAACCTATTTTTCTAGAAAATTCTAAAAGTGCCAGTTGTCCAAAATCAGATATATTTTGGTATTTTTGAGATTTCGGGAGATCCCAAACTCGGAATTACAACCGTTTGAAGTTTCGAAAAGCTGACATGATGAACTTCCAGAAAAGTATTTTGACAGAATTTAAAATATAAGTTTATTCTACTGTAAAATTTGTGCAACGTAGACGTAAATAGGAAACCACCGAAAACTGTCATTTGTCCGCCCTTGTGGCCATAACTTTACTGACTTGTGATTTTATAAAACCGTCTATTCTAGGGTTCATGTAGCATTAAAATATATAGGATTCCATACACAAATCCAGGATTTGAGTCGGTTGACTTTTTGGTCAACGGATTGCCTCGATTTGCGTGCCACGGATCACAAATCCTTAAAGTTGACTTTCTTTGGACCAAAATTAGAGCTTAACAATAAAATTAGATTATAATAAGATTAAAATACTATTTTAGGTTATTTTATTCAGAATTAAAATAGATTAAAATGGAGGAACCTATTCACCCACTTTTGTAACCTAAATTATTTAATTTATGTGACGGGTAGATCGGACGATGCCTTGAGTTGGGACTTTATTCTTTTTCAGATCAGGCAAGATACCTTACTAAATTGCTTACAGTATTTTGAATGCTTAGTATATTTCTGTATATTTATTGCATCTTTGTTTATTTATTGCATGTGCAGTTCCTTTCAGTCATTACTATATATTAGATATGTTGACACACACTTGACACTTAGTATCATGAGAGGACAATCATTAGGCGTATGGGCTTTTAACCACTCTGGTAAACCGTAGTATATAGCTCGCACTACGGGCGTGTATCGCGCTGGTCGCTACCCCCGCGGTATGTCAATTTCTGGAGTCTCGCTGGTCGCTACCCCCGCGGTATGTTGATTTCTGATGTCCACTGACGAGTATGTGAGTGGTGAGGTAGATCGAGTAGCCTACCCTTGCTCATACGTTGAAAAGTTGTCCTCATTTGCATTCATATAGATTGTCTTGTACAACGTACTTATATATTTTCAAATATTATGCATGTTTACTGTATTCAAATTGGCTTGCTTCTATGTATCTTGTTACATCCCTCTGAGGACCTGGCCCTTCCAGGTGTCGCTGTTCTTGAGTATTCGCAGGGGTGCAGATTCAGATGGTTATATATATTTCGAGGATGTCTTATCTTCGAGCCCGTGATTGTTAGCTAGTATTCTTATATTGTATTTGTTGAGGTGTACTTATATTGTATTTTCTCTTATATTCGAGTTGGTAGTGGATTTGTTTCCATCCGACTGTCATCTTTAGATACTTTTTATTGAGATCTAGTTATATAGACATTGGTTATTTATTTATATTGATTTTCTGTGGATGAAATTTAGGTTATACCATGTGACTTGTGATACATTTTATACCACTTGTGGATTTGATATTCATATTACAGCGTACGTATGGGTTATGGTTTCCATATATTAGAGTTGCCATATCCATGCAGCTGGCATGCTTACGTGTCCTAGTCCTATATATTTTGGGACTGGGGCGTGATACTTACCATTCTAAGTCTAACTCTAAGTATTGTTGCCCCAGTTCTATGGCTTGCTCAAGCAATAATCTAAAGTCGATCCCATAAGTTCTTTTACTCGGTACATGGTCGTTTTTCTAATTACTAGGTCAGCTCACAAGGTCATAGGTACAGTTCATGCTCATGACTCATCGTGCAAATTTGTCGCACGAAGCTCGCCCTAATTCCTAAGGTCAAGCCATTGTACATTTGTACGAGTATTCTACCCAAGCTCGTTTACTCAAATTTTTAACCATCGAGCACAGATTATCCTACTCACATTAACACGTTCATTTTTACAGGGTCCTTGTCCGTTCAGTCAAATCCATAATATATCCGTTCAAAATCTAGACCACCAAGTCACGATTCAATTCTAAATCTTTGATCTCAATCATAACTCTAAGTCATCCAACATTATTCATGTATCCGTTCACGAAACCATCAAGCGTGTCTTACTCTATGTTCTAGACTAACTCATCCATGAAACACTTCTGATTCACTTGCATTCTCAAAACTTGTCTTATCGTGTCGAACCATAAGTCAAGATAATCCTTTAATTGTCACACTCCGGTGTCCCGCAAGTTTGATCATCCCTGCTAGACGTGAGATTACCATGCCAACGCTCTCGCTGAATAATTATCCTGGGTGTGATGCATGTAAGAACATAGAGTTACGCTTGCACAAGACAAGATTATCGAACGTTATGGTTATCATCAAAATGATCAAGATACCTTATAATTATACTTCGCTCCATCCAAGTTACATATTAATCCACTAAGTTATGTTCATCCATGCTGTGATCATAATTCGTCTAGCCAAATCGTTGAACTTCAGTGTTACCGTTCGATCATTCCGTAGTCTACGTCTAGTATTTTTCAAACAACTAAGTTCAAATCCTCAAGCCAAAGTCTATCCACCTTTGATACGTTCTATTTCATCGAGTTCGTCTGAATAATTATCGAACATGTTCTCCTGAGTTTGATCATCCCCGCTGGACGTAAAATTACCACGCCAGCGCTCCTACGGGATAATCGTTCCCATCCGGGCTAATTGTCGAGGGTTATCTTTCGAACTAGATTCAGGATCATTGTCCAACTCGGATTTAGTTCCGTTATCTCCTTATCTCAACCTTCAAATCATTAAAATTTCTTTACTTGTATCAATCCATACTATCTTCCAACTATCGATACCATATCAAGTTTATTTATTTTAAACCACTATATATATTCCTAAGCTAACTTCTATTGAGCGATATCTTACTCAAGTTTAATCCATTTAATTTAATTCGAAATCTCACGTACGATCCACCAAGTTTTCTCGACCAAGATATTGATTCTATTACCTTGAGTCCCTATAGATATAAGCCTTATCACTTATTCAACATATTCTCAATCGTTTGAACCAACTATCGTACGAGATCTTCGAATTTGCTTGAATATTTCTAAAATGATCTATACACCACTCAGGAATCGAGTCATCCAAATAAATCTCCAATCATGTTCGCATCGCTCACTCGCATATCCACCAAGTCATTTCTTAGAACTCTTGCACGATACCTAAGTGCTGCCTCGATAATTCTTAGTCTAGTATATATCCTTATTAATAGTCATCCAGTAAACCATATTTGATTTGTATCTGCCAACACAAAATACCGTCCGAGCTATTTCTTAAAATTTAAGCACGATCATCTATATTTGCCTTAGCGATAATCTGATAATGTTTCTATAGGTTGTCATTCTAAGTCTAACTTATCCTCATTTGAACGATATCCTCATCTCGCTCGTAACTAGCTCACACCAAAGGGACTTGGCGCACGATACTCAACACAACTTAGCCGAAAGACTGTGTGCATAGTTAACTGTCCGAACAATATTCTATCTCTCACACTAACCCGCTTGGTAATCATGTATAGGTATTTGGGTTCACACATTGCTTGTCAATTCTAGCACAAGTCTATTCCTATAAAGTCTAACACAAGTCAGAACAAGGGTCTTCGTATAACTATCCCGAACAAGCAATCAAATCAATCACATACAATTTAAAAAATATTTAGACTCATTATATGAAATATCCCAACGGGTCAACGATAGAGAGAGTTTTGTACATAACCCACGAACGAGCTTCCAAAACTGAGAGAATCGATAAGAAGTCCAAAAACGTAAAGCCATGCTCTGATACCAATATGTCACGCCCCAATCTCCCGCAAGATCGGCCGTCTCCGCTAGGCACAAATTACAGTGCCATCTTTCCCGTGGAACAATCATGCCCATCAGGACGTGATGCCGCACGAGCACAAACTGTGCCCGTACAAAGCCATAAATTTGAATAAGCAAAGAAATAGCTAAGCCACATAGTTCCACAGATAGTCCGTATACAGCAGAATAAGAAACGAACAGGCGATTGGTAATAAGTTCACAGAGTTGTCTAGCGAAAGCATTGAATAATATAGAAATAAAACAAGCACTTTATTGATATTGAATCAGTATTACAACCGGCACTAGACCGAGATTACAAATCGCTCAAGCCATCTCTCTCGAAACAATAAGTGTGCCAAGTGGCTACAATTATGGAATGATACATAGGCGATGTTCCAACATTATGTCCTGTATATGTGCTTCAGCTCCGGATACAGTGCTTCAAGGCTCCAGAGCGAACTCCACGTCTTAGCGCGCATGAGGCATTTTCGCATCGAATGTGGTTCTCCCGTACCCTGCAAGCAATCTGGTGGGTCATCAATACATGAATGCACTGGTGGGGAGGCTTCTCGCCCACTCAACAAATCCAAATACGTTATACAGGTTTCGTATACTATCTATTAAGTTATCTTTCTAGTCTTGTCTTAGAATCAGTTTTATGGCATAATGTAAAGCCTAACTGGTGTGGATGAGCGTCGTGCGATTTATAAAAAGAATATGACGATACTTACCAACTTACCATTCGTTCTTTCCTATCCAAGGTAAACCAAGTTAAACCAAGCATGACTATATATAATGACATCCATGGAATCGCATAGGCAAACACAAGTATCACGAGCTGATTCTGATTCAGGTGCACGAGTTATACGGATTACTCAGATTGTGTTATACTCATGTGGGTTGCAATAGATTGCTTAGGTATTCAAATATGTACATATGTCTAATACTCATATCCGTTCAGGTATTCCAGATACGGGATGCGATGCCGCTAAGCGAGGATGACTTAATCTATATGAACATAAGGCCACTAGCACGACATTGTAGAAGCATGAAAAATATGCTGGGGAATTATACGCGTAAAACCTCCAACATGCAGGAAGCCCGCGTAAAACAGAGCTCCAGCACTGGGTGGCATAAAAACATGACTTCAGAGCCATTGGCGTACAGCAGAGCTTCAACGCTGGTCAGCATAAAACAGATCTCCAGAACAACCCGCGTAAAGCAGTACTCCTAGACTGCCTCGGCGTAAAAAGGTTGCTACATCTCCACTCCGGCGTAAACTAAGTCTGCTTTTAATGCAGCAGAAAGTTGTACGAGGAACTCTTCGTATTCCTCGAATGAACCTGTCAGACAGAACAGTGAACCTGACTCCTGACAAAGAGTACTGCACGACGATCGAGAGGACGGTTGTAATGATGATTCAGCACAGAGACCCAGACCATCGTTTAGTGACATAATCCTTGATATGAGACGTTGTTTACGCATTCAAGGAATACGCTGCCTATTTTATACAGGCAGAGATGAACTTTATGCTCAGGATGAGACGAAATCAACCGCCACGTCAAAAACTGCTCTTCGTACAGAACTCGAGGCACGTCTCTGCAGTTAATGCGCGAGATGGGGGCAGATCTCTGCATTTAATGCACGAGATTTGGTCCTACTTTTAACGACTGGGAGAGATAAAATTAGGGCTAATATGCTCACGTCACTATTGTAGAAGCATGAAAAATACTCTGGATAGCTATACGCAGCATGTTGATGCAGGGCAGCGTAAACAGAGGACCTCAGAGCCATCAACGTGCAACAGAGCTTTTTCTATTGAGCACAGCGTAAAGTATAGGCTCAAGGACCATCCACGTAATACAGTATGTCCAGGCTGCTTCAGCGTAAAAAGGGTGCTACATCACCTTTATGGCGTAGAACTCACCCAATGCAGCATTGAAGTGTACGAGGGATGCTTCGTATTCTTCGAAATGAACTTGTCAGATCACGCAATGAACCTGACGTCTGGACTCCTGACAAAGAGTACTGCACGACTACCCAGGCGACGACTATAATAATGGTGCGGCACTGCACCGCTTTTACGCATACAAAGGAATATGCTGCCTAGTTCTACACAGGCAGATGTGAGCTGTTTACGATCCACAGAAGACAAACAGCCTGCCACGTCAAAAGCTGCTCTTTGTACAGGGCTCGAGGCACGTCTCTGCATTTAATGTGCAGAGTGATGACAGAGCTCGAGGCACGTCTCTGCATTTAATGCACAGAAAGGGTGGCAGACCTTCAAAGCATGTCTCTGCATTTAATGTGCAGGATAATGGCAGATCTCTGCAGGAGATTTGATTAAATGTCACCGAACCGTCGTTTAGTGACATCCCCTTTGCGTAAACTGCTTTTACGCATACAAAGGGATACGCTGCCCAGTTTTACACAGGCAGACGTGAGCTTCTTACGCTCCGCAGAAGACAAACAGACTGCCACATCAGAAGTTGCTCTTCGTACAGGATTCGAGGCGCGTATATGCATTTAATGCGCAGAATGATGGCAAATCTTCAAGATACGCCTCTGCATTTAATGCGCAGGATGGGGACAGATCTCTGTATTTAATGCAAGAGATTTGATTATATCTCCAAGAGCTGTAATTTCGGCTAAAACGTCCACATCATCTCGGCTTCTACGCCCACTCGGCTTCTACGCCTACTCGGCTTCTATGCCTACTTGGCTTCTACGCCATGGTGACAGTTATTGGCTTCTACGCCAACCTCTTCTACACAAAGGATAACTACCTACGTGACTTCTACACCATGATCTTGGCAGCAGTTATACGCGTTGTCCCTTAGTTGGACACGTGTCACACGCTCATTCAAAAGGTCATCTATACGCGGGCAATAGTTATTATAACCATTGTGTAAAAGGGTGTTGTACTTTCCACTACTCAGTTTCTATACCGACTGAGTGGTCACTGTCACTAAAACTCTATAAATAGAGACCTCTATCAACAGAGGTCCAAGGTCAAAAAAGGTGGAGATTAAGTGTGGCAGATTTGAGGTCAAAAAATAGAGTATCAGACAGAGGAGAGAATGTTCGAGAGAGAGAGAAGAATCCTGAGCTCAGGCAAAGAGTAGTGATCGACGACTTTGGCATCGAGCATCCACTCTCTTTAGCAACCTTCGAAGCTGCTTTCTGTCTTCTATGGCACTTCTTCATCATCGTGTGGTCCAAGGGACAAAGTGATCGACTGTAGATCAGACTCCTATAGCAATATTTACCCAGATTAAAAAATTGTACTCGACATCCTCGTATAGGATTAATTGTACTGCTTGTTTGTAAACATAAAGAGCGGGTTTTTGTATAAAGCCTCGTTTCCATATCTTTCGTTTATTTTATCAGACAACAAGATGACGACTCTGCTGGGGACATCTTTCTCTTCTGACGAGGAAGCAATTGCTCAACACGATGCGGTATCCGTGGGATCCGTGAAGAAGACACTGGTCGTCCAATTCGACCAGTCTGCCTACGAAGATATGCTTCGAACAGGGGGTAGCTCTCACTCTCTCTCTGTCCAAGACAACAGGAAGCTGCGTAAGGTCTGGATGCCTAAGACATCCTCTACCATTCATGTTGACTCTCCGATCTCTTCGATCTCTCCGACCAACGAGGTTGTAGCATTGCTCCCTCCGCGCCTTACGCGTAAAATTCAGTCGCCTGTCTCTGACAGGGCAGACAAAACTTTTGGCAATGCCTCAGAGCCAATCCAAAAGTATACTCTGTGCCTTGCGCGTAAAATTCAGTCGCCTGTCTCTGACAAGGCAGACAAAACTTCTGGCAATGCCTCAGCGCTAGTCCAGAAGTATACATCGCGCTCTGCACGTAAAATTCTGTCTCCCGTCTATGACAGAATAGACAAAATTTCTGATAATGCCTCAGCGCCAAATCAGGAATCCCAAATGCGCTCCGCGCATAAAAATATATCTGCCTTCCTCGGAAAAGCAGATGATCCCTGCAATCTATGCAAGGGAAAGCAAGCGGCGGACTACTCAACTTCTCGGCCTTTACGCCAGCAAGGGAACAATCTGCCCGCCCTCCGGATTACGCGAGAGACTGACGGCTGACTGAGGACATCCTCAGCTTTACGCCAAACAGAGCAGAGCTCCAAATTACGCCAGGAGAAGCCCCTCAGCGTAAAGAAGGCTCAATTTATGGAAAGACACCTCCTCGGGGATTATCCGCTACCCAGATGGCCAACCTGTTGTATATAGGTGGCACAGAGAAAACTATGGTTCCCAACATCCGCATGTCCACTGATGTGAACAGAAGGAACAAGCTATCATCTTCTTCTGCTGTAACTCCTCCTGACCTGCGTAAGTATCTGATCCAGAAACGCAAAGAGAGGGGATCTTTCAGCATATCTATTATGCCTCCTAGCGAGCACTGTTGTAATAGTCATAGGATTGTAATTAATTGTTGCTGTTCTGAAGCAAAATGGTCAGTTTTTGACCGATTGAGCTACTCTCCATCTTTCCAGGATGAAGAGCCCACGCATGCATCTGTGAACATGGTTTCACATATACCTAGAGGAAGGTCGGGCTTAAGACGTCATCCCTCTAGAACTCCGAGCCGAAGGAGATTCAACATGCTCCTTAGGAACATCGAAGCTGGGGTGTTCCGAAATACTCGTTCAAGGTCACGACAACCGGCTTCGTACTCTTCTGATTCCGATGCTGGGGGTCGTCAGTCTCCCGAATCAGACGCCGAAAGTATAGAGTCAACTTCTACAGAGACCTATACTAATCTTTCAATGACACCCAGGGAGATGGGAGTTTATGCCATTGGAGATGAACACGAGGAAGCTTCCCCGTCCAGGAGCGCTGAGCAACACATCACTATACTGGAGACGTCTCTAAAGAAGATGCAATCCATGATGGAGAAAATGCACCAGATGATGCTAACTCAACACACAGCTGCCATGGCTCAAGCATCGGTCCCTCCAACTCAGATACGCGTGGGGGTGGACTTACCACCATCCAACATGATCCAAGAGCCTGCTCTAAATCAAGAGTCAGCAGTTCCTCCGTTTCCTCATTCGGAGAATGTATTACCTCTCGTTGGAATCACAATACAACCGATTCCTCACCACTCCGTGGTCCCGCTACCGGCTGAAAATCTGATACAGGCAGTACGGGAGCTGAAAGCCCAATTTGATGCCTTGAAGCACAAAGATCAGCTCAAGAAATTGGGAATCAACCAGCCTTATCCAGCTATCTGGGAAGATGCCCCTTTCTCTCCTAAATACAAACCACAGACCATGGCTCTGTTCGAGAGAAAAATATCACCGAGTCATTACATGAACTACTTCAGTATGATGACGGTGTTACTACAGGGGAATGACGCCCTCCTCACTCGGGTGTTCAAGGGCTGTCTCTCGGGAGTGGCTTACCAGTGGTACCGCAGCCTGGCGGACAACTGCATTACTTCTTTCGACGACTTCAAAGCCTTATTCTTCGCAAGATTCTACGAAGGAGGGATGGACATATCGATGTCCTCTCTCATCGAAGTGAAGCAGAAGGAAAAAGAGGATGTTCGCACCTTCGTCGAACATTTTCGTCAAGCCACTTTGCAAATACCTCCCGGAGTTCCAGACTCCTCATTGGTGGACATTTGTAGGAAGAACCTTCTTTCCGTCATCTCAGTGTTCATAGGACTATATCAGTTCCATGATTGGCCCTCGTTCATCATCTCAGCGATAGCCGCCGAGGACAATAGTCGCAAGGCACGTGACAATGGCATCATGATCTCTACCTCCGACAGAGGCAAGAGGTCATCCCCCAACAGCGACCATCCTCACAGTTTTAAAGGAAAAGAAGCTCTGGCGATCAATACGTCTAGACAAAAGACTGCAGCAACCATGCAGACGAAACCTGGGACTTCCAGGCCCATTGAAGTGTACTCTTTCGATGACGACGATATTCCGAGCATATTCGAGTGTCTCGTCAAAAGTGGCAATATTACCCTTCCGGAGGAGAAGCGGCCCAATGAAGTCAGCAGTACTAATAACCCCAACTACTGCATCTTCCACAAATACGTACACCACCCTACAAAGGCGTGTTATGTACTGAAAAGGAAGATCCAGGAGATGATCGATCCTAAGGCCATCACTCTTCGTAACAGTGAGAAGACGGTCACGGCCAACATGATCTCTCTATAATTTGGCAATCTGCCTCCCCAAGAAGTCTCGGACGGTGTTACAACTATTTTTCGGACAACGATGAACATCGTTAATCTTCCTCCAGCTAGGGGTCAAAATTATGACCTGCTACCCCTAACTACCCAGCGAGGCAAGATTATGTGGGTTCACCCAGATCTGGTGTCAGAGATCGAGAAATAGACTCAAGCTGCTAAGGCTAAGTCCAAAAAGAACTCAAAGCACAAGCCGTGTCACATGATTATGGTACACTCGGCATCAGAAGATGAGGTCTTATCTACTGGAACCCGTTCAGGGAAAGCTTACCTCCAGGACTATAGAGCCAACCAGGAAGATGCATCAACAGACGCTTCAGCTGCCAAGCCTTCAGAACTGGAATCCGCCGTACCAGAGGCCGGTCCTTCGAGACCAACTTTGGTGGACAAAGGGAAGCAAAAAGAAGTACGTTTCGATAAACCTGTAAAAAACATTCGAAACAAAGGTTTAGAGAAGCCGTACAACTTCGACATCCTGGCCCAATTGGCTAATACACCAGCCAGGTTGTTCATCTTTGAACTACTCAGGCTCTCTCAAGACACTCGTCAAGCCCTGAGTGAAGCATTGATGTAGACGGATGCATACTTGACCCAGTTTAAGTCTCCTGACGAAGAACCAGTGGCATGCCCTCAATGCCACAGTATGATGGAGGTGGTCCCGAATATCACTTTCACTCAAGATGACATGCTGTTAAAACATAACAGGCATGACAGACCACTCTATTACATCGGGTACATCGGTTCCATAGAGGTCGACCGGATTCACATAGATCCGGGATCATCAATCAGCATCATTCCTCATAGTCTGCTTAGATCGCTGAGGATTCCTACCAACGAATTGGCTTACACCAATACTACAATCGTGGGTTTCAACGCAAGGAAAAGTAAGCCATTGGGGAAAATTTGCCTGAGGATCCAGATTGGTAACCTCAGATCGGTGGCTACATGTTATGTCATTGATTCAGAGGTATCCTACAATATTCTGCTGGGCAGACCTTGGATCCACGACCACAATATCGTTCCTTCGACTCTACATCAATGCTTTAAATATGTAGATGCCCAAGGAACAGTACAAACGGAGTTTGCTGACCTGAACCCGTTCAAAGGAGTAGAATCCTACTACTCTGATGCCGTGTTGTACTCTCAAGACTACACGAAAGAGGTGTCAGCCGAAGCAGAGAAGGAATCCCACCGGGAGCCAGAAGAACCCTCTGCCAAGCAACCTCTGTCAATCAAGGTGAAAGGATGAACTACTCGTCCAAAAGCCATAGAGCCTATGGCTATCCACCTGAACAAAACCAGGTCAGGAAAAGGGGGTGATCCTCTAGTGATCACTTTGAACCAGAAGACTCCATCCTTGGTCATCAACCTTCGGCGCAGCAGGCAGCCGATTGATGTAAATATAACCGGGAATGAAGTTTCAGATAATAATAAATATCCTCTTTTCCAGTATATTGACGCTCAAATTCCGAATCAGGAATCCTCTCCCCATGACGATATAGAACCTATAGCGCAAAAATTCTTGGAAGCTATAGATTCCTATCATCTGTATATGTGGGAAGTGGCGTCATCATCCAATGTCACCACGACATATGGACCACATGAGGATTCTATCTTCATTGTTCTGCCTACTTGTAGCAGTCAGCATTCAATAGTCTTCGGCCGCATACGCAATGAACCGACTGTGCAAGAAGATTCTTCCGATGATGATATCGGTAAAATGCAGGTTCACAGATACAGCCCGCAAGCTTTGAAGATCATGCAAAGTATGGGTTATAACTTGAAGCTGGAACCAGGTCTCAACTACGGAAAAGACAGACGAATGCCGCTGCACGGCGATCCCTACTATCAACGAACTCATTTCGGGTTAGGGTATACCACCTCCCTTGCAACTCCTGAGTCAAACGAGGATATCTTTTCCTCTTCTCAAAACGGCTCTGCGCCCTCCGACTCATCTCATGCTCTCGAACGAACATTATCAGTAAATATGGTAGTGACAGATTCCTTCGAAGCAGGCAAACAAGAATCGGAACTGTTTGAGAATGACGCTTGGGCTCAGCAAATGGATACACAATGGGAGTTCCGCTTCGAGCAGAGAGAACCTCCCACTGAAGATAAAGTTATCCAGATTGACGTTGGGGATAAACTTTCGCCAAAGTCGATATTTATCGGTAACAATCTTTCTAAAGCAGAAAGGGAAAAAGTTATCCAGCTGATAAAAGAATATATCGACGTCTTTGCATAGAATTATGACGATATGCCAGGCCTTGATCCAAAGATGGCTACTCATAAGCTCAATGTATTGCCCGATTCGAAGCCTGTGAAGCAGCACCAACGCCGGTTTCGCCCGGATATGATGGACGCCATTGAAGCTGAAATTAAGAAGTTGATAGCCTGCGGTTTTATCCGGAAAGAGCAATATCCCGACTGGGTCGCCAATGTTATCCCGGTCATGAATAAAAATAGAAAAGTACGAGTCTGCATCGATTACCAAGATCTGAATACAGCCTGCCCCAAGGATGAGTTTTCTCTTTCCATCACAGACGTCATGATTGACAATACATGCGGTTTTGAACGTATGTCTTTCATGGACATATTTTTAGGATACAATCAAATCAAGATGCATCCTAAAGACGAGAAGCATACTTCCTTCCGGACACCATTGGGGGTATATTGCTATAGGATCATGCCCTTCGGATTGAAGAATGCTGGGGCTATGTACCAACGGGCTATGAGTAACATATTCCATGAGCATTTACGCAAGACAGTGGAGTGTTACGTGGATGATGTAGCTGTCAAAAGCCGCCTCAAGAATAATCACATCCAAGACTTGAAGACAGTATTTGAATTGATGCGCCAACATCAACTCAAAATGAATCCTACAAAGTCCTTTCTGGGGGTATCTAGTGGCAAATTTCTGGGATTTGTCATTACCGCCAAAGGCATTCAAGTGGACCCTGATAAAGTCAAGGCCATCTTAGAAATGCGACCGCCCCGTAATCTGAGAGAACTCAGGGGATTTCAAGGTCGTCTGGCTTATATCCGGAGATTCATATCCAACCTCTCTGGGAGATGTCAGCCATTTTCTCGTCTCATGAAGAAAGGTGTATCCTTCGTATAGGATAAAGCCTGTCAGCAAGCATTTAACGATATCAAATGCTACCTCACTAGTCCGCCAGTTCTGGTGCCTCCAGTCATAGGAAGACCATTTTTGCTGTATGTTCGAGTGATGGATCATTCTCTGGGAGCTCTTCTCGCACAGAAGAATAATATGGGTCATGAATAGGCTATCTACTATCTCAGCAGGATGATGGTTGGAGCCGAACACCGGTACAACCTAGTGGAGAAAGAATGCTTGGCTTTGATATTCGCTATCCAGAAAATGCGGCACTGTCACAGGCCAAACCATTCATATCATCTCCAGGATCAATCCTCTTCGGGTACTGATAAACAAGCCAAGTGTTCTTAATTCCTGACTCGCGACTTGGGTGATGTTATTAACACCATATAACATGGTGTACGTCCCTCGGAAGTCCGTCAAAGACCAAGCATTGGCTGACTTCCTAGCTGCTCATCCGATCCCGGAGGCCTCAAAACTGTAAGAGGACATTCCCGACGAAGTTGCAGAATGTAATTCCGCAATGGAAAGTGATGCATGGCAACTGTTCTTCGATGGTGCCTCCAGGACTGGTCCCAGGGAAAACGTGGTTTCGGGAGTAGGGATTGTCCTGGTTACTCCTGATAAGCTCGTCATCTAACGAGCATATTCTCTTAGCTAGCCCTGTTCTAACAATGTGGCGGAGTATAAGGCTCTACTAATCGGGCTCCAAGTCGCTAAAGAATTGGGCGTCGAATCTCTAAAAGCTTTCAGTGATTCTCTGCTGATCGTCAATCAAGTCAGAGGAATATATAAAATCTGGAATCCAGACCTCATCCCCTATCACCGAGCAACGGTCGAGATAGCCATGACATTCAAAGGATTCTTCCTGGAACATGTGCCTCGATCTCAGAATCTGGAAGATGATGCCCTAGCCAGTCTAGCTGCAGATTTAGCTACCCCTATAAGAAGGCAGAATTCGGTGATCCATCTTAGCAGAGATTTATTCTATGTAAAAAACAACTTTCACATAGAACGCAGCTACGCGGTGAACACAGATCTTCCAAGGAGAGACTGGAGAAGTCCCTTTATAGATTTTGTAGCATACGAAATCTTGCCAGAAGACCCTAAAGAAGCAGTATCCGTCAAAAGATGATCATTGCGCTTCTATTTTGACGCATCTTCACAATGTCTATATCGCCGGTCTTATGACGGACTATTATTACGATGTCTCTCTGGTGATGAAGCATATCGAATTATCCGTGAAGCTCACGATGGCGTATGCGGAGTGCATCAACCCGGTCCTAAGCTATAGGATCGCATCAGGTGAATGGGCTATTACTGGCCTACTATGATCACAGATACAATGAAGTATGCAAGACAATGCAGAGACTGTCAGGTCCATGCAGACTTTATCCATCTACCTCCTGAATATCTATATCCTACGGTTGCGTCCTGGCCTTTCGAAGCATGGGGTATGGATATCATTGGTCCTATTCACCCGTCTTCTTCCAGAGGTCACCGGTTCATACTGGCCATCACTGATTATTTCTCCAAATGGGCAGAGGCGATCCCTCTTGCTGAGGTAAAGGCATCTAATGTGATTAGCTTCATCAAGCATCACGTTATTTATCGCTTCGGGATACCCCGGAGGATAATTCATGACAATGGGCCTCAATTCATCAGCCAAGCGTTTCATCAATTTTGCGATAAAAATCGGATACAAAATATGGCCTCTACGGCATATAATCCTGCTGCTAATGGTTTGGCAGAAGCTTTCAACAAAACCATTATCAAGCTCTTGAAAAAGTTCGTCTCTTCGAACAAGAGGAATTGGAATGAGAAGCTGGAAGAATGTCTCTGGGCATACCGCACAACGGTACGAGCACCGACAGGTTGCACCCCATTCTCATTTGTTTACGGGAGCGAAGCAATTCTCCCCATCGAAATTCAGATTCCGTCACTCAGGATAGCCGTGGCTAATGAGCTGACTCAAGAAAAGAATGACCTGTTAAGGCTTCAAGAGCTAGAAGGATTAGACGAGAAATGCCTCGAAGTTCAACAGCGCATCGCGTTCTACCAAGCACGCATTTCTAGAGCTTTTAATCAAAAAGTAAAGGAAAGAGTGTTCAAAGTCGGCGAGCTAGTTTTAGCCGTAAGAAGGTCGATGATTCTTACTCACAGGAGTAAGGACAAATTCCAGCCCAAATGGAAAGGTCCTTATGTGATCGAGACGATGTTCTCAAACGGCGCTTACAAGTTAGCCAAGCCTAATGGAGACCTATTAATGGCTTCCATCAATGGCAAATTCCTGAAAAGGTACTATGCTTAACCTCCTTTGCTCAAATGGAGTATGGTGAAGACCTTATTCTGACAAAACTACTTCCAAAACGAAACTAGTTGGATCGTATTATATCATGTCCATATAACCTCTGAATATATATGTTTAACTAATTTGGAACTTCGAGACCTATCACGTCCATATTACCTCTGATAGTGTTTTGTGTACAAATTTTGGCTAAAGCATATTCTATCATGTCCATATAACCTCTGAATAGATATGTCCTGCTGAAACTTACCGAGAGTATATCACGTCCATATTACCTCTGATATCACTTTCACCCAAACATGTCATTTATATTCCAAAATGATGGGTCCACAAAGTCAGATAAGAGCCTCTTTATTATTCCCAAAAAGAGCAAAAGTACATTGAAAAGCAAAAAAGTACATCATTTGGGGGAGCGGTTAGGTCACGAATCTGCTGCGCCAGAGCAACCATTCTCTCATCCCGGGAGTTCAAGACGTCGGCACGAGCCCGTTCCAACCTTGCCACATCGTTGTTCGAAGCAGCTAGCTCAGACCGAGCCCGCACAAAACCTGAGTGGAAAGCACCCACACGCGTTAGATTCTGCTGAACAGTCGCCCGTCGCTCCTTTAGCACATCTCGGACTGCCGACAAAGAGAGAGCCTTCGCCTCTACTCGAACGAGCTCATCCTTTAATATGCGAGCCTTCGCTGCCACTTCCTCATATTCGGCTTCGCACCGGGTCAACTCGAGGATGATATATTCCAATTGGACACGCTCATGGTCCATCTCCTGCTGCTGAGCCTCGATAGACTTATTCAGAGACTCCATCTGTTCAGCAAGCTGCGCAGTTAGGGAGTCGTACCTAGCTTAAACGAGACCGTCAATATTGCCTCGAGCTAGCTGCAAGTATTCGTTAATGGGTTGCTCCAAACCATTAACTATCTCCTCCAGCGTGTCAGCTACCCCAGTGTCGTTGAATTCTCGGATCGGCACTATCGTGGACCGGGAGGACCTCCTCAGCGACGCAAAGCTCAGATTCTTCTCTAACACTATTGATATTAACATTTTCAAGGTGGTATAGAAGATACTAGTGTACTGCTCGGTCAGCACAGCTAGATCCGAATGGACGCTGGGAGTGGTCGCGATATTGGCGAATCCCCCTCCAGGAACAACCGCAGACGATGTTGCCACGGCCATCGCCTCAACAGGTGGTGCGACAAAAGAAGAAGCGCCAATACTGGACGAAGTGACCGGCGTGCTCAAAGGAGGCATTGTCGCAATGACAGGCTCATCCTCCTCTTGAGATATCGGAATCTCTTCGACGGGCAAGCCGGCACCCGAAAGTGTCTCCTCTTCAAAGTCAGGCACCAACGTGTCGCCGCCAGGACCTGACACAGAGCCAAAGGGTGCATCTACACTGCCCTCCCCGAAGATGTCTTCCCCTGAAAAGAAGACAAAAGGAAGTTAATATCGAAATGATGTTAACCTTTCTAAAAAGAGACGTAAAGACGATATTTACCCATGGTCGATGGCGTATATGTCGCGTCTGCGGTCAGGACAGCTAAATCATTTCTTAATAATGCTAGGCAAGCTGTCATACCTGAAGAAGGTGGTGTATCAACTGATACTGGAAAATTTTCTTCTAGGTCCTCGTCAAGTTCCAACCGAGGCTCATCGGCTGGAATCTCGCTAGGTGCACTGACGGACACGGCAGGGGTTTCTCCCGATGCTGATCCGGATGAAGATATCCTTATTCGGCTTGGCCCCGAAGGCGATCTCGTTCTACTACCTGAAGCGATAGCAGCGACAGCAGCCTCCAACAGGAATTCTCCGGCACCACCAGCCGAAACATTAGAGGGTCCCTCTCTAAAAGGCAAGGAACCTCCAATCAAAGAATCATCCCCAACAGGGGGAGATGCAAGCTCACTTCTAGGAGCCTCATTACCAGGAATTCGGAGAGGACGAGTAACCGTCTTCTTCTTCCTCTTGCTATGGGAAGTCTCCTTCGGAGTAGGAGCCCTTCGCTTCCCAGAGATTACCAAAGCCCCTGCAGGCGAAGGTATTTTACCCCTCGGCACCGACAACAGAGGCTCATCCGGAGTAACGGACTCTTCACCCTCGTCAGAAGAAATCGAGGGGACTTTGACTCTTCCCCCAGGCTTGGAAGAGGGCATCCTAAAACTTTCATGCATATCAAAATCGCGATGGAAGGTGTTGGTTGCCACGTAGAACTGGGCATACGAATGGAGAATGCGCAGCTCCGTGGAGAGTAAAATAACGGGCACAGTAAAAGTTGCCTCAGTACAACCTATGATAAAATATCGCCATCCTCTGGCTCCATCAATGAGTCCATCTCTGGACCTGAAGTTAGTGACGGCATTGCCCACGTGCAACTGGTCGTACCCGAATTGCCTGGCAAACCGACTAGGCAAGTAGGGCTCGAAGAAGCAATGGTCTTTACTTCTGTACAGTAAATGGGAAGGTCTAATACAGACCAACCAATTAAAAGACTCAAGAGAAAGAACGGTCTTCCCATCGCCTACGTCCTGGAGTCTGATCCCCTGTTGATTGAGATGTACAGGGGGGACAGTGCAGAAGATCTTCCAGCTGTGACTGAAGTTCAGCACCCGCTGACAGTCTAAAACTGTGGTCACATTCCAGAAAGAATTATTGTAGTTCAACAAGAAACTACCCCCCGAACTACTGCCAGAGCCGGGAGACATCACCCTGGGGTTATGGAGAATTAACCATCCCATCAAATACAGGTATGGTAATTCTACCCTGGGAAAGCTATCACGCCGAGTTTCATCAGCGAGCAGCCCGTCAGTCATGGCCCTCAGGCCAACATGTATGCGGCACACCATGGCAGGGAGCAAGCCCAGTCTTGCCCCAAATACCAGACGCACTGCAGGCCATAGCGTATTGCGGTGAATGCGGTCCGCAGATGCAATGCCGGGTGCCACCAGTCGGCGCAGCCATATGGAGAGAAAGCCAGCCAGTTGAGCCTCCCTGGACAGAGGCCTGAGGCAACGCCTCAAATAACTATAGGCCTTAGTGCCTGCAGGATACTTCCCTATCCCTTCGTCGAAGATCCAGTCCGGATCCTCAACATCTTCCATGAGATCGTCGACTACCTGAGCATTAAGCACGCTCAGAAAATTCAGAGGCTGATCTTTGCCTTCCAAGACCTTCTCTGGCTTAGCAGTCCTGGACCGGTGAAAGAAGAGGTAGGACGTCCATTTATTGATATGAGCCAAATCTGAGGGCTCACCATACAAATCGATGCAAGCGAGGTAGTGGCACATCAGCTCTTGGTATACTTCCACTACCCGAGGGTCTGAATCCCCCAGCTCTCGGTTCATGGGAACATACTCTTCATATGGAGTATCCCCCATCGGCAGTCTCGAGATCTCTGCCATCTCGTGGAGGGCCAATCCCAACTCCCCCAGTAGAGTGGCAAAAGTCCTGGTGAGTGAGATATATCGCTCCATCAGCGCCAGAAACAGGTTGGGGTTGAGAGGTAATCCAATACTGGTGGCACTCACAGCTGCATACAGACCAATGACCTCCATTTCGGTCTAAAAATGCTTCAGGGCCCATTCAGCTAAGCGAGCCCATCGAAGATTTGTAGGGGTGATCCACCCACTCGTCCGAGGGTTCACCTTAGGGTATACTCCCCCATGCCCCATGAAATCATTGCAGAAATTCGGTAATTGGACCGACTGGATCACTAAACTGTCTTTACTCGGGATGCTGTCCGGGTACAGTCCCCTGAACGGCGTCACATAGCTGAAAGGGCGGCTGACAAATGACCCCTGGTCAGCTTCTTTCAGATGAAATATCTTCTCCGGCCTGCCATGAAGATCAGGAGTCAGCGTCCACGACATCCTCCTGGGATGTGTAGCATGGAAGAATGCCGAGATGGGATAGTCTCTCAGCATCTTGGGCAGATACAAAACCAAGCTCCCGGCAGGGAAAACCCAGAGTTCTTTCTTGGACTTCGTCTGGGACTGCTTGTCAATCATGTCCCCGAAGAGAAAAGTCGGCTTTATGTATTGGTCCCCGTCTATGTACGTCAGGGGCTCTCCATTAATTATGTTCAGCAGCATTCGCTCGCCCTGAGCCGATATTAAAATTTCCCTTCCTTCAGGATACTGGGGCCCGGAGATAGGAAATGTTACGTGCGACAGATCCTCCAGATAGTTGGAGTACAGCATCCCGGCGGCAGAACCAATCACATCGGCTAGCGGAGACGCATGCAAGTTAACTGCAAGAGTGCAAGAAAATATATCAGTTTCTATAACTAGACATTACAGATCTTGCAGCATATGCCAAAAATCAACAGTCTGTGCTTTACGCCAAGACTGTAAAAAACTTGACCATTACGCTGGAATCCATTCCGAGGCGTAAAATTCAAGACTGGTAGTATACGCAAAGTTTTTGACAGTCTGTGTTTTACGCCAGACTGCCAAAATTTGAGTTATTATGCCGGAATTTCCATCCCTGCGTAACACTCAAATTATATAGTATACGCCAACTTTCGACAGTCAAAGCTTTTACGCCAGACTGCAAAAATATAGAGTTTTTGCGTTGACACATTAGAAATGTAGGCGTAAAAGATGAAACATCTCTGTGCATCATCTTCCTCGAAGAGGCTTTCAGCACAGAAGATGACCTAGAGCGTTCACGTACAACATGTGCGAAGGATTTTCAGTCGTTCTTTTTCTTCCCAAAAGCTCTACCTTTAAGGCCGGGTGCACTGCTCGTCGGCGGGACACTTCGCTCAGAATGAAGCTCGCCTTGCCCGACTAAAGTCGTTCTCGCTTGGGCAGAAGAACGAGAAGAAGAATCAACCTTCTTTCCCTTAGAGGAGGAGAGTTGTTTCGAAGCCATTACTGGAAACTTTGAAGGCTCGGAGAGGAAACAAAGAAGAACTCGAACAGTCGAAGGCTTTCTTTCGCAGAGGACGGATGAAAAGTTTTTCTCTCAAAAGCTTGGGATATATATAGAGTTCGGATGGACTCCTCGAATCCCGAACCAAATCTCATAATTAATATTCGGTTATGATTGGGTACTACGTCAGCCTATTACTCAGAGAAGGCGGACAGTCAGCGAATTTGAAAAGTTTTCGTGCGAAGCAGATTCGTAGTTTTTACGCTAAGGAGCGTTCTACGCTCGACAGCTACAGATCTACGGTTTTACGCTCACAAGCTATAAGTCTATGGTTTTACGCCCGGATGCTTTTATGCTCTGTAGCTTTTACGCTTGAGAGGCTACAAACCTATGACTTTACGCTCTGCAGCTACAAATCTATGATTTCATGCTCGGTGGCTTTTACGCTCAGAGGCAACAGATCCACAGTTTCACGCTCGGAAGATTTTCTTTTCAGAAGCTACAAATCTACAGTTCTACGCCCGGATGCTCTCATGCTCAGCAGCTTTTACGCTCGAGAGGCTATGAACTTATAATTTTACGCTCATCTACAGTTACAGATCTATGACTTTCCACATATCTAAAAAATACGCAGGCCAGAGTACAGTACATCTGAACAATTCTCAAGGCGGTCAATTGTAAGGGTTCACACAAAAGATACTCCTTCTTGACCTCAAAATATCCCAAGTACCCAAAGCATACAGAGTTCAACATTGAAAATTACTCTTCTCCTTGGGTCGATTGGAAGTTCATCCAGAATCTAGTCTGAATATTTTGTCTACAGTTCAAAATGGTGACTCAGTTTTTGACAGCCATTTCTCGCCCTGTTCCAAGGGATTTTTGAGAAATCATTCTTGAAGATGATGGGCTGAACAAGAATTCTGTTTATCAGAAGTGACAGTTCAGAATTCTACGCGGTTTCTTATTCCTAACAGCAGGATAGTTCGAATACTCGACTGCTAAGCGGCTTTCTGCGCATCCTTAAGTTATGCATAAAAGACAGGACAGAACCTAGCACTCTTTCTAACAGAGTCGACGTAAAATTACCAGACGTGTCGAAGTTACACATATTCAGACTTCACAGCAAAAATATATGGCAAGATGATCATATGCACAGAAGAAGATAATTTTATTAAAACATGATTACATATGAGGGAAATCCCGTCTACAAAGGACTTCCTCATCGTCGTCTGAAGATCTCGCCCAGAATCTGTTCTGCCAGGTTCTCGAATGGGCGAAATTCTTCATCCATCTTCTCCAGCAGTCAGTCGATTCCCGCAAACTGACTGACATGAAATGATCAACGACGGGAGGATACAAAACTGGGCCTGCTTAAATTATGCAGATCCTATCCTCCGTACGCCGTGACAGATTGAGTTGAGGTATTTGACCCAACTTAATCTCGGACGGCAGCTAGTTTGTCTGCTCTCGTCCGCAAGTATTAGGAGAAGATACAGCTTGCAAGCTGTGTGGTCAAATACGACCCTTCCTCTCTCCGGAAGAACCGCCATACAAAGTTGCTGATTATCCCGAGCAAAGGAGGCTATGATATCTTTCCATGATCCATCGTTGCAGAGGACATTTGCTCAAAGACGCCATCTTTTTCAGCTCCTTATATGCTAGAAGAACAAGGTCTTCTTCTTCCTCAAGTCGACCCGACGAACTCCGGCGATCATCTCTGTGTGGTGAAAGAAATATGGGAAGAACAGGTTAACTCCTCAGCCTTTTTATAGGCGAAAGAGATCACACCGATCCCCAATAACTTCGCCATAAAGTCATCCTTGAAAGAACGTGTCAGACTTGACCGTTTTAGAGCATTTCAAATTACGAGGAACGCTTCATGCTTTATTCAAAGCATTTCAAATTACGAGGAATTTAAAATCTTTGAAGGGGGTCTTGTAGAAGCATAAAAAATATGCTGGATAGCTATACGCAGCATGTTGATGCAGGGCAGCGTAAACAGAGGACCTCAGAGCCATCAACGTGTAACAGAGCTTTTTTCGCTGAGCACAGCGTAAAGTATAAGCTCAAGGACCATCCGCGTAATACAGTATGTCCAGGCTGCTTCAGCGTAAAAAGGGTGCTACATCACCTTTATGGCATAGAACTCATCCAATGCAGCATTGAAGTGTACGAGGGATGCTTCATATTCTTCGAAATGAACCTGTCAGATCGCGCAATGAACCTGACGTCTGGACTCCTGACAAAGAGTACTGCACGACTACCCAGGCGACGGCTATAATGATGGCGCAGTACTGCAACCCAGGCTGTCATTTACTGCTATTTCCTTGGCGTAAACCGCTTTTACGCATACAAAGGAATACGTTGCCTAGTTCTACACAGGCAGATATGAGCTGTTTACACTCCGCAGAAGACAAACAGCCTGCCACGTCAAAAGTTGCTCTTCGTACAGGGCTCGAGGCACGTCTCTGCATTTAATGCGCAGAGTGATGACAGAGCTCGAGGCATGTCTCTGCATTTAATGCGCAGAAAGGGTAGCAGACCTTCAAAACATGCCTCTGCATTTAATGCGCAGGATAATGACGGATCTCTGCAGAAGATTTAATTAAATGTCACCGAACCATCGTTTAGTGACATCCCCTTTGCGTAAACTGCTTTTACGCATACAAAGGGATACGCTTCCCAGTTTTACACAGGCAGACATGAGCTTCTTACACTCCATAGAAGACAAACAGACTGCCACATCAGTAGTTGCTATTCGTACAGGATTCGAGGTGCGTATCTGTATTTAATGCGCAGAATGATGGCAAATCTTCAAGACACGCCTCTACATTTAATGCGCAGGATAGGGGCAGATCTCTGCATTTAATGCAAGAGATTTGATTATATCTTCAAAAGCTATAATTTCGGCTAAATCGTCCACATCATCTCGGCTTCTACGCCCACTCGGCTTCTACGCTTACTCGGCTTCTATGCCTACTCGACTTCTATGCCTACTTGGCTTTTACGCCATGGTGACAGTTATTGGCTTCTACGCCAACCTCTTCTACACAAAGGATAACTACCTACGTGGCTTCTATGCCGTGATCTATGCAGCAGTTATACGCGTTGTCCCTTAGTTGGACACGCATCACACGCTCATTCAAAAGGTCATCTATACACGGGCAATAGTTATTGTAACCATCGTATAAAAGGGTATTGTACATTCCACTACTCGGTTTCTACACCGACTGAGTGGTCACTGTCACTAAAACTCTATAAATAGAGACCTCTATCAACAGAGGTCCAAGGTCGAAAAAGGTGGAGATTAAGTGTGGCAGATTTGAGGTCAAAAAATAGAGTATCAGATCGAGGAGAGAACGTTCGAGAGAGAGAGAAGAATCCAGAGCTCAGGCAAAGAGTAGTGATCGACGACTTTGGCATCGAGCATCCACTCTCTTTAGCAACCTTCGAAGCTGCTTTCTGTCTTCTATGGCACTTCTTCATCATCGTGTGGTCCAAGGGACAAAGTGATCGACTGCAGATCAGACTCCTATAGCAATATTTACCCAGATTAAAAAATTATACTCGACATCCTTGTATAGGATTAATTGTACTGCTTGTTTGTAAACATAAAGAGCGGTTTTTCGTATAAAGTCTCGTTTCCATATCTTTCATTTATTTTATCATACAACAACTATCTTTGCATATTATGCCAAACCAGGCTATTTTCAGCTATAAGAGCGTGCCGTATGCTATCTCCTCGAAATACGCCAACCTGGCTATTTTCAACTATAGGAGTACGCCGTATGCTATCTCCTTGAAATATGCCAACTCAGGCTACATTTGCAAAGGTACGTGATAATGCTACTTGGCCCAGAATACGCTCAAGACCTCAGTCAAGGAAGAATAATTGGCTATCTTTACGCTGGTTACCTACCCATGCAGCATCAAGCTTTACACAGAACTTGGCTTTTATGCCATCAAGACAGCTACTTGGCTTTTACGCCAACAAGACAGCTACTTGGCTTTTACGCCATCAGAACAGCTATTTGGCTTTTATGCCAACAAGACAGCTACTTGGCTTTTACGCCATCAGGACAGCTATTTGGCTTTTACGCCAACAAGATAACTATTTGGCTTTTACGCCAACGAGACAGTTATTTGGCTTTTACGCCAACCTTATCTACGCGAGGGGCAGTTACCTGCGTGGCTTGTATGTCGTGATCTTCGATGAGCTATTATATGCGTTACCTCGTAATGGGACACGCGTCACATACAAATTTAGGAGATCATTCAGACGTGGGTAGCAGTTACTATAACTGCCGCATAAAAGGTACAGTTCTTTTCGTTGTTCGGTTGCTACGCCTACTGGTCAGTTACTATGACCGAACTCTATAAATAGAGATCTCCGACCACAGGAGACAGAGGTCGAATTGAAGGGGGAACAATCAGAATCAGAGGAGATCATAGAGAGTACACATAGAGAGTGTTTATTGATTACTCCGACAACGAGAGTTCAATCCCTCTTGCTATCTTTGAAGCTTCTTTTTCTTCTACAGCACTTCTTCGTCATCGTGTGGTCCAAGTGACAAAGTGATCGACCGCAGATCAGACTCCTATAGCAATATTTCCCCAGAATTATTTTTTTTGTACTTAACATCCTCGTATAGGATTAATTGCACTTCTTTTTCTTGTTTGTAAACAAAGAAAGGGTTTCGTATAAACCTACTATCAATTTCTTTCGTTTATTATCAAACACAAGATGGCGACTCTGCTGGGGACTACTTTCTCATCTGACGAGAAAGCCATTGCTCAACACGATGTTGTATCCGTCGGATCAATGAAGAAGATATTGGTCGTCCAATTAGACCAATCGGCTTACGAAAACATGCTTCGAGCAGGGGGTAGCTCTCATTCCCTCTCTGTCCAGGACAACAGAAAGCTGCATAATGTATGGATGCCCCGGACATCCTCTACCCTTCCTGTGGACTCTCCCTCTCCGATCAACAAGATTGTGACATCACGACCTATATGCTCTGTGCATAAAAACCTGTCTTCCGTCTATGACGTGGCAGACAAAGCTTCTGGCAATGCCCTAGTGCCAATCCAGAAGTCCAAAACGCGCCCCATGCGTAAAACTTTGTCTCCCGTATGTGACGTGGCAGACAAAATTTCTGATAAGGCCTCAGAGCCAATTCAGAAAATTCAAACACGCCCCGCGCATAAAACTTCGGCTCCCGTCTGTGACGTGGCAGACAAAATTTCTGACAAGGCCTCAGTGCCCGCACAGAAAATTCAAACGTGCTTTGCGCGTAAAAATGCATTCGATGTACCCTTGGATCACATCAAGGGAAAATACGTGGCGAATCTCCCGACCTCTAGAGTTGTATGCCACCAAGAGAAAAAGATTACGCGGACTCTACCTGTTTTACGCGAGTCTGTACGAAGCTCCAGATTATGCCAGGATAAGCCCATCCGCGTAAAGAAGACCTGCTTCTCGGGGAAATACGCTCCCCAGACGGATGATGGATCATATGCCACTCACATGGGCGAGCTGTTATATACTTATGGCAAAGAGAGGGTCATGGTTCCCAATATCCACGCTCCTACTGATGTGAAAAGGTAGAATAAGCCTTCTTCTTCTTCTTCTGTTAATCTCCCTGATTTGCGTAATTTCTTAATCCAGAAGCGCAAAGACAGGGGATCTTCCAACATGTCTATTACACCCCCTAGGGAGCATTGTTGTAATAGTCATAAAGTTGTAGTTAATTATTGTTGTTCTAAGGCAAAATGGTCAGTTTTTGACCGGTTGAACTACTCTTTGTCTCTACAGGAAGAAGAGCCAACATTCGCATCAGTGAACATGGCTTCACACATTCCTAGAGAAAGGTCAAGCTCAAGACGTCATCCCTCTAGAACTCCAAGCCAAATGAGATTCAACAGACTCCTTGAGAATATTGAGGCAGGTGTCTTTCGAAACACCCGCTCGAGGTCACGATGACCCGCTTCATATTCTTCTGATTTCGACACCGGGGGTCGCCAGTTTCCCGAATCTGATGCTGAAAGTATAGACTCGATCTCTACAGAGATCTATACTAATCTCTCAGTAGCATCCAGGAAAATGGGAGTTTATGCCATTGGAGATGAACATGAAGAGGCTTCCCCATCAGGAAGTACTGACCAACGCATCGTTGTATTAGAAGCATCGCTTAAAGAGATGCATTCCATGTTGGAGAATATGCGTCAGATGATGGTGACTCAACAGGCAGCTGCAATAGCTCAAACATCGGTTCCTCTGACTCAACTACGGGTGGGGGTGGACCTACCACCATCCAATGCAAACCAGGAGCCTATTCTAAATCAAGAGTCAGCAGCTTCTCAACTTCTTAACTCGGAGAATGTATTACCTCCTGTTGGAGTCACAATATAATCGATCTCCTACCACTCTGTGGTCCCTCTCCCAGCTGAAGATCCGATGCAGGCAGTTCGGGAATTGAAAGCCCAATTTGATGCCTTGAAGCATAAGGATCAGCTCAAGAAGTTGGGAATCAACCAGCCATACCCAGCTATCTGGGACGAGATCCCTTTCCCACCTAAATACAAACCACAGGCTATGGTTTTGTTTGAGGAAAATACGTCACCGAGTCAGTACATAAACTACTTTAGCATGATGACAGTGTTGTTTCAAGGGAATGACGCCCTTCTCACTCGAGTGTTTAAAGGCTGTCTGTCTGGAGTGGCCTATCAATGGTACCGCAGTCTGTCGGACAACTGCATTACTTCTTTTGAAGATTTCAAGACTCTGTTCTTCGCTTGATTCTACGAAGGAGGGATGGACATGTCTATGTCATCACTTATCAAAGTAAAGCAAAAGGAGAAGGAGAGCGTTCGTACTTTTATCGAACGCTTTTGTCAGGCTACCTTGCAGATGCCTCCCGGAGTTCCGAATTCTGCCTTGGTGGACATTTGCAGAAAAAATCTTCTCCCGCTAATCTCAGTGTTCACGGGATCATATCAGTTCCATGATTGGCCCTCGTTTATCATCTCAGCGGTAGCCGCTGAAGATAACAGTCGGAAGGCACGTGACAATGGAATCATGATCTCTACCTCTGATCGAGGGAAGCGGTCATCTTCCAATAATGATCATGCTCGTAGTTCCAAAGGGAAGGAAGCTCTGGCAATCAATACGTTCAGGCAACATACTCCGGTGACTACGCAGACGAATCCTAGGACTTCCAGGCCTAAAAAAGAATATTCTTTTGACGACGATGATATTTCGAGCATATTCGATTGTCTAGTCAAAAGTGGCAAGCTTACTCTCCCCGAGGTAAAGCGGCCAAATAAAGTCGGCAGTACCAATAACCCTAAGTACTCATTTTTCACAGATACATACATCACCCCACAAAGGCATGTTATGTATTAAAAAGGAAAATCCATGAGCTGATCGATGCCAAGGCCATTACTCTGCGTAATAGCGAGAAGAGGGTCACTGCCAACATGATCTCTCTCCAGTTTGGCAATCTGCCCCTTCAGGAAATCCCGGATGGTGTAGTACCTATTCCAAGGGCGATGATAAGCATTGTTAATCTCCCTCCAACCAGGGATCAAATCCATGACCTAGTACCCCTAACTACAAAGCACGGGGAGATTATGTGGGTTCATCCTGATTTGGTGTCAGAGATTGAGGAAGAGACTCAAGCTGCTAAAGCTAAGTTTAAAAATAACTCAAGATACAAACCATGCCACATGGTTGCAATATCCCCGACATCAGAAGATGAGACTTTAGCAACCGGAATCCAGTCAGGCAAAGCCTACCTCAAGGACTATGGAGGAAGCCAGGGGGAATCAATGGCAGACACTTCAGCTGCCAAACCTCCAGAACCTGAACCTGTTATACCAGAGGCAGGTCCTTCTAGACCAACTTCAGTGGACAAGGGCAAGCAAAAAGAAGTTCGTTTTGATAAACCTTTGAGGAATATTCAAAATAAAGGTTTAGAAAAACCATATAACTTCGACATCTTGGCCCAATTGGCTAATACACCAGCCAGATTGTCCATTTTCGAGCTCCTAAGGCTATCCAAAGACACTCGTCAAGCCTTGAGTGAAAGCATTAATGCAGGCGGACGTATGCTTGACTTAGCTAAAATCCCTTGATAAAGAGCCTGTGGCGTGCCCTCAATGCCATAGTGTGATGGAAGTGGTCCCTAATATCACTTTCACTCAAGAGGACATGTTGTTAAAACATAACAAGCATGACATGCCTCTTTATTACACCGGATATATTGGCTCCATGGAGGTAGACCGGATTTACATAGATCCGGGATCGTCGATCAGCATTATCCCTCACAGTATGTTAAGACCATTGAGAATCCCTACAAGCGAACTAGCTTACACTACCTGTAAACACCCTAAATTTCAGAAATAAGATTTATAAAATTTTCCCTATTTTTGGTATTTTTCTGGAATTTATCACTGAGGTTTGTGGGTTAAATAATTTTAAGTGTGGCTTAATGGAGTCAAAATATTCTGGAAGTAAAAATTTATTGTGTATAATGGAGAACCGGACGCATGGCATTTTTCGGTGAATTTATTGGACCCCGGAGCAATGTATCGAGGACCTTTAGCTATTTGGATGATTAAACCAAACACCCCTGCCTAAACCAACCCAGGCTGAACCAAACAGTGGATTGGGTCGGGTCGGACCCAAGCCAGACCCGACCCGGATTCGACATCAGGGGGAAACCCTAAACTCTCCGCCGGAAACACTGTTCACAACCTATATATTCTCCTCGATATTCGTGTAGCCACCGCCGCCACCCTAATTCCCTTTGTCATCTCCGCCGACCCCTACCTCCAGTCGCTCCGCCGCTCCGTTAAGCAATGCCGACCGGCCGCCATCGTCAGCGAGTACCCCGACTCGCAGAACCCCCACTGCTCCCTGCCGATCGTCCACTATCGCCCGTCGACCACAGAACCCCGTCCACCGATTCGTCCTCCTCCACCGCGGACATCCACCTCGTCGAACCCAGAGACCCCCATCCCGACCCTGGCCACCGGTTCAGCCGGTCGACTCCCGCTCGCCGCCGTTCGACGCCATCGCTCGTCGACCCAGGGACCCTGCTCACCGCCTGCTGCCAACGCCGCACGACCCCTCGCCGGACCGACCCACCCCCTTTGCTCGAACCTACCTCCACCGCGCCGTCCAGCCTTCGACTCCCCGTCGACTCCACCGACGTCGACCAACAGCCCGCAGCTGCCCTAGGCCGAGACGCCCTCTGCCGGCGAAGTCGACCCCTCCGTCTCCAGGCACAGCCCTAGCGGACACGGTAGACCCTCGACCAGGACACAGGTTGGACTTTTGGACACGTGAATCTCAGCATTCACGGGCCCTGTTCAGGTATTGATTTCTCCCAACTCGCAACTCCGTTTTCAATTCCGTCGATTGCTATGCGTAGACTGTATAACCCTCTCGGTGCCCGTGCAACTCGCTCGGTGCATCGCGTCCTGTAGTGATCGTACACCGCGATCCAAAACAAAGAAAAAAACAACGCCCTGTTTTACCCCGGAACTGAGTCTGCCCCGCCAATCGGGACGACTTGGTCGCACGCGGTCTTTACCAAACTGTGCGCGACGTTGATACGGTCGTGTGGGTTTTCGCAGAAGTCGATTCGGAGGTGCGTGCACCCCGGAATCAACGCGTATCCGCCAACGACACCCCGTATCCGTTGATCCTGGAACACGCTGTAACTTCGTGTATACACGTCGGATCGAGACGAAATTTGTGCCAACGGATCCGTAGTAATACGCTGGTCCTGTGAGCCAAGTTTGGTTCGATTCTGAGGACGTTGACAAAATCACGTATCGTGGGCCCCACCGGCTCCACTTGACGGGTGATTTTGTGACCGGCTCATCGGAATCCAATTCTGGAAGTTCCGTTGGGTTCGTATCGTCGTTCCTGACTTGTAGACACTGAGTTTGCGGAATTTGGAGACCTTTGACCCTGACGCGCTTTTCGGTGCAAAGTGGGCCCACATATGGAACCCGCTTTGGCCCGAAAATGACCTTTTTGCCCCTGTGTCCAAATTGGACGTAAGGACAGGCATTTCCAGCTATTTGACATCTTCTGAGACTGTTGGTGATATTTATTACAGCTTTTGGAGTAGTTCCCACCGGATCCACAAATACCAGGGCAGTTGTTGAAATTCGGACATCAGGCAAGTGTACCTTGCCAAACTCTGCAGTTAGTTATCTATTTTCCTTGTTTTATATATATTGCTGTGCATGCTCAACCTAGGACCGTGTGACGTACTTAGCGTCCGATTATCAGTCGGGTGCCGACACTGTACGCAGTGTTGGGTACGGTCATCTAGAGATGGACATCCGTGACACTTTATATTCTCGTACTTGTCTTATCAAGTACCATATGACCCAGGACACTTGACACTATTCATGAGACAGGATTTTCCCGAGATATTCGTGGTGATTCTATATAGGATACATGACATGGACATTATATTATTAGATACTTATGACTGGTTGCATTTAGCTATGATCGCGCTTGACATGGGCATGAGACGTTGTGGTCATGATATGCGTGGTTACATTGGGTGGGGAGAGACACACAGGCTACAGGCTGTATTTATGTATATCTTCTATTATTGAGAGGTCGTAGACTCTCGTAGCAGAGCTAGACCCACTACCGGTTATTACCGCTACCGGCTCCCCGACACAGAGCTTGTAGTGGCTCAGCCTGAGACTAGTGATGCTCTCACTTGCATTTACACTTAGATGGTTACATATTTACCCCATTGTTCATTTAGTTATTTATTTGCTGCACTGCTTATCTGTATTTATTGGCATGAGCTTTCTTGTACCTTGCTATGTCCCCTGAGGACCTGGATCCGGATTTTGTTCCCCAGATTTTACAGACGTGGTTTATCCCGAGATCTACGGGACTGGAGCAGGAGCTGATCCAGGAGTTGTACCACCATCTGAGGACGAGGTCTTAGCTGAAGACTTCTCTTGAGCATCCATGTTCATGCTCGGTTTTCATTTATTTATTTCAGTCTTTCACATTCTGGTCAGATGAACCATTGTACTAGATATTTATCGGGTTGTTCCCCGAAGTACTTTGTGAGACTTGTTGATGATTTACACTCATTATTATTCTGTGGATCATATTTTATATCTTGTGTGGATGAGATTAGTTGTACCTTGATTGTCGTAGACTTGTTTTACAGCTTAAGTATGCCCTGATGGATCCTTTATAGTGAGTTGGTCCATCGGTGCGTACTGCTGGCCGTTGCCACGCGTCTGGTCCCACGGTATTTTGGGACTGGGGCGTGACATGGTTTTTGTGGTGGCCCATGCAGGTCTACGTCTAAATAGTTCGGTTTCAACTTAGGGACCGGACCAGCCTGCCCTAAGGATAGTATAAACTATAGGATCTCATCCATCATTTAACCATTTGTTGAACTCTATATCGAACTCGAAATTTGTTACTTGAACTGCATCCTGTATTGATTCCTCTGAGCGTTCTCACAGTTTATATTTTGATTTCAGAGCAATGGATTCCGGGAACAGAGATGATATCCCTTTGGAGACACCACACGACGCTGTGGTTACTTATGGAGACGAAGTGACACCAGGGGATGGTGGACAAGCATCGCAGAGTGATCAAACCGGGCAGCCTAATCCAAGGTTCCGGAGAGATGATATCCCACCTCCACCACAGTTCACTCCCCAGGTGCCAGTATTCCCGCCAGGACAAGCCATGGACGGGCAACAGATGTTCCAGATGATGTATGCTATGATGCAAGCACAGCAACAGATTCAGCAAGAGGCCCATCGGCAGGAGGCCGAGTATCTGAGGACCAGCCTGGTATCCGCATTGGAGCAGGCAAATCCGCCAGCAAGGCGAACATCGACGGGATCTATCACCGACTTCCGTCATCTCAAGCCTCGCACATTTTCTGGTAAAGAAGGGCCAACGGAAGTTCATGAGTGGCTCACCAACATTCAGCATCAGTTGGAAGCCGCTGAACTTCCAAGAGAGAAGTGGATGACTGCCGTCAGAATGCAGTTAACTGATAACGCGCATCACTGGTGGTTAGCAGAAGAAAGGAGGCTTGGACAGGACCGAGTCACCTGGGAAGAGTTCTCTAGACTCTTCCAAGAGATGTACATTCCAGCCATTGCACGGTCAGAGCTCAGAGACAGGTTCAACCGCCTTATCCAAGGCAGCATGTCAGTGGAGGAATACAATGCAGAATTTATTCGCCTGAGCCGCTTTGCCCCAACACTGATTTCAACGGAGGAAGAAAAAGCAGAGAAGTTCTTTGACGGCTTGAAGTTCGAGCTTCAGAAAGTGATTGGAACGGTAGCACCTACCTCTTATACCGATGTCCTTGCAGCAGCCCGACGCTTGGAGCGCGTCACCAGGAGGGAATCTAATCTGAAGAGGCCTATCACATCAGCACCATCCAGGCCAGCACATGGGGATTCAGCAAAGCGAGCCCAAAGGGGTATGCCAGATAGAGCAGCACAGAGAGACAGACCCCTTCCTACTTGTCACCACTGCGGCAAGGTAGGACACATTGAGAAGGAATGCCGGCGTAAATTGGGACTATGTTTGAGCTGCGGATCCAACCAGCACTTTTCCAGGGACTGTACTGAACGCCGGGACGGAGCACCAAGACTAGCATTACCTGCACCACGACCAACTTATCCAGCAGCAGGAGGCCAGCAGACAGGAGTTGGTGGGGTCAGACCACCAGCCCCAGGAGGGAATCAGCAGAGACCACCACTGGCACCACAGGCAGCCTTATTTCAGCAGGCTCAGCAGCAGCAGAGAGGTCCAGCTCAGGGACGGGCACAGGCATTCCCACTAGCTGTTGAGGAGGAGGCTACAGCAGGCGAAGTCATCGCAGGTACTATTTTAGTAGCTTCATTACCTGCAGTAGCTTTATTTGATTCTGGAGCATCGCATTCATTTATAGCAGCTAGCTTTGTAGCCACCCATAGAGTAGCTATCGCACCCCTTCCGAAGATGAAGAGGATTCTTACGGGAGGAGGTATTATTCCGGTTAGTGATGTCTGTAGATCATGTTCTGTAGTAGTTTGTGGCCGAGAAATGCGAGCTCAATTTCTAATCTTTTCCATGCCGGATTATGATGTCGTACTTGGTATGGACTGGTTAAGACAGTACCATGCGACTCTTGATTGCCGACTTGGGCGGGTTATATTTAGACCGCCAGGACATCCAGAATTTGAGTTTCTCCGAGGAGCAGTAGAGCAAGGAGTTCAGCCTACTCTTAGGGTATTATCTGTAGAAGAGGAGACAGGTTACCCAAGAGTCATATCAGAATTTGTGGATGTGTTTCCTGATGATCTTCCAGGTTTACCGCCTGATCGGGAAATAGAATTCACAATAGACTTAACTCCAGGAGCAGAGCCAATCACTTCATCAGTTTACCGGCTAGCACCTAAGGAGTTAGTGGAATTGAAGGAACAGGTTGATAATCTTTTGGAGAAGGGTTTCATTCGGCCCAGTGTTTCACCTTGGGGAGCACCCATCTTATTTGTGCCGAAGAAGGATGGAACAGTACGGTTGTGTATTGATTACAGGGCACTGAATGCCGTGACCATCAAGAACAGGTATCCCTTACCACGCATTGATGATCTATTCGATCAATTGAGTGGTGCAAGGGTATTCTCGAAGATTGACCTTAGATCCGGCTATCATCAGATCAAGGTGAGGAAGGAAGACATCCCGAAGACAGCTTTCAGGACGAAGTATGGGCATTATGAGTTCCTGGTGATGCCGTTTGGTTTAACCAATGCGCCAGCAGTGTTTATGAGTTTGATGAACAGAGTCTTTCATCAATTCTTGGATAAATTCGTAGTGGTATTCATTGATGACATTCTCATATATTCCAAGAGCCCTGAAGAGCACGAGGAGCATCTCAGAATCGTGTTAGAGACCTTGAGGCAAGAGAAGTTATATGCCAAGCTCAGTAAGTGTGAGTTCTGTATGGACAAAGTGCCTTTCTTGGGACACATCATATCAGGAGAAGGACTTTCAGTGGATCCAGAGAAAGTTACGGCGATAGAGACTTGGCCTACACCTACATCAGTTGCAGAGGTAAGAAGTTTTCTAGGACTTGCGGGATATTACCGAAGGTTCGTAGAAAATTTCTCAAGGATTGCAGAACCAATGACAAAGCTAACACGAAAGGATCAGGAGTTTATATGGACAGAAGACTGTCAGAAGGCTTTTGAAGAACTGAAGAGAAGATTAACAACAGCACCTGTCTTGACTCTTCCTTCAGGGTCAGGAGGTTTTGTTGTTTACAGTGATGCATCCGGCAGTGGACTAGGATGTGTTTTGATGCAACATGGCAAAGTCATTGCTTATGCGTCGAGACAGTTGAAGGACCACGAGAAGAACTACCCCACGCATGATCTGGAGCTAGCAGCAGTGATATTTGCATTGAAGATATGGAGGCACTACCTTTATGGAGAGAGGGTAGAAATCTTTACTGACCACAAGAGCCTGAAGTATGTGTATACTCAGAAGGAGCTTAACATGAGACAGAGACGTTGGCTGGAACTGATGGTAGATTTTGACATCGATCTGCAGTATCATCCGGGAAAGGCGAATGTTGTTGCAGATGCACTCAGCAGGAAGCCTACGGCTTATTTCTTGACAATGCAGCCCGAGTTATTGAAGGATATACAAGAGCTACAGATAGAGGTTATCGTACCGGGACAGAATGGACTGATGGCTAACCTTGAGATTCAGTCATCACTCGTGGAGAAGATTAAAGAAGCATTGCCCACCGATGCTAGATTCCGAAGACTCAAAGAAAGGACAGAAGCAGGTATTCAGACAGGACTTCGCGTTCACGAAGACGGGACATTGAGATTTGGAAACCGCTTGTATGTTCCAAATGGAGAATTGAGACAAGAGTTAATGACTGAAGCGCATAGCTCTATGTACTCTGTTCACCCAGGAGGAACTAAGATGTACAGAGACTTGAGACAGTATTACTGGTGGCATGGAATGAAGAGAGAGATCGCCAGATTTGTGGCCAAATGCTTAGTCTGCCAGCAAGTAAAGGCCGAGCATCAGAGGACTGCAGGTATGTTACAACCGCTCCCGATACCGGAATGGAAGTGGGAGCATATCACGATGGACTTTGTCACAGGATTTCCGAAGAGCCCCAGCGGAAGAGACGCAGTATGGGTGATCGTGGATCGACTCACTAAATCGGCACACTTCTTGCCATTTAGAGTTGGACAGTCCACAGAGGTACTAGCTGACATGTATATGCGACAAATCGTCAAATCACATGGAGTACCTGTTAGTATTGTATCGGATCGAGATTCGAGATTTACATCTCATTTCTGGAGAAGCATGCAAGAGAGTCTGGGCACCAGACTCAAGTTCAGCACGGCGTACCACCCGCAGACAGATGGCCAATCGGAGCACACCATTCAGATATTGGAGGACATGTTGAGATCATGTATGCTAGACTTTGGAGGATCTTGGAAAGATCATTTGCACTTAGTAGAGTTCTCCTACAATAACAGTTATCAGGCCAGCATTCAGATGGCGCCATTTGAAGCTTTATACGGAAGGAAGTGCAGATCACCTGTGTGTTGGAGTGACGTTGGTGAACGTCAAATACTGGGTCCAGAATTGGTCACCCAGACAGTGGAGAAGGTGAAGCAGATTCAGAATCATCTGCGAGCAGCTCAGGACCGACAGAAGCATTGGGCTGATGCACACAGGCGTCCCCTAGAGTTCAAAGAAGGAGATCACGTATTCTTGAGGATTTCGCCCACTCGTGGTACTATCAGATTCGGGAGCAGAGGCAAGCTGAGCCCAAGGTATATTGGGCCATTTGACATTCTAGAGCGCGTTGGTGAGGTGGCTTATCGTCTTGCATTACCTCCATCCTTAGAGGGAGTGCATGACGTATTCCACGTCTCCCAGTTGCGAAGGTACGTGACCGACCCAAGTCACGTAGTCGATCATTCAGAGATCGCAGTAGGCCCGAGCTTGAGGTATGAGGAACAACCAGTTGGCATCCTCGACGTCAGTGAGAAGACACTACGGGTACAGACGATCAGACTGGTTCGTGTAGCATGGGAACATCATTCACCAGGCGAATCAACTTGGGAACGAGAAGATAGTATGCGTCAGCGATACCCCCACTTGTTCGAGGAGGCAGTTGTAAACTAGGCCACCTTGTATTTCCATAACTCTTTCTTTAGTAGCTTATTCTTTGATTGCGAGGACGCAATCCTTTTAAGGAGGGAAGATTGTAAACACCCTAAATTTCAGAAATAAGATTTATAAAATTTTCCCTATTTTTGGTATTTTTCTGGAATTTATCACTGAGGTTTGTGGGTTAAATAATTTTAAGTGTGGCTTAATGGAGTCAAAATATTCTGAAAGTAAAAATTTATTGTGTATAATGGAGAACTGGACGCATGGCATTTTTCGGTGAATTTATTGGACCCCGGAGCAATGTATCGAGGACCTTTAGCTATTTGGATGATTAAACCAAACACCCCTGCCTAAACCAACCCAGGCTGAACCAAACAGTGGATTGGGTCGGGTCGGACCCAAGCCAGACCCGACCCGGATTCGACATCAGGGGGAAACCCTAAACTCTCCGCCGGAAACACTGTTCACAACCTATATATTCTCCTCGATATTCGTGTAGCCACCGCCGCCACCCTAATTCCCTTTGTCATCTCCGCCGACCCCTACCTCCAGTCGCTCCGCCGCTCCGTTAAGCAACGCCGACCGGCCGCCATCGTCAGCGAGTACCCCGACTCGCAGAACCCCCACTGCTCCCTGCCGATCGTCCACTATCGCCCGTCGACCACAGAACCCCGTCCACCGATTCGTCCTCCTCCACCGCGGACATCCACCTCGTCGAACCCAGAGACCCCCATCCCGACCCTGGCCACCGGTTCAGCCGGTCTACTCCCGCTCGCCGCCGTTCGACGCCATCACTCGTCGACCCAGGGACCCTGCTCACCGCCTGCTGCCAACGCCGCACGACCCCTCGCCGGACCGACCCACCCCCTTTGCTCGAACCTACCTCCACCGCGCCGTCCAGCCTTCGACTCCCCGTCGACTCCACCGACATCGACCAACAGCCCGCAGCTGCCCTAGGCCGAGACGCCCTCTGCCGGCGAAGTCGACCCCTCCGTCTCCAGGCACAGCCCTAGCGGACACGGTAGACCCTCGACCAGGACACAGGTTGGACTTTTGGACACGTGAATCTCAGCATTCACGGGCCCTGTTCAGGTATTGATTTCTCCCAACTCGCAACTCCGTTTTCAATTCCGTCGATTGCTATGCGTAGACTGTATAACCCTCTCGGTGCCCGTGCAACTCGCTCGGTGCATCGCGTCCTGTAGTGATCGTACACCGCGATCCAAAACAAGGAAAAAAACAACGCCCTGTTTCACCCCGGAACTGAGTCCGCCCCGCCAATCGGGACGACTTGGTCGCACGCGGTCTTTACCAAACTGTGCGCGACGTTGATACGGTCGTGTGGGTTTTCGCAGAAGTCGATTCGGAGGTGCGTGCACCCCGGAATCAACGCGTATCCGCCAACGACACCCCGTATCCGTTGATCCTGGAACACGCTGTAACTTCGTGTATACACGTCGGATCGAGACGAAATTTGCGCCAACGGATCCGTAGTAATACGCTGGTCCTGTGAGCCAAGTTTGGTTCGATTCTGAGGACGTTGACAAAATCACGTATCGTGGGCCCCACCGGCTCCACTTGACGGGTGATTTTGTGACCGGCTCATCGGAATCCAATTCTGGAAGTTCCGTTGGGTTCGTATCGTCGTTCCTGACTTGTAGACACTGAGTTTGAGGAATTTGGAGACCTTTGACCCTGACGCGTTTTTCGGTGCAAAGTGGGCCCACATATGGAACCCGCTTTGGCCCGAAAATGACCTTTTTGCCCCTGTGTCCAAATTGGACGTAAGGACAGGCATTTCCAGCTATTTGACATCTTCTGAGACTGTTGGTGATATTTATTACAGCTTTTGGAGTAGTTCCCACCGGATCCACAGATACCAGGGCAGTTGTTGAAATTCGGACATCAGGCAAGTGTACCTTGCCAAACTCTGCAGTTAGTTATCTATTTTCCTTGTTTTATATATATTGTTGTGCATGCTCAACCTAGGACCGTGTGACGTACTTAGCGTCCGATTATCAGTCGGGTGCCGACACTGTACGCAGTGTTGGGTACGGTCATCTAGAGATGGACATCCGTGACACTTTATATTCTCGTACTTGTCTTATCAAGTACCATATGACCCAGGACACTTGACACTATTCATGAGACAGGATTTTCTCGAGATATTCGTGGTGATTCTGTATAGGATACATGACATGGACATTATATTATTAGATACTTATGACTGGTTGCATTTAGCTATGATCGCGCTTGACATGGGCATGAGACGTTGTGGTCATGATATGCGTGGTTACATTGGGTGGGGAGAGACACACAGGCTACAGGCTGTATTTATGTATATCTTCTATTATTGAGAGGTCGTAGACTCTCGTAGCAGAGCTAGACCCACTACCGGTTATTACCGCTACCGGCTCCCCGACACAGAGCTTGTAGTGGCTCAGCCTGAGACTAGTGATGCTCTCACTTGCATTTACACTTAGATGGTTACATATTTACCCCATTGTTCATTTAGTTATTTATTTGCTGCACTGCTTATCTGTATTTATTGGCATGAGCTTTCTTGTACCTTGCTATGTCCCCTGAGGACCTGGATCCGGATTTTGTTCCCCAGATTTTACAGACGTGGTTTATCCCGAGATCTACGGGACTGGAGCAGGAGCTGATCCAGGAGTTGTACCACCATCTGAGGACGAGGTCTTAGCTGAAGACTTCTCTTGAGCATCCATGTTCATGCTCGGTTTTCATTTATTTATTTCAGTCTTTCACATTCTGGTCAGATGAACCATTGTACTAGATATTTATCGGGTTGTTCCCCGAAGTACTTTATGAGACTTGTTGATGATTTACACTCATTATTATTCTGTGGATCATATTTTATATCTTGTGTGGATGAGATTAGTTGTACCTTGATTGTCGTAGACTTGTTTTACAGCTTAAGTATGCCCTGATGGATCCTTTATAGTGAGTTGGTCCATCGGTGCGTACTGCTGGCCGTTGCCACGCGTCTGGTCCCACGGTATTTTGGGACTGGGGCGTGACACTACCACCACAATCGTAGGCTTTAATGCCAGGAAGAGCAAACCGTTGGGGAAGATTCGTCTGAGGATCCAGATTGGTGACCTTAGATCAGTGGCTACTTGCTACATCATTGATTTGGAGGTGTCTTACAATATTCTGTTGGGCAGACCCTGGATCCATGATCACAATATTGTTCCTTCCACTCTATATTAATGCTTCAAATATGTAGACGCCCAAGGGACAGTGAAAACAGAGTTTGCGGATCTCAATCCTTTCAAAGGAGTTGAATCCTATTATTCTGATGCCATGTTGTACACCCAAGACTACATGAAGGAGGTGTCAGGCAAGACGGAAGAGGAATCCTACCGGGAGCCAGCAGAACCCTCTACCGAGCAACCTTTGTCAATCCAGGTGAAAGGGCAGACTACCCGTCCGAAAGTCATGGAACCCATGGCTATCCACTTGAGCAGAACCAAATCGGGAGGAGGAAGTGATCCTCTAGTGATCACTCTGAACCAGAAACCCCCACCTTTGGTCATCAACCTCAGGCGCAACAAGCAGCCAAATGATGTAAATACAACCGAGAACGTAGTTTCTGACGATAATAAAGATTCACTTTTCCAGTATATTGACGCTCAATTTCTAAGTCAGGAATCCTCCCCCCATAACGATATAGAACCTATAGCACAAAAATTTCTGGAAGCTATAGACTCCTATCATCCGTATGTGTGGGTAGTAGCGTCAACATCCAATGTCGTCATGACATATGGGCCACATGAAGATTCTATCTTTATTGTCCCACCTACTCGTAATGGTCAGCATCTAATAGTCTTCGGTCGCATGCGGATTAAACCAATTGTACAAAAAGATTCTCACGAGTCTGAGGCTGGAAAATTGTATATTCACAGATATAGCCCACAAGCTTTGAAGATTATACAAAGTATGGGTTATGACTTGAAGTTAGAACCAGGCCTCAACTATGGGAAAGGCAGAAGAATATCGTTGCATGGTGATCCCTGCTGTCAACGAACTCATTTTGGGTTAGGGTATACCACACATCTTGCAACTTCCAATGACTCTGAGTCAAATAAGGAGACCATTTTCTCTTTTTAAGACGATTTGTCATCTTCCGATTCAGGTGATGAATTCAAACAGGTATTTTTAGTAAATATGGTGTTGACAGATTCTCTCAAAACAGAGGGACAAGAATCTGAATCATTTGAAGATGAATTCTGGGCTCAGCAAATGGATACACAATGGGAACTCCAGTTCGAGCAAAGAGAACCACCCACTGAAGATAAAGTTATCCAAGTCGATATTGGGGATAAATTTTTGCCAAAGTCGATATTTGTCAGTAACAATCTTTCCGAAGAAGAAAGGGAAGAAATGATCCAGCTGATAAAAGAATATATCGATGTCTTTGCGTGGAATTATGAGGATATGCCAGGTCTTGATCCTAAACTGGCTACCCATAAACTCAACATACGGCCCAATTCGAAGCCTGTAAAGCAACACCAACGCCGGTTCCGCCCAGATATGATGGATGCCATTGAAGCTAAAATCAAGAAGCTAATAGCCTATGGGTTCATCCGGGAAGAACAACATCCTGATTGGGTCACCAATGTTGTCCCGGTTATGAAGAAAAATGGGAAAGTGCATGTCTGCATCGATTTCTGAGATCTAAATGCAGCTTGCCCTAAAGATGTGTTCCCTCTTCCCATTACCGACGTCATGATCGATAATACATGCGGTTTTGAACGCATGTCTTTCATAGACGAATTTTTAGGATACAATTAGATTAAGATGAATCCTGAAGATGAGAAGCATACTGCCTTTCGGACACCGTTGGGGGTATATTGCTATACGGTTATGCCTTTCGGATTGAAGAATGCCGGGGCTACGTATCAACGAGCTATGAGTAACATATTTTACGAGCGCTTACGCAAAATAGTAGAATATTACGTAGACGATATTGCTGTCAAAAGTTGCCTCGAGGATAATCACATCCAAGACTTGAAGACAGTATTCGAGTTGATGTGCCAACACCAACTCAAAACGAATCCCATAAAGTCCTTTATTGGTGTATCCAGTGGCAAATTCATGGGATTTGTCATTACCGCTAAAGGCATTCAAGTAGACCTTGATAAAGTAAAGGCTATCCTAGAAATACGACCGCCCCATAATCTGAGGGAACTCAGGGGATTTCAAGGTCGTCTGGCTTATATCAGGAGGTTCATATCCAACCTCTCTGGGAGATGTCAACCATTTTCTCGCCTGATGAAGAAAGGTGTGTCATTCGTATGGGACAAAGCCTGTCAGCAAGCGTTTAATGATATCAAGCGCTATCTCACTAATCCTCCAGTTTTGGTGCCACCCATCATAGGAAGACCATTTTTGTTGTATGTTCGAGCAATGGATCATTATTTAGGGGCTCTCCTCGCACAGAAGAACAATGAGGGTCATGAACAGGCTATCTACTATCTAAGCAGGATGATGGTCGGAGGTGAACACCGGTGCAATCCAGTAGAAAAAGAATGCTTGGCCCTAATGTTCGCCATTCAGAAGACGCGACATTACGTCACGGGCCAAGCTATTCATATCATCTCCAGAATCAATCCTCTTCGAGTATTGATGAACAAGCCAAGTGTTCTTAACTCTCGACTCGCGACTTGGGCGATGTTATTAACACCGTATGATATGGTGTATATCCCTCAGAAGTCCATCAAAGGTCAAGCCTTGGCTGATTTCTTAGCTTCTCATCCAATTTCGAAAACCTCTAAACTATACGAGGACATTCTCGACGAAGTTGCAGAATGTAATTCCATAATGGAAGGTGATACGTGGCAGCTATTCTTCGATGGTGCATCCAGAACTAGTCCCAGGAGAAACGTGGTATCAGGAGTAGGAATTATCCTGGTGACTCCTAATAAATTTGTCATCTATCGAGCATATTCTCTTAGCGAACCATGCTCTAATAATATGGCAGAGTATAACGCCCTACTAATAGGGCTTCAAGTCGCTAAAGAATTGGATGTTGAATACCTGAAAGCTTTTGGTGATTCTCAGTTGATCGTCAATCAGGTCAGAGGAATATATGAAGTCTGCAATCCAGACCTCATTCCTTATCGCCAAGCAACGATCGAGATAGCCATGTCTTTCAAAGGATTCTTCCTAGAGCATGTGCCTCGATCCCAAAATTTGGAAGCTGATGCTCTGGCCAGTCTAGCTGCAGATCTAGCTATTCCTACAAGAAGGCAAAATTTGGTGATCCTTCTTAACAGAGATTTATTCTGTGTGAAAAATAATTTTCACATAGAACGCAGCTATACTATAAACATGGCTCCTCCTAAGAGGGACTGGAGAAGTCCCTTTATAGACTTCGTATTATACAGAATCTTACTAGAGGATCCTAAAGAAGCAGTATCCATCAAAAGACGATCACTACGCTTCTATTTTGATGCTTCTTCACAAAGTCTATATCGCCGAACATACGATGGACTGCTATTACGATGTCTTTCTGACGATGATGCAAAGCGGGTTATCCGAGAAGCTCATGACTGTGTATGTGGAGCATATCAACCCGGTCCTAAGTTATAGGATCGTATCAGGAGGATGGGCTACTACTGGCCTACCATGATTGCAGATGCCATAAAATATGCAAGACAATGCAAAGCCTGTCAGGTTCACGCAGATTTTATACATCAGCCTTCTGAGTATTTATATCCTACGATTGCATCATGGCCCTTTGAAGCATCGGGTATGGACATCATTGGTCCTATTCACCCGTCATCTTCTAGAGAACACCGGTTCATATTGGCTATCACAGACTATTTCTCTAAATGGGCGGAGGCGATCCCTCTCACTGAGGTGAAGACATCCAACATGATCAGCTTTATCAAACATCATATGATTTATCGCTTTGGGATACCCCAAAGGATAATTCATGATAACGGACCTCAATTCATCAGCCAAGCATTTCATCGATTTTGCGATAAGAATCGGATACAGAATATGGCCTCCACGGCTTATAATCCTGCTGCTAATGGTTTGGCGGAAGCCTTTAACAAAACCATCATCAAACTCTTGAAAAAGTTTGTCTCTTCGAACAAAAGAGATTGGAATAAAAAATTGGGGGAATGTCTCTGGGCATATCGCACAACGGTACGAACACCAACAGGTTGTACCCCATTTTCATTAGTTTATGGGTGCGAAGCAGTTCTCCCCATAGAAATCCGAATTCCATCACTCAGAATAGCAGTGGCTAATGAGTTGACTCAGGAAAATAATGATCACTTAAGGCTTCAAGAGCTAGAAGGATTAGACGAGAAACGCCTTCAAGCTCAGCAGCGTATTACGTTCTACCAAGCATTCATTTCCAGAACTTTTAATCAAAAAGTGAAGGAAAGAGTGTTTAAAGTTGGTGAACTAGTTTTAGCAGTGAAGAGGCCAATGATCATTACACACAAAAGTAAGGGCAAATTCCAGCCTAAATGGGAAGGTCCTTATGTGATTGAAATGACGTTCTCAAACGGCGCTTACAGAGTAGCCAAGTCTAATGGAGATTTGATAATGGCTCCTATCAACGATAAATTCCTGAAGAAGTACTATGCTTGATCTCCTTTGCTCAAAGGAGTATGGTGAAGATTTTATTCAGATAATATTTTATTACAAAGATTGGTTGGATCATATTCTATCATGTTATTATGACCTCTGAATAGATATGTTTGACTAATTTGAAACTTTAAAATATATCACGTTCATATTACCTCTGATAGTGTTTTATATACAAATTTAGTTGGAGCATATTCTATCATGTCCATATAACCTCTGAATAGATACATCCAACTGAAACTTATCGAAAGTATATCACGTCCATATTACCTCTGATATATCTTTCATCTTAGCCTATCATTTATATTCAAAAGTGATAGGTCCACAAAATCAGAAAAAAATATCTTTATTTATCTCTGGAATAGCAAAATTACAGAAGAAGCAAAGAGGTACATCATTGGGGAGGAGCTGTTAAGTCCCTAATCTGTCGCGCCAAAGCAGCCATCCTCTCATTCTTGAAGTTCAAAATATGGTTGCGAGCCCGTTTCAGCCTTGCATCATCGTCATTCAAGCGAGATAGTTCGAACCGAGCATCAACAAAATCGGCACGGATGTCACCCGCACGCGCCAAGTTCTGCTGAGATATCTCCACTTGGCCCTTAAATTCATCACGGGCTACCGATGTCTTGAGAAGCCTCTCCCTTGCCTGAGCGAGTTCAGCTTCCAAATCTCGAACCCTCACTTCATCTCCCTCATATTTGGTCTGGCACTTAGCTAACTGAGGAATAAAATCCACCAAGATAGCCCGCTCCTTATCCATCTCTTGCTGCTGTTCTTGGATGGATTTGTCCAGAGTTTCAATTTGCTCAGCAAGCTCTGTAGTTAAGGAGTCATACTTAGCTTGAACCAGATCGTCGATGCTGCCCCGAGATAGTTGCAAATACTCGTTAATGGGTTGTTCTAAACCATTAACTATTGGCTCTAGCGCGTCAGCTCGGTCATTATTATTGAAATTCCTAATCTGCACTATAAGGAGATTGGAGGACATCTTCAGAGCATCGAAACCTAAGTTCTTCTCCAGCACCAGCGATATCAACTCTTTCAAAGTGAGATAGAATATGCTAGTGTATTGATCCACTAGCATAGTAAAGCTCAAATGGACGCCGGGAGTGGCCGCAATATCAGTAAATCTTCCTCCAGGAATGACTGTAGAGGATGTCGCCACGGTTGTTGCTTCAACAGAGGGCGCAACAAAAGAAGAGACACCAATAATAGTTGAAGTTGCTGGTTTACTCGACGAATGAGGCATGGACGAGATGGTGGGTTCATCCTCCCCTGATGTTATTTGAACCTCCACTGACGGGATAACACCTGAGAATGTTACGGATGAGAGATCGGCAGTTTCAAAGCACTCTTCTTCGACATCGATCACCACCGTTTCATTAAATGGATCCGCAACAAGGTCAGAGGTTGTGTCAAATCCGCCCTCCCCAGAGATGTCTTCGCCTGAAAAAAGATAAGAGAAAGTTAATATCAAATTTGATGTTAATTTTTCTTAAGAAAACGTGAAGACAATATTTACCCATGGCCGATGGCATGTATATTGCGTCTGCAGCCTGTATAGCTAAATCATGTCTTAATGATGCTAAGCAAGCTGTCATACCTGGGAAAGGGGGTGCACCAATTGACATTTGAGGGAAGTCATCCCAGTCCTCACCCAGATCCACTCGAGGTTCATCGGGTGGAATCTCGCTGGAAATACTTACAGACGAAGGAGGGGCTACTCTCGTTATTGGTCTGGATAAAGGTATACTAATTCTGAATATGCTCGGTCTCGAAGGCGACCTCAAAGCACTACCAGTAGCGGTAGAAGCGGCAGCGATCGCGAGCAAAGAATCTTCGGCACTGTCAGCCGGAACTGTGGAGGTTCCCTCTCTAAAAGGCAAAGGACCTCGGATTAAAGAATCATCCCCAACAGGGGAAATGACAGGCTCACTCCTAGAGGCCCCCTTGGTGGAAGTCCTTTTGGGACCTCTGGTCATCTGCTTCTTCTTGCGGGGGGAAGGCTCTTTCGGAGTTGAAGCCTTCCGTTTATTGGAGATAACGAGACGCTCTGCTGGCGGAGCTATTACGCCTCTCGGTATTATCAACAAGTATTCATCTTCCCCGACGGTGTCTTCACCTTCATCCGAGGAAACAGACAGAATCTCCTCTCTTGCAGTGGACTTACGAGGGGGCACCCAGAAACTTCCATGCACATCAAAATCGTGATGGAAGGTATTGATGGACGCATAAAACTGCACGTACGAGTGCAGAATGCACAACTCCATGGAGAGAGAAGTCGCGGGCACAACAAAAGTTGCACCAGTACAGCCCATGATGAAGTACCGCCATCCTCTGGCTCCATCAATAAGTCCACATTTGGACTTAAAACTGGTGATGGGATTCCCCACATGCAACTGATCATACCCAAATTGCCTAGCGAATCAATTGGGCAAATAAGGCTCCTAGAAGCAGTGGTCCTCACTTCTGTACAACAAATGGGAAGGTCTAATGCAGACCAACAAATAAAAGGCTTTAGGAGAAAGAATGGTCCTCCCATGGCCCCTATCCTGAAGTTTTGTCCCCTGTTTATTGATATGTACGGGGGCGACGATGCAGAAGAGCTTCCAGCCGTGAGCAAAATTTAACGCTCGCCGGCAATCTATGATAGTCGCCACATTCCAAAGGGAATTCTTGTAGTTCAACAAGAAGTTATTTCCCGAACTGCTGGCAGAGCCGGGAGACATCACCCTGGTATTGTGAAGGATCAACCATCCCATCAAGTATAGGAATGGTAATTCTACCCTGGAAAATCCTTTACGCTGCGTATCATCAGCTAACAGTCCATCAGTGAGGGCCCTCAGGCCAGCTTGTATTCTACACACCATGGTAGGGAGCAGGCTCAGTCTTGCTCCGAACACCAAACGCACTACGGGCCATAAGGTATTACGATGTATGCGATCTGCAGACGCGATGCCAGGCACTACCCAGCGGCGTAGCCAGACAGAGAGGAAGCCAGCCAGTTGAGCTTCCCTTGACAGAGGCTTGCGACAATGCCTCATGTAACTGAAGGCTTTAGTGCCTGCAGGATAACCCTCTATCTCCTCATCGAGAATATAATATAAAGCCCCTGCGTCTTTAATAAGGTCATCGACCGTGTTGGCGCTGAGCATATTTAGGAGGTTCAAGGGCTTATCTCGACTATCTACCACCTTGTCCGGCTTAGCATTTCTGGCCTGGTGGAAGAAGAGGTAGGTTGCCCACTTGTTGATGTGAGCCAAATCAGAGGGCTCTTTATTGAAAGTGGTGCAGGCAAGATAGTGGCTCATTAGCTCTTGATACACAGCCACTGCCCGAGGGTTTGTATCCCTCAGCTCCCTGTTTGTAGGGACGTACTCTTCGTAAGGAGCGTCCCCCATTGCCAGCTTTGAAATTTCTGCCATCTCATGAAGGGCTAAGCCCAACTCACCGAGCGGAGTGGCAAAAGTCCTAGTGAGCGAGTTGTATCGCTCCATCAAGGCTAAAAATAAGTTGGGGTTGACAAGCAGCCCAATACTAGTGGCGCTCACAGCAGCGAATAAGCTAATACTTTCCAGCTCCGTCTGGAAGTGCTTCAGGGCCCAGGCAGATAAACTAGCCCATCGAAGATTCCCGGGGCTAAGCCATCCACTGGTCCGAGGGTTGACCTTGGGGTACACTCCTCCCTGCCCCATAAAGTTATTGCAGAAGGTCGATATCTGAACCGGCTGGATCAGTAAGGTATCCTCACTCGGGATGCTACTCGGAAGCAATCCCCTAAAAGGCATAACAGGGCCTGAAGGTCTGCTCATAAAGGCTCCTCGGTTCAATCCTTTATTGTATAAGATCTTTCCCGACCGGCCATGAAGATCGGGAGTCAGGGTCCATACCATCTTCCTAGGATGTGTGGCATGGAAGAATGCCGAGATAGGATAATCTCTGGGCATCCTGGGCAAATATATGACCGTGCCCTCAGTAGTAAACACCCAATCCTCCTTCTTGGGCTTAGTCTGGGATTGTTTGTCGATAACATCCCCGAATAAGAAATCCGGTTTCTTATACTCAGTCCCATCTATATATGTCAAGGGCTCCCCGCTGATCATACTCAACAGCATGCGTTCTCCTTGGGACGAGATCAGGTATTCCCTTTCTTCAGGATAATTGGCTCCAGAGATGGAGAATGTCACATGGGACAAGTCCTCCAAATAGTTTGAGTTCAGCATTCCGGCAGTAGAGCCCATCACTTCAGCCAAAGAAGAGATCTGTAAGTCCACTGCAAAATGCAAGAAAATAAGTCAGTTTTTATGCTAGATATGTCACGACCCGCACCCGGTTTAGGGGCACAAGTGCGTGGGTACGTCCAGCCTACGCCGCAGCATCGGCGGTAGAACGCTGTCTAGGTCATATAACTATCTAATCAAACTCACGTGAATACCCAACTCCATAAGGAGACGTGGATATCATAAAATAATGCTAGAAATACTCAATCACATAAACTAAAGCATGATGAGATATCAAGGCAAGCAAGAAATACAAGACAAGTCTAACGACAAAATAATCATACCTGCAATTATTAACTTCCAATCCTCAAGTGTGTCAGAAACCAGTCTACTAAGTCACAGTCTGAAAAAAATATTTTCCAGTCAGAAAGGAGCAAAGTACATCTCTAAATAGCAGTTCTATATAAATGACATAAACTATGTAGCAGTTCTAGATGGAAATATACCAGATGCATGTATAGGTACGAGAAATGTTCAATGAAGGAAATACTGAAAATACTGTAAGTAAATGCAGGAAAAGAAACAATATGTCAATGAGCAAGAAACCTATGACTAAGTGTGTGAGTACTAGCTTTAACATATGATCGACTTGGAAACTTGATCAGGCTGGTTACATGTGATTAGCTATAATTCATGGAAGGTCAGGCTAACCGTTGGATAGCTATGATGCATGGAGATGGTCAGGCTAATCACACGTAACAGCTATGAAGCATGGAGATGGTCAGGCCACACCCGACGTGAGATGTGGGGTGAGCTATGATGCATGGAAAGTTGGGTATGATCACATATCTACACTAAAATACTCCCCAAACCCCCGACTGGTATAGTAGATCAAATCATGGTATGCTATGGCACGGGATTCCCTAGGGAGGTAGCAAATCTCCCCGGAAATCAGTGTCTATACATGCACAAGATATCAAGGAAACAAGTCTTGTACAAGCTACACCATGAATAAGGAATAACATCTCATGACGAGATCCGTCTACACCAATCCGTGTAACCAGCGTGTCAAGAACATGGATATTTACACTAGATACAGGGAACATAGGAGACATCATAAATTAGAAACTAATCAGAGAATGTACTCGCCTTTGGTCCTTAGCTGGTGAATACCGAGGTCCTGTTCCAGAATATCGTCTGGAGGATCCAACAGTCTGTCTGTCTCCAACATCAAGGAGTATACTGAGAGCAGCCTGTATACTGTGCTAGCACATCAGGGAGTGCAAATGAAGGTACAGCAGGTATTTTGAACTGCATAGCAGCCAGTACAGACAGTGTGCAACCTTCCCATGCTACAACCTGCAATCTCGAGCATCAACTCAGCAGAGGCAGCAGCTGTACAACTGGCAGTGGAGCTCGGGTATAGTAGCAAGGGGGAGACACTACAGTACACACGAGGAGAATGCATAGCACCTTAATTCGCGTAATGGACAATGTAGCAAGATCCTCCTAGGAAGCCAAGGTCCATATGTTAGTTTACAACTCAAATGACCTTCTATATTCTCCTTCTGAGTCCACTAATCTTTCAATATATGTTCAGTCAGTTCACCAATACCTAACCCGAAAATACTCAAATTTGAATATTTCGAGTTTCCAACGGTCGACCACAATCTAGATCAGTTCCCAAATCATCCAAACCCTGCTCTAAAATAATCTGAAATTCAAATTTAGATGTTCCAGCTCAAAATTAAATATTTCTTCCAGCCTTAACCTTCTGGTCCGTATCCAACCAATCGGTGGCACACCTTTAATTCTACCAACGATGTGTCACTTTCCTGGACACAACAACCAGTGTCAAAGGCACCTACACAGAATCCCATCCATGGTATAGAACCCAATGGGGCAGACACATAAGTGTTATTGCAGACACAAACTGAATTATAAAGAAGGGTGATTCATCATACCTGAGTCAAAGAGTTTTGTGGTCAAGAACTATGTCTGATCCAAATAATCGTAGTATGGAAGCTCTTCTGAGTCAAACTAACAACTCATATTGTTCAACAAAACCTGATACTCGACGTCGGGAAGACGATCGGGCTTGCTGACACAACACTGGAGTAGTTCGAATGGATGACTCGATCGAATCCTTCTTAACGAGTTCAGTGCTTGTGCTCAGGTCATCGAAAAATAGCTGGAATAGAGATCTCTAGAGCATTGAAGAAGGTCACCGTGTTTGATCCCGCCATGCCATCGCTCACAGGAGAGGTACGTTAGTGTTTCACCTTGAGTCAGGAGCTCGAGGTCACCACCGCCATTGTTCTCCATGGCCGGCCACCAGAGCTCGACATAAGCACTGAGGAGAGGGGACCGGGGTAGTGGAGGAGGCTTGAGGATGTGATGGAGGAAGAACAGGGAGAGGGGAGGACTCGTGAGGGGGCTGCAGGCCAGAATCTGGCCGGAAGAGGGATGTGCAGCGGAAGGAGAGGTGGAGGAGCAGCAGGATGTCGGAGGCAGTGGGTGGTGGAAGAACAACCGCTGTGCTGTGGAGCCACCGCGGGGTCGACGTCGTAAAGTCGGAGGCCAGGGTGGATGCACTGGAGTCGGGGTGCACAGTGGTAGTGGTGAAGGTTTTTCCCCCCTTCCTTCCCGTTTAAAATTACAAGGAGAAGAAGGAGAAGAAAGGAGAGAGAAGAAGAAGAAAGAAGAAAATGAAAAATGAAGGGGAGAAGGAGAAGCTACGGTTGTGGAGGCATGAGGAGGGTGGGGTTTCCTAGGTTTTCTAGGGATTAGGGTTGATGTTACTTTAAATAGGGGGAGAGGGTTTGTAAATGAAAGGTGAGGATTTTTCCCAATTAAATGAGTGGTCCAGATTGGTCATGGAGAAAATAATTTATGTAGGAATGAGGGTGAGAGGCTAATTAAATATATTAGGGATTCCTCATTGGTTTAATCAAATGGGTGTTTACACCAAAAATGCAAATTTGCAAATTAGCCCCCTTAAATTTTGGTATTTGCACAGACGCATGAAATGATGAAAAATTTTACGGGCGATTCGGTGTCTGGTGTTTTGTAGGGTCAGGGGCGCTGTAAGATCAGTATGGGCTCAATTGGCAGGGCACTGGAATTAAATTAAGATTTCAGAATCGGTTAAAATAGTATCCTCAATTTAATTAGAAATAAATGCAAGTTGTTTTCAAAAATTAATTAGGAGTACATGGGGCCAAAATCGGGTCAGGTCATCAATACCAATAATGAAGAAGACTCGGAACAGAATATTTTCCTAATTTGGGCCGCACGAAATATAGGTCAAGATTGTCCCCAATTTCAATTGGAACGCACAATGATACAAAATAGGGATTTATTTAAGTAACGTCCGCGATGATTTTTGTGCGGCTAGGAATAATGCACAGAGAGCATAATTATGAGTTGCAAAAATAGCAGAATGGAAGGCGGGCATGTCTAGGGCAAGGTTGTGAAATTTGTTGGAAGATAAAAGCCAGGGTACTGCCCCAAATATCGAAGCAAAGGCAATGCGCAATAATTAAATAAATTACGGTAATTTATTACAATCTCCAATAAATAAATTATAAATAAAACAATTAATTACTTAATTCCATAATTTGGACAGGTTTTCATCTACTGGGCTTCTAGGTCAAGTCTGCTAGCTCAAAACAATTGAACACCGTATATAATTATATTTAATTATACATCTCACATAATTATTTAAACTAAATATACTATTATGCAAATTATTTAATTGTAACTACCATAATATTAAATATTGCTAAATGTCGAAAATACCCCTGTTTTCGGAACGTGGTAGAGACAAGTCTACCCTCCTTAAAAGAATTTCGTTCTCGAAATTTAAAGTCCTCATAGTAGTGTTTATTCATCGTTTTATTTCTCATCAATAGTTAAATTCATCAATCACAAAATCAGGTAGTAATCCACCTTGCCATTTCACAATCTCAAAAATTCTGAAATTACTGCATCCTTGCAATATCCTCGAAAATCAAAGTCCATTTTCCTCACAATTTTCTCCAAATTTTAAGTTAATTAAATACTCGAAATTTGATATCTGCTCCTCAAATTTAATTTCAGTAAATGTATATGTAAAATTGAATCTCGTCCCAAAGGTCTGAATCCCCACAATAATTCATCGATGATCTGATTCTTCAGTTTCCCTTTTCCTCAAAATACTTAATAATGCGACACTAATGGATCCTTCAAATGTAACTTCCGCAATATAAAATTTTAAATTACTATATTGCAATCAAATATATATAATGATAATTTTCTAAATTTTTCTCAAATTTACAATGATAAATTATATCATAGCCAACCTTCCCGAAATTAATAAATCATCAATTCTGTCATGTTAAATTTTTAATCCTTTATTTAAATTAATGTTTATCCTCAAGTTTCAATCATACCTCGATCTTTGTAAATATCAAGGATCCATCAATTTTGTTATATTGCTCATTAACTCTTTATTTAAATGGATGCTTATCCTTAAATTTTTAATCATCTTGTCCCTTTTTGTCAGTCATAACCTTGTCATAGATCTTTGCTATGGTCAAAACCCTAATGATCATGGTTTAAGAAAATTCTACCTACAACCATGCAATCTAAGAAAATATATAGGTCATGTATCTTTTGTCATGGTATTTCAGTCTCTGTCAAGGTGCACTACTAGCTATATTCTAACAAGAAAATCATGAATACGAACTACAGCACTAGAAAAATTAATCAATCAAGAGACGGGAAACATTAGGAAGGAAAAAGGAACTTGCTAACATATTACTTGTAGTATCTACTATCTCTAACAACACTTAACTCTAGCACATTCACTAACTAATTCCTATTCATGTACACTGGTACCCATATCAACTTATCATTAATCCACAAGATCCATGAATATATCCGTTTTGCATACACCTGCTTATTAATACTTAATCTAATATCAAGATTCTCTAATATAACCATGGTTCAATAACGCATCTAAGTTTGATACCTCTACCTCTTTAGTACCACATTCTCTGTCAGTTCTCGTTCCTACTACAATTGTCCATACTATTTATTCTCATCACTCCAGTGCACACCAAGTATAACACCATACTAAGTACTGCTCTTTCCAATACAACTTTAGATGGACACCCATGTCAGTCTGCGGTGCCATCTCAATCATGCTCAAGTTATCAGATCCTTACACATGTATATCATCTACTCATATATTAATATTCATATTTCTCATCTACCATAAAAGTTAATCCTCAAAATAATCATCAAGGTTTAACTGCTCGATCAACTTAAAAATAATTTGCATATACCTCCTCAAAGTCAGATACTCAACATCGAAGAAAAAATTTTAATCACTTCTAAAATCTTTGTAGTCTTGACCATGTTTATTGAATCAAAATTTGAACCCTCAAAAATTTAATGACATAAATCTCAACTCCTCAATAATTCTCAAAAATTAAAAATTCATTTCCACTCTTTAATTTATCAATCCACAAATGTACATATAAGTGCTCACGGTCTCTAATTCTCGAGGTGCACTCAATACCTCTATTGTCTACAACTGTGTACTAATTTGTACTGCCCGAATCACTTGCACTATTACCTCCAATGATCAAGGTTATCATCACATGTATTTTCTTCCATGATTTTCAATCTATATTAACTGGTATATCATCCGATTATCATCACGCAGAGTGCTTACTATTTTGAGCGTCATTCTCGACTAACCCTCGAAATAGAACCATTAGCACTCTTGGTATTATATCACTAGATTCATTAATGGATCATCCCATCAAGCTCATTATAACTCATGATTACATGTACCTACTATAACACTCATGTTTCTTTACTCTCATGGGCAAGTATATGGTTCCTCATCTCGATTATTGTGTAGGTATTTCCCTGTAATCTTTTACAGCCTGTTAAACTAATCTGTAATACGCTTCACCACTTTCATTACAAATTTTGATATTTCTCTTCTCATGACATCTCATTATTACTCCTCATGCATATATATTTCTTTACCTTTAACACACCCGATCTAAATCATCAAATTGAACGTTATGCTCCATTAATCCTTAACACAATTCCTGGATACTTAATTGTTCACATAGATCACTCAATTACATAATCACGATTATCCAGGACGGATAATTGGCTCTGATACTAACTCTGAGAACTAGCACTGATACTCTATATTATCCCTCTACTTATAGTACTATAATGACACTTATCCTAGAACCATTGCCATAAGGTACTATGCTATGGGTTAACTCTAGATTAAAGCCTACTGCTCACATGTCCAACTAAGAAACACTTACAACTCACAAGCAACACTCAGTCAATACTAATACTCAAGACACAAACATAATTACAAGTCACTAATTATCATACTCAACAAGGAACCCTCAAGGAATAGAAGCTCAAAAGGAATTGGATTGAGGACAGAAGGTATCTTTACTGCTAGTAAAGAAAAGAAGCGATGGAACAAGGTCCTGGAATAACAGAAATAGATAAGTCTTGAGATGATATTTTAAGAACCAATTTAAGATACAACCTGATAATCATACACGTCTATCCGAAATCATGACACTCAGAATCCTCGCCACGCCAGTAAGCATAGACGCGATAAACGACAGGTTCCGTAACTAAGGTATGCAACTCCATAATCACGTCATCTAGAATCTTTGCCACGCCAATCGGTATGGCTGCGAGAGACTCTAAATCTCATAACTAAAGTATGTACATCCAAGTTAGGTTCCTACGTTCTCGTCACGACAGCTAATATGGCTGCGATAAACTCTAGGCTCCATAACCAAAGTAGACGTTTTACCTTTCTCACTGTCCTCATCAATATGTCATCAGATGATACCATAAATTCTAGTCCGTAAAATTCATCTCAATATGAAATCAACTCAACAACGATACCAAGAATTAAAGTTAACAACTGGTCAACAAGAATCAAACTCAATATCAACGAGTGAGGACGGACGGAAACAAGGGCGAAGGAATTAAATTGGAAATTATAATAAGATTCTCATGGGGTCATCCCAGGAAATCTTTCAAATAAATTGTGATTGAGTATCCTCTCTCATCCTAGTATCCTATGTCCTAGATCCTATCGCAGGCACGCAGTAGTATAACAAGGATGCCACACTACTACGATATCGCACAACTCGCGAAGTCTGACCTGCATGGGCCACCACTAAAAATGTGTCATGACCCGCACCCGGTTTAGGGGCACAAGTGCGTGGATACGTCCAGCCTACGCCGTAGCATCGGCGGTAGAACGCTGTCTAGGTCATGTAACTATCTAATCAAACTCACATGAATACCCAACTCCATAAGGAGACGTGGATATCATAAAATAATGCTAGAAATACTCAATCACATAAACTAAAGCATGATGAGATATCAAGGCAAGCAAAAAATACAAGACAAGTCTAACGATAAAATAATCATACCTGCAATCATTAACTTCCAATCCTCAAGTGTGTCAGAAACCAGTCTACTAAGTCACAGTCTGGAAAAAATATTTTCCAGTCAGGAAGGAGCAAAGTATATCTCTAAATAGCAGTTCTATATAAATGACATAAACTATGTAGCAGTTCTAGTTGGAAATATACCAGATGCATGTATAGGTACGAGAAATATTCAATGAAGGAAATACTGGAAATACTGTAAGTAAATGCAGGAAAAGAAATAATATGTCAATGAGCAAGAAACCTATGACTAAGTGTGTGAGTACTAGCTTTAACATGTGATCGGCTTGGGAACTTGATCAGGCTGGTAACATGTGATTAGCTATGATTCATGGAAGGTCAGGCTAACCGTTGGTTAGCTATGATGCATGGAGATGGTCAGGCTAATCACACGTAATAGCTATGAAGCATGGAGATGGTCAGGCCACACCCGACGTGAGATGTGGGGTGAGCTATGATGCATGAAAAGTTGGGTATGATCACATATCTACACTAAAATACTCCCCAAACCCCCGACTGGTATAGTAGATCAAATCATGGTACGCTATAGCACGGGATTCCCTAGGGAGGTAGCAAATCGCCCCGGAAATCAATATCTGTACATGCACAAGATATCAAGGAAACAAGTCTTGTACAAGCTACACCATGAATAAGGAATAACATCTCATGACGAGATCCGTCTACACCAATCCGTCTAACCAGCGTGTCAAAAACATGGATATTTATACTAGATACAGGGAACATAGGAGACATCATAAATTAGAAACTAATCAGAGAATGTACTCGCCTTTGGTCCTTAGCTGGTGAATACCGAGGTCCTGTTCCAGAATATCGTCTGGAGGATCCAACAGTCTGTCTGTCTCCAACATCAAGGAGTATACTGAGAGCAGCCTGTATACTGTGCTAGCACATCAGGGAGTGCACATGAAGGTGCAGCAGGTATTTTGAACTGCATAGCAGCCAGTGCAGACAGTGTACAACCTTCCCATGCTACAACCTGCAATCTCGAGCATCAACTCAGTAGAGGCAGTAGCTGTACAACTGGCAGTGGAGCTCGGGTATAGTAGCAAGGGGGAGACACTACAGTACACACGAGGAGAATGCATAGCACCTTAATTCGCGTAATGGACAATGTAGCAAGATCCTCCTAGGAAGCCAACGTCCATATGTTAGTTTACAACTCAAATGACCTTCTATATTCTCCTTCTGAGTCCACTAATCTTTCAATATATGTTCAGTCAGTTCACCAATACCTAACCCGAAAACACTCAAATTTGAATATTTCGAGTTTCCAACGGTCGACCAAAATCTAGATCAGTTCCCAAATCATCCAAACCCTGCTCTAAAATAATCTGAAATTCAAATTTAGATGTTCCAGCTCAAAATTAAATATTTCTTCCAGCCTTAACCTTCTGGTCCGTATCCAACCAATCGGTGGCACACCTTTAATTCTACCAACGATGTGTCACTTTCCTGGACACAACAACCAGTGTCAAAGGCACCTACACAGAATCCCATCCATGGTATAGAACCCAATGGGGCAGACACATAAGGGTCATTGCAGACACAAACTGAATTATAAAGAAGGGTGATTCATCATACCTGAGTCAAAGAGTTTTGTGGTCAAGAACTATGTCTGATCCAAATAATCGTAGTATGGAAGCTCTTCTGAGTCAAACTAACAACTCATATTGTTCAACAAAACCTGATACTCGACGTCGGGAAGACGATCGGGCTTGCTGACACAACACTGGAGTTGTTCGAATGGATGACTCGATCGAATCCTTCTTAACGAGTTCAGTGCTTGTGCTCAGGTCATCGAAAAATAGCTGGAATAGAGATCTCTAGAGCATTGAAGAAGGTCACCGTGTTTGATCCCGCCGTGCCATCGCTCACAGGAGAGGTACGTTAGTGTTTCACCTTGAGTCAGGAGCTCGAGGTCACCACCGCCATTGTTCTCCATGGCCGGCCACCAGAGCTCGACATGAGCACTGAGGAGAGGGGACCGGGGTAGTGGAGGAGGCTTGAGGATGTGATGGAGGAAGAACAGGGAGAGGGGAGGACTCGTGAGGGGGCTGCAGGCCGGAATCTGGCCGGAAGAGGGATGTGCAGCGGAAGGAGAGGTGGAGGAGCAGCAGGATGTCGGAGGCAGTGGGTGGAGGAAGAACAGCCGCTGTGCTGTGGAGCCACCGCGGGGTCGACGTCGTGAAGTCGGAGGCCGGGGTGGATGTACTGGAGTCGGGGTGCACAGTGGTGGTGGTGAAGGTTTTTCCCCCTTCCTTCCCGTTTAAAATTACAAGGAGAAGAAGGAGAAGAAAGGAGAGAGAAGAAGAAGAAGAAAGAAGAAAATGAAAAATGAAGGGGAGAAGGAGAAGCTACGGTTGTGGAGGCTTGAGGAGGGTGGGGTTTCCTAGGTTTTTTAGGGATTAGAGTTGATGTTACTTTAAATAGGGGGAGAGGGTTTGTAAATGAAAGGTGAGGATTTTTTCCAATTAAATGAGTGGTCCAGATTGGTCATGGAGAAAATAATTCATGTAGGAATGAGGGTGAGAGGCTAATTAAATATATTAGGAATTCCTCATTGGTTTAATCAAATGGGTGTTTACACCAAAAATGCAAATTTGCAAATTAGCCCCCTTAAATTTTGGTATTTGCACAGACGCATGAAATGATAAAAAATTTTACGGGCGATTCGGTGTCTGGTGTTTTGTAGGGTCAGGGGCGCTGTAAGATCAGTATGGGCTCAATTAGCAGGGCACTGGAATTAAATTGAGATTTCAGAATCGGTTAAAATAGTATCCTCAATTTAATTAGAAATAAATGCAAGTTGTTTTCAAAAATTAATTAGGAATACATGGGGCCAAAATCGGGTCAGGTCATCAATACCAATAATGAAGAAGACTCAGAACAGAATATTTCCCTAATTTGGGCCGCACGAAATATAGGTCAAGATTATCCCCAATTTTAATTGGAACGCACAACGATACAAAATAGGGATTTATTTAAGTAACGTCCGCGACGATTTTTGTGCGGCTAGGAATAATGCACAGAGAGCATAATTATGAGTTGCAAAAATAGCAGAATGGAAGGCGGGCATGTCTAGGGCAAGGTTGTGAAATTTGTTGGAAGACAAAAGCCAGGGTACTGCCCCAAATATCGAAGCAAAGGCAATGCGCAATAATTAAATAAATTACGGTAATTTATTACAATCTCCAATAAATAAATTATAAATAAAACAATTAATTACTTGATTCCATAATTTAGACAGGTTTTCATCTACTGGGCTTCTAGGTCAAGGCTGCTAGCTCAAAACAATTGAACACCGTATATAATTATATTTAATTACACATCTCACATAATTATTTAAACTAAATATGCTATTATGCAAATTATTTAATTATAACTACCATAATATTAAATATTGCTAAAAGTCAAAAATACCCCTATTTTCGGAATGTGGTAGTGACAAGACATTACACTCTTGCAGGATACGCCAAAGACTAACAGTCTGAGCTTTTACGACAGACTGCAAAAACTTGAGCTTTTTATGCTGAAATCTATTTTCCATGCGTAAAACTCAAGGTTGGCTTTTACGCCGAAATATAACAGTCTGAGCTTTTTACGCCAGACTGCCAAATTTTGAGTTTTTATGCTAGAATTTACTTCCAGCACATAAAACTCAAAGTTTGTAGTATACGCCAAATTTTGACAGTCTGAGTTTTTACGCCAGACTGCAAAAATTTAGAGTTTTTACGCTGACACATTAGGAATGTGGGCGTAATAATAAAATATCTCTGTGCATCATCTTCCTCTAAGAGGTTCTTAGCACAGAAGATGACCTTGCGCGTGCACGTACAACGTGTGCGAAGGATTTTTTTTTTCTCGAAGTCTTTACCTGTAATGTCCGGAGCACAGCTCGACGGAGGAGTACTGCGTTCAGAGCGGGGCTCGCTCAACCTAATGGGGGTTGCTCGTGCTTGAGTAGTAGAGCGAGATGAGGAAGCGACCTTCTTTCCCTTAGTAGTGGAAGCTTGTTTAGGTGTCATGGCGAATCTGAGTTCTCAATAAAGAGACGAAGAAGAAGGGTTCTTGGAAAGCAAGGGTTTTGTGAAGACAGATAAAGAGTTTCTCTCTCAAGACCTTGGGCTATTTATAGAGTTTGAAAAACTCTTCGAATCCCTAACCAAATTCGATATTTAATATTTGGTTATGATTTGAGACCACGTCAGCTATCATTTGAAAAAAGAAGACGAACAGTCAGTGATTCAGATTTTATGTGTAGAGCAGATCTATGATTTTACGCTCAGAAGCTTTTACGCTCAGAGGTTACAAATCTATGGTTTTACGCTTAGAGGCTACAAATCCATGATTGTACACTCGTATGCTGTTTACGCTCAGACGCTACAAATCTACGATTCTACGCTCGAAAGCTACAGATGGCCAAGTACAAGGGTTTACGTAGAAAATGCTCTTTTTTGGCTATAAAACATTCCAAGTGCCTGAAACTCACAGAGATCAGCATTGAAGATGACTCTTCTTCTTGGGCCATTGGAAGTTCATCCGAAGTCCAGTCAGAATCTTTTTCAAAAGTTCAAGTATGGCTTATTCGACAGATACTTCTCGCCCTTTTTCAAGGTATTTTCAGGAAACCATTCTTGAAGATGATGGTCTGAAACAAAAATTCTTCGTATCAGAGAAGTGACAGTTCAAAAATTCTACGCGACTCCTCGTCCAAAACAGCATGACAGTTTGGATCTTCAAAGACAAACTTAATGCTAAAGAGCTTTCTACGCGTCTTCCGTTACGCGTAAAAGATGGGACGAGATCAGATACTCTTTTATCAGATTCAGCGTAAAATTATTCAGACGTACTGAAGCTGCAAATTATCAGACTTCCTCACAGCAAATATGGCAAATCATCAGATGCATAAAAGAAGACAAGTCTATTAATCATGATTACATATGATGGAAATCCAGTTTACAAAGGGTTTTTCATCTTCATGATTACATATGATGGAAATCCTTTTTTTTACAAAGGGTTTCTCATTTTTATTTAATATCGCACCAAGAATCTGCTGTGTCAGGTTCTCATATTGGTGTAGATCTTTTTCGTCTTTTACAGCAGTTAATCGGCTTTCGCGGCCGATTAACAAGAAAATGATTAATGGCAGGAGGATACAAAACTGGGCATGTATCAATTACGCAAGCCCACCCTCCATACGCCATGGCAAGCATGACCTAAAAATTGTGTTAGGGGTTCAGACCCAACACAATACTAGAAGACAGGGCCAAACTGCCTGCCTTCGTCTAGCGCCATAATAGGAAAAAATACAGCTAACAAGCTGTGTGGTCTAATGTGACTCTTTCTCTCTCCTGGACGAATCGCCATATGTAATTGCTGATTATCCCGAGCAAATGAAGCTATGATATCCTTCCATGATCCATCATTGCAGAAGATATTTGCTCGAAGACGCTTCTTTTTATGGCTCCTTACATGCTGGAAGAACATGATCTTCTTCTTCCTCAGGTCATCCCAATGGATCTCGGCAACCATCTCTTTTGGTGAAAGAAGTATGGAAAGACAGGTTCACTCACTTGGCTTTATATAGGCAGAAGGGAACACATCAAATCCCAACAAACTTCCTAAAATCCGTCGAGAAATCAGCCTCGCAGAATGAGCCAAATTTGACCGTTTCATGCTTCATTCAAAGTGTTTTAAATTACGAGGAATTTGAAAACTTTGAAGGGGGTCTTGTAGAAGCATGAAAAATACGCTGGGAAATTATACGCGTAAAACCCCCAACATGCAGGAAGCCCGCGTAAAACAGAGCTCCAGCACTGGGTGGCATAAAAATATGACTTTAGAGCCATTGGCGTACAGCAGAGCTTCAACGCTGGTCAGCATAAAACAGAGCTCCAGAACAACCCGCGTAAAGCAGTACTCCTAGACTGCTTCGGCGTAAAAAGGTTGCTACATCGCCACTCTGGCGTAAACTAAGTCTGCTTTTAATGCAGCAGAAAGTTGTACGAGGAACTCTTCGTATTCCTCGAATGAACCTATCAGATAGAACAGTGAACCCGACTCCTGACAAAGAGTACTACACGACGATCGAGAGGACGGCTGTAATAATAATTATGCACAGAGACCCAGACCGTCGTTTAGTGACATAATCCTTGATATGAGATGTTGTTTATGCATTCAAGGAATATGCTGCCTATTTTACACAGGCAGAGATGAGCTTTACGCTCAGGATGAGACAAAACCAACCGCCACGTCAAAAGCTGCTCTTCGTACAAAACTCGAGGCACGTCTCTGTAGTTAATGCGCGAGATGGGGGCAGATCTCTGCATTTAATGCACGATATTTGGTCCTACTTTTAACGACTGGGAGAGCTAAAATTAGGCTAATATGCTCATGTCACTATCTCTGCATATTACGCCAAACCAGGCTATTTTCAGCTATAGGAGCACGCCATATGCTATCTCCTCGAAATACGTCAACCTGGCTATTTTCAACTATAGGAGTACGCCGTATGCTATCTCCTTGAAATACGCCAACTCAGGCTATATTTACAAAGGTACGTGATAAAGCTACTTAGCCCAGAATACGCTCAAGACCTCAGTCAAGGAAGGATAATTGGCTATCTTTACGCTGGTTACCTACCCATGCAGCATCAAGCTTTACGCAGAACTTGGCTTTTACGCCATCAAGACAGGTACTTGGATTTTACGCCAACAAGACAGCTACTTGGCTTTTACGCCATCAGAACAGCTACTTGAATTTTACGCCAATAAGACAGCTACTTGGCTTTTACGCCATCAGAACAGCTATTTGGTTTTTACGCCAACAAGATAACTATTTGGCTTTTACGCCAACCTTCTCTACGCGAGGGGCAGTTACCTACGTGGCTTGCATGCCATGATCTTCGATGAGCTATTATATGCATTACCTCGTAATGGGACACGCGTCACATGCAGATTCAGGAGATCATTCAGACGTGGATAGCAGTTACTATAACTGCCACGTAAAAGGTGCAGTTCTTTCCGCTGTTCGGTTGCTACGCCTACTAGTCAGTTACTATGACCGAACTCTATAAATAAAGATCTTCGGCCACAGGAGACAGAGGTCGAATTGAAGGGGGCACATCAGAATCAGAGGAGTTCATAGAGAGTACACATAGAGAGTGTTTATTGATTACTCCGACAACGAGAGTTTAATTCCTCCTGCAATCTTTGAAGCTTCTTCTTCTTCTACAGCACTTCTTCGTCATCGTGTGGTCCAAGGAACAAAGTGATCGACCGCAGATCAGACTCCTATAGCAATATTTCCACAGAATTATTTTTTTATACTTAACATCCTCGTATAGGATTAATTGTACTTTTTTTTCTTGTTTGTAAACAAAGAAAGGGTTTCGTATAAACCTACTCTCAATTTCTTTCGTTTATTATCAAACAGACGCCATAGATGACGGTGGACTTCAGGACGAGATGGTGTGCAAGCAAAAACATGGGGCATTGTACACATTTTGCCCGATGCAGGCAACTATAGTCAGAAGGTTCCGACCGGTCGGATCGGCCCTGGTGCCCCGGTGACCGTCCGCGGAACGAGATTCAAAAATCTCCCTTGTGCACCAAGTTGTCCGTGACAATGCAAGTCTCTAATCTTTCAGGCCTCTGGTACAGGTTCAAATCAGGATCTTATCAGGTACAAGTTCAAGTTAGGATTTTGTTAGGTACAAGTTCAAGTTCAAAGTAGGATTATTCACAAATATATATCGACTCCCCGAGCAATCAAATTATGTACATTGACGAGTATTGCATAACTTGACAGGATGAAATCCCCTCATTCAGGAACTGCCTTGGTGACCTAACGGTCCCAAATACTTTCAGGTTCATACTTGTACGGAACGACTATTAGATAGTCTTCCGGTGAACTAGATGAATGCATGACAAGATAGTTTTACATAGTCGTGGCATGAATCTTACGAGATAAGCATAGCGATTCTGTAAATAAGCTAAGCATTTAGAACAGTACGAATATAACTTTAAGAAAAATATGCGGCGAAGCCATACTTGCAAATATAAGCAATTACGCTAGCATGGGTCTAAGGGGTAGTACGAGAAATAAAATCGTACAGGAGCCTATCGAGCGGCAAAATTTATGCGATGAGCAGTGAAAACATGTGAAGTAGTGTACTACGAAGAGTATATAATGATCTGCTCAAAGTATTAGCGGAGTCTACTACCACGAAGTTAAGATAGCATGTGAGGGTCCAACTATAAGCCAAGTTTTATTTCTATGTTCTAAGACAAGTCATACAAGTTGGGATTATTCCCTTAGCTAGGTGCATTTTATTCTTTATTAGCATGCAAGGGGTGATTCACCTAGCGATTAGCATATATCATCCATATTTTTAAGTTTGCAGGCTAAGCAAAGACATGTTCATCATAGCCACCCACCTTAGCGATGATTTACCTCGGTTGAACGATACTCCGAGCACGCCTTTGAAAGTCTAAGTCTGAACTCCTGAAGGGCCAAGTCTAAAATCCTTCATCTCAAACAAGTCTTCTCGCTATGCAAAGCGGGTCGGGTCGCACTAGCGCCGTTTGAATCAGCTCTCCGCTTGAATAAAATGGGCCGTTATACGAGATAATTGTTCTCATCTGGGCCTGATGTCGAGTGCTATCCTTTGAACTCGATTCAAGATTGTTCGTCCAACTCAAGATTAAGTTCGTTATCGCCTATCTCAATCAATGAACCACACAATTCCTTAACTTGTATCAATCCTTGCTATCTTTAAACTTTTTGATATTGTATCAAGTATTCCAAATTCGAAACCATAACATCCATACTCAAGCTAAATTCCATCGAACGATTTCCTACTCAGTCTCAATTTTTTATGCGCGCTATCTTCCATCGCGCTAACTCCTGATTGCATCCTCGATCTTTCCATCTTAAACTTGAGTTTTAATCCGTTTGATTCAATTCAAACTTGCTCTTACTATCCACTAAGTTTTCTCGACCAAGATACTGATTCCATTACCTTAAATTCCTATTTGATATAAGCCTGATCACTTGTTCAACACATTCAAACTCGTGTGAATCAAATCTCGCATGATTTCTTCAAATTTGTTTACTTGCTAGGCATTACTTATACTAAGGCTTCGCACAATCACATCGTTTGCTGCTAGACTCGTTTGCTATCCCAAAATCCTCGATTTGCTCGAAAATTTCTAAAACGATCTTTATACCACTCAAGGTTCGAGATATACTCCAAGAATCTTCTATTTGCTTATTCATTCCTGATCTATCATATATACCACTCAGAAATTGAGTCATCTAATTAAATTCCCAATCGTGTTCGTATCGCTCACTCGCATATCTAATTTGTTCCTTAGAACTCTCGGGCGATCCATTTGTGTCGCCTCGAAAATCTTAGTCTCATATATAGCTCTATTGATAATCATCCCACGCAAACTATGTTTTGAGTCGTAACTTATCGACACGAATAACCGTTTGAACTATATCTCAAAACCCAGGCACGACTTCCTAGATTCACCTTATGATAGTCTGATAACATCTCTATTGGTAGCCATTATAAGTTTGATTTTTGCTTATCCCAATGATATCCCAATCTCTCTAGCAAACTAGCTCATACCAAATGGTCTTGGCACACGATACTAAACACAACTTAGCCGAAAGGCTGTGTGCATAACTATCCCGTTTGAACGATATTCTAGTCTCGTACACAAACCCACTAGCATTAGGGTAAGATAATTCTGGTTCGCACGTAACTTGTAAATTTCTAGCATGAGTCTATCCCATGAAGTTAGATGCAATTACTATCCCGTTCAAGCAATCATATCATTCACATGAACTTTTGAAATTATTTAGACTAATTGTATATAACATCCTGTTGGGACATTGAGAGAGAGTGTATGTTCATAATCCATGAACGAGCTTTTAAAACTGAGAGAATCAATAAGAAGTCCAAGTACGTAAAGTCGTGCTCTGATACCAATATGTCATTCCTCGATCTTGCACAGGATCGGGCGTCCCCGCTAGGCGCCAGCACTCCCGCAGGATGATCATTCCTATCAGGACGTGATATTGTGCGAGCACACGCTGCGCCCGCACAAGGCCATGATCTGAACATGTAATAAAATGACTAAGCCACAGAGTCGTACAGATAGTCTCCAATGCAGTAGATACTTGAACGACACTAGTAAACGGCCGTTCGATAACTAGTTCTCAAAGTCTATATAGTGGAAGCATAGAATAAACATAAGTATGATACATAAACAAGATCTTTATTGATAATGAATAAGGTTACAAGTGGCCTAGGCCGAGATTACAAGTCGCTCAAGGTCTCTCTAACTCTCCAAACAATAAAATCTGCCAAGTGGCTTACAACATAGGATGATACATAGGCGATGTTCCAACATTATGTCTTGTATATGTGCTTCATCTCTGGACGCAATACTCCAAGTCTCCAGAGCAAATTTTATGTCTTAGCATGCATGAGGGGATACTCTGCACCGAATGAGGTTCTCCCGCACCCTGCAAGCAATCTGGTGGGTTATCAGTACATGAATGCACTTGTGGAGAGGCTTCTCGCCATTCAACGAATCCAACACATTATATTAGTTTCATACACCATCTATTAAGTTGTCTTTCTAGTCTTGCCTTAGGATCAGTTTTATGGCATAATATGTAAAGCCTAACTTGTGTGGCAGAATGTCGTACAATATAAGAATAACACAACAAAACTTACCAACTTACCATTCGTCCTTCCATGTCCGATAGTACAACCAAGTTAGCCAAACACTGATATATAGATAATAAAATCAGAGAATCGCATAGCGAACACATGTATGCTACGAGCGTATTTCTAAATCAGGTGCACGAGTATGCTTAAACTATAAAACACAGATTACCTTGTTACTTCGATTATTCAAATACATGATACTCAGTTCATTCAAGTATGTTATATTCAGATTACTTGAACACAAATGGATTGACTTGAACGCACACGGATTGCCGCAATCGAGCTTAACTTAATCTATATGAATAGAAGTCGCTGGCCTGAAAGCCATTGTGGATAATAGTCCGGACGAACGACGGTCGTTGAAGCGTGGGTAGCGAGCCCCGCTACAAGCACCCCATTCCCTAATGCTAATGTTGCTAGCTGACTACCCGGGTTCCAGCCTAGGTTGACACGGCCCTGATGCCCAGTGCACCGCTCGCAGGAACCAAAAACCAAAAACTTTGTGTACAGGTTGTCCGCGATGATGCAAGTCTCTTTTATTTGTTTTTGTTCACTTATCTTTTCATTTTTTCATAAGCGACGATGGTGGTAGCACGGCACGAGCCCGCTACGCTGCCAACCCGAACGACGATGGTGGTTAACGCGGCACGAGCCAGCTATGCTACCATCTCGAACGATTCTTGTTCTTCTTTACTTATCAGTGCAGTTCAGTTCATTTATATGATACTTCCATTACTTTCTTATCATTTCTTCCAATCTTTTATTATGCAGTTCTCGGTACGAAAAACTGCCTTGGAGGCCTTATGGTCCCGAAGCCTTTCCATGTTTTAATTGCTTGGCTCGGAAAGACTATTTTGATAGTCTTCCTGTCTTAGGTAGGTGAACCATATTCTGTGTTGTGATTCCATACCATAGCATTATCTCTGTGACAAGAATTACATATAAGAAAGATAGCATAAGGACATCAACTCGACTAATTCTAGATAGTAAAGCGAAATCTACTTACACGGAGCTAAGGTAGCATTCGATGGTCTAACTATAAGCCAAGTTTCATTTCCATATTCTAAAACAAGTAATACAAGATGGGATTTTTCCTTAGCTAGGTGCATTGTATTCTTATTAGAATGCAAGGGGTGATTCGCCTAGCGACTAGCATGTATCATCCGTATTTTTAAGTGTATAGGCTAAGCAAAGAGATGTTCAACGTAGCCACCCACCTGAGCGAAGATTTGCTTCGGCAGAGCGATACTTCGAGCGCGTCTTTGAAAGTCTAAGTCTAAACTCCTAAAGGGCCAAGTCTGAATCTTTTGCCTCAAGCGAGTCTTCTCGTCGAGCAAGGAGGGTTAGATCGTCGTATTTGTGCCGTTTGAATCGGCTATCCGCATTGATGCGAAGTGGGTCATTAAAGGAACTTCGTATCACGCCACTCCACATAGGAGGATCTTCATGTTATACCGCGGTAACAGATTTGGACGTGTGAAGATGGACAATAAGGGGACAACTACAGTTCTAGACATCAGTGATATACACTTGACAATGGAGCTTGGTGAGAATATCGTTCTCAAGGGTGTGCGATATGTACCGAGTTTGCGCTACAACTTGGTTTCAGTAGGGAGGCTGACGGATAATGGTTGTCGTAGTCTATTTGGGAACAAAGATTGGATGCTTACGAAGGGTTCCAAATAGCTGGCTCTAGAAGATTTGTGTTGTGGCATGTATAGGCTCACACTGCTGAGGTGTACAGGCAGGCCACAGACATCGGATGGAGGTTCAAGAGGTGTTCGACATGAGGTAGATCATCAAAAACTTTCTAAGGAGGGCCTTCGAGATACTTTTAGGATTAAGGAGGATTTGGTACGTCGAGACAAAGCAACGAATGGTGATGAGTCAAAGATTGAGGGTCAGTCTATCGGTCCCATGACAGCTGGTCGGTCTCCAGGTGGGGGTTGTTCCACGGATCCAATTTTGGCGACTGATAGTTTACCAAAACTTCACGGAGCGACATCGATTTTAGCAGTTCGAAGCTAGGAAGGAGATCAAGTTTTGCAGGATACTCAATCTGAGGCGGGAGCTTCATCATTCACACAGTCCAGGGGGAGCTTTAGGTCATCGACTGCGTGCACATGCATGATGTTCTACTCGAGGACGCATGTGTATAGGGAAGATTTAGGTTTAGAAACGAAGGTGGGAAGATTCAGGAGTTCGAATCTTGGGATAATCGCACCGTCTGTCATGTCCCAGTCCCAAAATACATATGACCGGAGTACGTGACAATGTCCAGCTACGTATCAAGTGAACTCCAGCCCAACTCAAATATGTATAAGCTGTCTATACTATAGTATAATATCTAGCATGGAAAGTCAACTATATCTCAATCAACATAAAGAATAAATGATACGACTGAACAATATATTTTATGGTCTGCAGCCCACTAACATATATGTTTGAATAGACTCAAAAAATGATATAAGACTATCAAAACTAGGCTATGTCAGCAGAATAAGTCATACGAAAAATAAATAATGGATAATGATGATTTTTAATATAATTAGATTAATTTTATCAAGAATCCAAAAGACGTTCGGTGGAAACAAATTCACTACTACTAGACGTAAAGATTATGACAAGAAAATAAAACTAAGTCTCTGATAAATTAAGCTACATAATAGCAGAGTCGTCCTATGCAATTGTACCCTCATTTTGTCCCAGTCTTTGGATAATCCTCGCTTGCCAAATACCTGGAAAGAAATCAAGTCCTCAGTGGGATATAAAAAGATACATAGAAATATGCCACATGTACAATATATAAAATAGTATCATATAAACTAAGCAAGATTAGATCATATAAAGGTTAAAATTATCCTAAACATGGTACGTATATGAGAGCAACTACTCGTGCGTGAACTGTCGAATGAAAATGAGGTCAAACCACCATAGCCCTCAGTGAACTACGGTTGAATGAGTCAAACCATAGTCCTTCGTGGCCACTAGGATAACAACATAATCCTTTCCTTTGTAGACACTAGGTTAAAACAAAATCGAAACAAGAAAAAGCATACCATACACGTATAATCGTTCTCCCCATCCCGCAGTTCGATCTCTAAAAATATGATAATGACTCAATGTAAAATCCCTCGATTAATTCTATAGATAGTCGAGTTTGGACTGGGAAATTTTTTGGATTTAGCAGCGGATGTTGATGTTTAGAGTAGAGTTAAGTTTGTCTGTTATTTTAATTTATTTAATTAAATCCTTGGCGTGCCCTATCATTTCTAAATTATTCGGAGCCCAATATCAGCCCATAAATTCCATCGGATTATTGTACTTCTGACTTGACTCGCCAAATTAGGCACTGGACTTTTTCGTCACTCAAAATCATTTTTCTTGTGCTCTAAATTAATTTCGCAATTTTCTGTAACCGAAAGCCCATAATTAAATTCTGTGTCGGACACCTGTGTCGTTACCCTAAATTTTGAGATACCAACTTAACCCGTTGAGCCGGACCAACTAAAGGGTCCAAGATTGACTCCAAGCCCCCACCATTTTTGACCTTTGTGTCATTTCTAAATTTTGACCCCAAGTGCCCCCATTTAATTTAAAAGCGCGGGGCACTATAATTCTATTTTAATCAAGGATACCGACTTTGCCTAATCCTAATTTAATCCCCAATTAATCCCGTTGGCCATTAAATTAAACCCGTGCCAAACACCCAACACCCCCTCATCATACAAATCACCAAAAATAATTTTCTCTACAAATTTTGTATTATTTTATGTGTTCGTGCAATTTCTCGAATTTAAGGGGCTAAGTTGTAATTTAGTGATTTTAGGTACCCTCACCCCATTGGCCAAAACCAAATGGAGAGGTCACAAAATTGGGTCCAAATTACACTCAACCATTCACCACTCCTCATGAAGAAACTATTATTCTTCATGACAAATCCTATACCTCCATTTTGAATAGGAGCATCTCCACCCTCTATCCACTCACCACTCCCTATAAAATATCACATCACCCCACCCTCACAACTCACCAACCAGCCCTAATCCTAAGGAAACTAAAAAGAAAACCCCCCTCTCTCTCCCTCTCTCCTCACTCATCCATAATTTCTTCATGCAAGCTTCTTCTTCCTCCATTCTTGTTCTTCTTCTTCCTTTACTTCTTCTCTCTTCTTCTCACTGAAGAAGACCCCCCCTGACCGGCCGACTTCACCGACCCCCGCCCACTCCGGCGCTGCCCCCCGCCCGCTCCGGTGCAGCTCACTCCGGTGCTGCACCCCCCGCTCCTGAGCAGTCGGCCCCCGCCCCGCGGCATCCCAAACAGGGTGTGCACTGCCCATAGCCGCCGACTGTGCTGACCCCTCCCTGACCGGACTGAGCAGCCTCCCAGCTTCCCTGACCGGACTGAGCAGCCTCCCAGCCTCCCTGACAAGACTGAGTAGCCTCCCAGCCTCCCTGACCGGACTGTGCAGCCCCCTGCCCTGCCGACTGTGCAACATCCCCCGGCTGGTCGTCCAGTCCCGACTACGCACAGCTCCAGCCAGTGACCGACTTCCCCGCTTCTCCCTGTCCAGTTACTACCACCACCACTACCACCACCATTACATCTTCACCACCACCTAGCTCCGGCCACTTGGGTATACTCCTCCCCCTCTCTTTATATTTATACATATTGTTGGTATATATATATATATATGGGTTGTGTACATAGCTAGGGTTTGGGTTAATAATGTTGTGTAGTTGTCACGCCCCAGTCCCAAAATATCGAGGGACTAGACATGTGGCAATGGCCAGCAGCACACACCGATGGACAAACCCAATTTAATGGATCCATCAGGGCATACTTAAGCTGTATTACAACAATAACCAGGGTCTACTAATCTCATCCACAGAATGAATATATCAAATATCAACAAAAGGAAAAATATCATCATCAAGTCACAAGTACATAAATCGGAAAACAACCCGATAATCAAGTCTGTTACAATTGTTCAAGGTCCAGAATTAAAGATATCAACAACAATACTGAGTATGGACAAAGTATATACTCAGAAGATACCGTAGATGTCACTCGACTACTGGATCTGGTACTGCTCCAGTGTCTGCTCCTGTTCCTGCTTCTGCTCCTGCTAATACTCCTGTTCCGTGTACCTCGGGGTCGATCTCGTCTGCTAGTCTTGGGGACATAATCCGGATCCAGGTCCTCAGGGGACATAGCAAGGTACAGAAAATACAAGCCAAAGATAATGCAGTGCAGCAAATAAATGAAACAATAGGGCAAATATATAACCAGCTAAGTGATATGCAATATGAGAGGAGCACTAGAACTCAAGCTGAAACTACTACAAGCTCTGTGTCGGGGAGCCGGTAGCAGTGATATCATGTGGTTGTCTAGCTCAAAGGGAGACTACGACGTCGGCATAATATATATTCAACCTGTAGTTTGTGTGACTCTCTCCACCTAATGTAATCATGCATCTCATGTCCACGACGTCTTATGTCCATGCCATACAGGATCATAACTAATGCATCCAGTCATATAATATCTAAGCAAAGGAATAAGTCATAAAAACTGTATCCTATACAGAATCACCATGAATATCTCAGGACGATTCTGTATTATGAATAGTGTCAGGTGTCCTGGGTAAAATGTACTTGATAATGCAAGTACGAGAATGCAAAGGGTCACGATATCCATGTCTAGATGACGTTACACAACTCCGCGTAGGGGGTTGGCACCCGACTATTAATCGGACGCTAAGTAGGTCACACGGTCCTAGGTTTAAGCATGGACAACAAATATATATATCAAGGAAATAAGTAGCAAAAACTGCAGAGATTAGCAAGATACACTTGCCTAGGTTTCCGGCTCCAATTGTAGCTCTGACTTCAGCGAGATTTTTAGGCAGTACTCCGGTTGCTGAAATAAACATCACCATTAGATCCAAAAAATATTAATCAGCTAGAAACACCTATCCTTGAATCCAATTTGGAGACAAGGGCAAAAATGACTATTTCGGGTCAAGGCGGGGTCCACATGTGGGCCGCTTTGCACCAAAAAATGTGTCAGGGTCAAAGGTCTCCAAATTTGTCCAACTTAGTGTCAACAGGTCAGGAACGAAGATACGAACCCAACGGAACTTTCAGATTTGGATTTCGATGAGCCGATCACAAAATCGCCCGTCAAGTGGAGCCTATGGGGCCCACAACACACGATTTTGCCAACGTTCTCAGAATCGAACCAAACTTGGGTCACAGGACCAGCGTATTGCTACGAGTCCGATGACGTAAGTTTCGTCTTGATCCGAAGTGTGTACACTAAGTTACAGCAAGAACCAGAAAGGACGGATACGGGACGGTGTCCGTGGATACGCATTGATTTCGGTGTGCATGCACATCCGAATCAACTTCTGCGAAATCCTGCACGTCCGTATCAACGGCGCGCACGTATCGGTGAAGACCGCACGTGACCAAGTCATCCCGTTTGGTGGGGCGTACTCAGTTCCGGGGTAAAATAGGGCATTAATTTTCCTATTTTTAGATCGCGGTTCGTGATCGCCACAGGACGCGATGCACCAAGCAGTTTGCACGGGCACCGAGGGGTCACGCAGGGTTCGCGATGCAATAGACGGAACGAGAAACAGAGCTACAAGGAGAGAAAAAAGAATACCTGAACAGGGCTCCAAAAACTGTGAATTTCTGTGTCCGAGTCGACACGAAACGAGGGGACACCGTGTCCTGATCGTGTCCGGCTAGGGTTCAGGGGAGCTTGCCGGAGAGTCGCTGCTGGCCGGGGCGGCTCGACGAGGGCTGGGCGGCTCGCTGGAGGAGGGCGGCGCTGCGGGCAGCTCTCGGACGGCCGAAGGCGGCGGACCGGCGCTGGGGGACGGCGCTGGAAGGTGGGCAGCGGGGTCGGGCTCGCTCGGGGCGCCTGAGGCGGGTCGGCCGGTTGGCGGAGCGGAGCCGGAGGAGAGGAGTCTGGGCCTAGGGCGATGGGAGGCTGGAGGCGGCTATGGCTTCGGGTCGCCGAAGAAGACGACCGGCGGAGGGGAGAAGCGGTGGGGGAAATGGGGTTTTTATAGGCTGAAGGTGGCAGAGGGAGCGGCGGCCGGTGCGTCGACCGGTGCGGGGAGAGGAGGTGGTCGGTCGGGGACACGAACGGGTGACGGCGGCGTAACAGCCGGCGGCGGATGTTCCGATAGCCGGAGCGACGCGACCGGCGGCGGGAGGTGAGGAGTCGGGTTCTGGGCTGTTTGGGAGAGAAAGGATAACGGGTCGGGTTCGATGGGTCGGGTCGGGTCGGGTCTGGTTATGGATCCGGCCCGATCCAAAATAATGCGGGTCGGGTCGAGCTAATGGGTCGGGTCTGGGTTAGACCCGGATCCGACCCGCTAAGGATTTTGGTTTAAATAAACCGGTTTGGTTCAACTATTGGTTTGGTTTGGTTTGGTTTATTTCAAATAAACCCAGTTTATTTTGGTTTAATTAATTAATTAGTTTTTAGGGCTTTTAAAAATGCTTCCGGGGTCCAATAAATTCTCGAAAAATTATCCTATGTCTAGTTTTTTATTTTAAACCATAAAATATTATTTTCATAATATTTTAATATATTTTAAAAATATTTAATTTTATTTAATGCCAAAATGCCCTGATTTTTAATTAGTAAAAATTCCTAAAAATTCCCAGAAAATTCTGAAAAGTCCAGTTTTAAAAATCTTGAAAAATCAGAGGGTTTACAATCTACCCCCCTAAGAGGATTGCGTCCTCGCAATCAAAGAATATCCGGTCAACAGAGATGACACGGTTGCAATTATTTTTCGAAGCACATTACAATCAAGAAAATCAAAATTGAGAGTGTAAGAATAACACATAAGAAAAATTATTTCCCTAAGTGATGGAAGTTATAAAATTTCCCGGATGAAGAAAATTTAGAAAATTACAGTTTTAGAAAACCAGGTTTATCCTTTAAAAATATATCAGGTTAACAATTATAAAACACTCTAGGTTATTTAGCAAGTTTAAAATTACTAGGTTATCACTAGGTTATCAATTATAAAACATATCAGGTTAACATTAATAAAGCAAGCTAAAATTGTCAGGTCAAGTCTAAGGTCACGAACCAGCAGGCACGAACTACAGCAAATCTAGAAGCAGAAAACTATAAAAACTTACGCGCATTAGCTACTCCATAAATCTGTGCGTTCTCCAAGGTCATCGTTAGGGCTTGTCTGCATCCTTGCATTCGATTCCTCTGCTGCTGCTGAGCCTGCTGGAAGAGTAGTGCCGGGGGTATCAAAGGTGGCCTCGGCTGATACCCTCCTGGAGATGGTGGTAGGACTCCTTCGACTTCCGTTTGCGGTGCTCCCAATGCTGGATAGACTGGCCTCGGTACTGGTAATGCTTGATGGTTAACCATTGGTGCTCTTTCTCGACGCTCAGGGCATTCCCTTAATAAATGCTGACTGGATCCGCAAGCTAAACATAATCTCATTTTTTGTCTGCACTGGTTCTCAATATGGCCTCGCCTGCGACAATATGGACAGACAGGTATTGTCTGTGGAGATGGTTATTGTGGCTGGTGAATGTGAAGTCTTTTTGCAACTTCTTCTTGTGGTGCTCCGGATGGTGCTGATACGGACGATCGCTTCAGACTGGTCTCTCTTCTAGTGATGCGCTCCATGCGTCGGGCTGCAGCAAGGACGTCCGAGTAAGATGTGGGAGCAACGGATCCAATTAGTTTCTGTAGCTTAATGTTTAGTCCGTCGAAGAACTTCTCAGCCTTCTCTTCTTCTGTTGGAATCAAGGTTGGGGTGAAGCGACTTAGACGAATGAACTCTGCGTTGTACTCTTCTACTGTCATGTTGTCTTGAGTGAGGCGATTGAACTTGTCCCGAAGTTCTGATCGAACGATGGCTGGAATGTATATCTCCTGAAAGAGTCTGGAAAACTCTTCCTAAGTGACTCAGTCTGGTCCGAGCCGTGTCTCCTCAGATAGCCACCAGTGATGAGCATTGTCCGTCAACTGCATTCTGACGGCAGTCATCCAACGTTCTCGTGGAATCTCAACTGCTTCTAATTGATGTTGAGTGTTGGTGAGCCATTCATGAACTTCTGTGGGCTCCTCTTTGCCTGAGAAGGTACGGGGCTTCAGCTGGCAGAAATCAGAAATAGAGCCCGTCATTGGTCGTCATGCTGGTAGATCTGCTTGCTCTAGTGCACTTACTAGGCTGCGACTCAAAGCCTCTTGTTGAGCTTACATTATTGCATAGATCATTTGAAACATCTGCTGCCCGACCATGGCCTGCCCTTGTGAAATTACGGGCATTGGTAGAGTAAATTGCGTCGATGGTGGAATGTCATCTTGTTGGATTTCTGAGGCATGCTGATTCGCTTGACTACGTTGTTAAGCGGATTGACCTTCTTCTACTGGTGTTACTTCCTCTTCATTGGTTACCAAAGCATCCCGTGGTGATATTGCAGGAGTCTCATCGTTTGCTTGTGAATCCATAACTCTGCAACCAAAATAAACAATAAGAGGTGTACAGGAATCAAGGCGGGATACAATTTCAAGAAATTGATTCGAATCTAATATAGATATCAAGAACATTTCAAGCAAGTAGATGAGACCCTAAAACTTATCATATTCTTATTGCTGGCCTATTCGGTCCCTAAGTTGAAACCGAACAATTTAGTCGTTGACCTGCATGGGCCACCATAAAAACTATGTCACGTCCTAGTCCCAAAATATCGAGGGACTAGACACGTGGCAATGGCCAGCAACACACACCGATGGACAAACCTAATTTAATAGATCCATCGGGGCATACTTAAGCTGTATTACAACAATAATCAGGGTCTACTAATCTCATCCACAGAATGAATATATCAAATATCAACAAAAGGAAAAACATCATCATCAAGTCACAAGTACATAAATCGGAAAACAACCCGATAATCAAGTCTGTTACAATTGTTCAAGGTCCAGAATTAAAGATATCAACAACAATACTGAGTATGGACAAAGTATATACTCAGAAGATACCGTAGATGTCACTCGACTACTGGATCTGGTACTGCTCCAGTGTCTGCTCCTGTTCCTGCTTCTGCTCCTGCTAATACTCCTGTTCCGTGTACCTCGGGGTCGATCTCGTCTGCTAGTCTTGGGGACATAATCCGGATCCAGGTCCTCAGGGGACATAGCAAGGTACAGAAAATACAAGCCAAAGATAATGCAGTGCAGCAAATAAATGAAACAATAGGGCAAATATATAACCAGCTAAGTGATATGCAATATGAGAGGAGCACTAGAACTCAAGCTGAAACTACTACAAGCTCTGTGTCGGGGAGCCGGTAGCAGTGATATCATGTGGTTGTCTAGCTCAAAGGGAGACTACGACGTCGGCATAATATATATTCAACCTGTAGTTTGTGTGACTCTCTCAACCTAATGTAATCATGCATCTCATGTCCAAGACGTCTCATGTCCATGCCATACAGGATCATAACTAATGCATCCAGTCATATAATATCTAAGCAAAGGAATAAGTCATAAAAATTGTATCCTATACAGAATCACCATGAATATCTCAGGACGATTCTGTATCATGAATAGTGTCAGGTGTCCTGGGTAAAATGTACTTGATAATGCAAGTACGAGAATGCAAAGGGTCACGATATCCATGTCTAGATGATGTTACACAACTTCGCGTACGGGGTTGGCACCCGACTATTAATCGGACGCTAAGTAGGTCACACGGTCCTAGGTTTAAGCATGCATAACAAATATATATATCAAGAAACTAAGTAGCAAAAACTACAGAGATTAGCAAGGTACACTTGCCTGGGTTTTCGGCTCCAATTGTAGCTCTGACTTCAGCGGGATTTTCAGGCAGTACTCTGGTTGCTGAAATAAACATCACCATTAGATCCAAAAAATATTAATCAGCTAGAAATGCCTGTCCTTGAGTCCAATTTGGAGACAAGGGCAAAAATGACTATTTTGGGTCAAGGTAGGGTCCACATGTGGGCCGCTTTGCACCAAAAAATGTGTCAGGGTCAAAGGTCTCCAAATTCGTTCAACTTAGTGTCAACAGGTCAGGAATGATGATACAAAACTAACAAAACTTCCAGATTTGGATTCCGATGAGGCGATCACAAAATCGCCCATCAAGTGGAGCCTGTGGGGCCCACGACACACGATTTTGCCAACGTTCTCAGAATCGAACCAAACTTGGGTCACAGGACCAGCGTATTGCTACGAGTCCGATGATGTAAGTTTCATCTCGATCCGATGTGTGTACACTAAGTTACAGCAAGAACCAGAAAGGACGGATACGGGACGGTGTCTGTGGATACGCATTGATTTCGGTGTGCATGCACATCCGAATCAACTTCTGCGAAATCCTCCACGTCCGTATCAACGGCGCGCACGTATCGGTGAAGACCGCACGCGACCAAGTCATCCCGTTTGGTGGAGCGTACTCAGTTTCGGGGTGAAACAGGGCGTTGATTTTCCTATTTTTAGATCGCGGTTCGTGATCGCCACAGGACACGATACACCAAGCGGTTTGCACGAGCACCGAGGGGTCACGCAGGGTTCGCGATACAATAGACAGAACAAGAAACAGAACTACAAGGAGAGAGAAAAGAATACCTGAACAGGGCTCCAAAAACTGTGAATTTCTGTGTCCGAGTCGACACGAAACAAGGGGACACCGTGTCCTGACCGTGTCCGGCTAGGGTTCAGGGGAGCTTGCCGGAGAGTCGCTGCTGGCCGGGGCGGCTCGACGAGGGCTGGGCGGCTCGCTGGAGGAGGGCGGCGCTGCGGGCGGCTCTCGGACGGCCGGAGGCGGCGGACCGGCGCTGGAGGACGGCGCTGGAAGGAGGGCAGCGGGGTCGGGCTCGCTCGGGGCGCCTGAGGCGGGTCGGCCGGTGGACGGAGCGGAGCCGGAGGAGAGGAGTCTGGGCCTAGGGCGGTGGAAGGCTGGAGGCGGCTATGGCTTTGGGTCGCCGGAGAAGACGACCGGCGGAGGGAAGAAGCGGCGGGAGAAATAGGGTTTTTATAGGCTGAAGGTGGCAGAGGGAGCGGCGGCCGATGCGTCGACCGATGCGGGGAGAGGAAGCGGTGGGTCGGGGACACGAACGGGTGGCGGCGGCATAACGGCCGGCGGTGGACGTTCCGGTAGCCGGAGCGACGCGGGCGGCGGCGGAAGGTGAGGAGTCGGGTTCTGGGCTGTTTGGGAGAGAAAGGATAACGGGTCGGGTTCGACGAGTCGGGTCGGGTCTGGTTATGGATCCGGCCCGATCCAAAACAATGCGGGTCAGGTCGAACTAATGGGTCGGGTCTGGGTTAGACCCGGATCCAACCCGCTAAGGATTTTGGTTTAAATAAACCGGTTTGGTTCAACTATTGGTTTGGTTTGGTTTGGTTTGGTTTGGTTTATTTCAAATAAATCCGATTTATTTTGGTTTAATTAATTAATTAGTTTTTAGGGCTTTTAAAAATGCTTCCGGGGTCCAATAAATTCCCAGAAAATTACTCTATGTCTAGTTTTTCATTTTACACCATAAAATATTATTTTAATATATTTTAAAAATATTTAATTTTATTTAATGCCAAAATACCCTGGTTTTTAATTAGTAAAAATTCTCAAAAATTCCCAGAAAATTCTGAAAAGTCCATTTTTAAAATTCTTGAAAAATCAGGGGGTTTACAGTAGTATAGTACTTGAACAATAATGATTAAGGTAAATATGATTAATGCTAATGATGATTAAGGTTAATGTTGGTTATAATGACTTGAGAATAGGATTAATTTTAGGTTAGGATTTATGTTTACATAAAATAAAATGAATTTAAATGATTTGCATGGAGGTTCGGGATTTGATTTTGACGAGATGTTATGAATGCTAAACATGGTGGAAAGAATGCTAAATCAATTAATGAAGATTAAATTATTGGGAATTAAGATTCTGATATGTTGAACATTGAGGGACACAGAGGAGCACGTGTTTGATTGTGAACTAGTGAGAAGTATAAAACCATTGATCGGTAATTTGGGGACTGAAAATTAATGATGGGTTAAATTAGAGTAGTACTTCGTGAATGAAACGAAGGGTTAATAATCATTAATTGTGTTTTGAGGATGGCTTGATGTTGTAGTACTGATGACTAGATGTTTTGACTATCGTACCGATAGTCAACTGTGGTCAAACCCCCCTAGCGACTTGTCCCTGTGAGCCGTAGCTGAGACTGAGTTTAGGTGTGGATGTGTGTCGCATCCCTGTCTGACGTAGAATAGATTATTGATTATTGGTTTGTACCTCATCTCTAGGTACTGCGGGACCTTAGGACTTGGACGCGGTACCGGGACCCCGTCATCAGCAGCCTCGCGCAGGCAAGTATACCTTGCCTTTGTTGTACTGTTTAAATTCAGTTATTATTAGTGGCATATTTATTTAATTTAATATTATATAACTGTGCGCGTCCGAGAAGACTCGGGTGTAGTCAACGAAAATATTGACGTTAGGACTTGTGTCTGACTTAGTGTCTAGTGGACCCACCTAAAGTTGTGCAGTTATTGGTATGACTCCCCAGGCCTTGACACATTTCTTACACGTATTGTGAGTCTCATGTAGGGCACGGACTTGCATATGTGGTTGGCCACCTGTACGTGTAGGCGTACAACAGATAGGAATAATTGCTATTAGCGATGCATGATAGAAGACTTAGCAGTTATTAGTAGTTGGAGCATAGAATATTGTGGTACAAAGGTCCAATCCTTGTCCTTGTTTGGTTGTAAGGTTGGACTATTGTTCTAACGATAGACTATGAGCAAGAGTTACGATGCCTCGGCATAGTAGCTAAGGCGTGTTGTGATACGACATGCATAGATCATTGGGCGGGGAGGACGACTAGTAGGCGTATGGGACACCCACCTCTTTTATACAGATACCGCACTCGACGGAGTGATACGGACGTATATATATTGCAGATACCGCGTTCCTTAGAGTCTTGGACGTTACTTGTTATATATTGCAGATACCACACTCTAAAGGACGTTGGACGTTATACTATTACAGATACCATGCTCCTCGGAGATGGACGTTATTATTACAAGTGCCCTCGAATGGGGGCATATGTGGCATATATTAGCCAGTCACGACAATTGGTGAATTACGTTAGCATATGTCTAGCCTATACTTTCCCATACGTACTAAGTTGTCCTCAAATTGCATTCACTTAGATGGTTAGCACACCCCCCCCTTTATTTATTCAGTATTTACTTTATGGCATATATTTTTGTATCTTGTTACGTCCCTCTGAGGACCTGGATCCCTTCCAGGTTGTTTGTGCAGTTGCAGGATACTTGATCTGGTAGAGTATGGACGTCATTGTAGGTATATTTATATTTCCAGCTATTTCAGTCATGCATTACTTTCCATTTTATTCTGCTTATATAGCCCAGTATTTATAGACCTATATTGTTCTTCTGGTCTATTCGAACGGATGTATTATTGGGCTGCAGACTGATGATGCGTATCGTTCCTTCTTGAGATTATTTACCCTGGATTGAGATTTAGATTTAGTTGTTGTACATTAGAAATAGATTATTACTTGGATCACTTGACCATGGACAGCGTAAGTGCACTTCGTCGGGTCCATTAAATTGGAAAGCCCTACGGAGTTGTACCAGTTGGCCATTGCCACGTGTCTGGTCCCATAGATTTTGGGACTGGGACGTGACATGATTTTAGTGGTGGCCCATGCAGGTCAGAGCAAATCGTTTTGGTTACGTTACTGTACCGAACGAGCCTGCAACTTAGGATTAATGTGAATAAGATCTCAATCCATAACCGATTTTAAAACTCCTCTTGTATGTGATTATTGCCCTTGGACTTCCAATTTGTATTCGTTCAATTTCCGTCAATATCATTATCATTGTTTCTCATCCCCTATTATTCGGAAGACGGACGCTTGCGCCTGACGGGTTCCTCTAGAAGAAGATCGCAGTTCAGACGGCAGAAGACGTGATTTGTGCAATAATCTCTGAGAAGATTGTTACCCTCAGTAGGGTAGGCTGATAGGTTCTTTTTGGATTCTATAACTAGTATGGAAGGGTAGCAAGAGAATTGGAGCCAGTAGTACCCTATTCGTACTCGAGTTAGCAGTGATCTTGGAAGTACAAGGAGCTGGAAAGATTGTTGATCAAGACCTAGAATAATCTAAGAAAATGCATAGCCCAATGCTGGGAACTAGTGGTTGTATATGATAGCAATATCAGGAATGATATTATGGACTAGAGAAGATAAAATTTCAGGCTCTCACTTGGAAGATAATGATCGAATTCCAGGAATTCTAGTATGTGCTTGAGTGATACCATTATTGTACTTGTGACTTGGAGAGATGAATAACGAAGAGAAAAAATTCGAGGAATAAAATTCTAGGGAAAACCTTGAGGAGAAGAGAAATTATAAATTAGGCAAAGAAACATTTTCTTTTGGGGATTGATGTTGAAAATAGAACAGGAGAATTTATCTCGAGGTTAAAGTCTAGACTATGACATTATCCTAGACATGGATTGGTTGAGCCAATACCGCACAATGCTTGATTGCCGTCGTGGTTGTGTCACCTTTAGACCACCAGATTACCCTGAGTTTGAGTATTTAGAGAGCCTGAAAGCATGGTGCCCACCTACCTTTGAGGCACACATTGTAGAAGGGGAACCAGTGTACCCCGTATTATATCAGGGTTTGAGGATGTGATTCTAGATAATCTTCCAGGCCTGCCACCTGACAGAGAGATAGAGTTGTTATAGAGTTGACTCCAAGAGCCGAGCCAGTTAATTTTCCGTCTTCAGACTAGCACCGATAGAGTTGGTTGAGTTGTAGGTCCGTCGTGGAGGATCTCTTAGACAAGTGTTTCAGTCGGGCTAGTATTTTTTCATGAGGAGCAACCATCTTATTGTACCAAAGAAGGACGGGACGATACGTTGCATAACGATTACAGGGCATTGAATGCCGTAGTGATAAAGTGCAAGTACCCTTGTCGCGTATCGAAGATTTATTGGAATCAGCTAAGTAGCGCATTCGTATTTTGAAGATCGATCTCAGATCCAGCTATCATCAGATCTAGGTACGGAGAGAGGACATTCCTAAGACGACTTTCCGGACAAAGTATGGATACTATGAGTCACTAGTCATGCCATTTGGCTTAACCAACATGCCAGCAGTATTTATGAGTTTGAGGAACAATATTTTCTACCAGTACTTGGATAAGTTCGTGGTGGTAATTATCGATGATATCTTGGTATATTCTAAGGACCAGGAGGAGCATGAGAGACACCTCAAGATCGTATTGGAGACGCTGAGAAATGAGAGGTTGTATGCTAAGCTCAGTAAATATGAGTTATGTTCAGATAGAATTGATAGTCTACGCATCAGGACGACTAAGGGTTCATGAGAAGAACTATCGGACACACGATCTAGGGCTAGCTGCAGTGATATTTATACTAAAGTGATGGCGACACTACCTTTATGTAGAGCAGATGTTGAGATTTATACAAAACACAGAAAGTCTGAAGAATGCCTACACGCAGAAGGAACTCAACATGAGACAAGGCATTGGCTAGAATTTATGACAGCTTATAATATTGAGTTGCAGTACCACCCTAGCAAGGCGAATGTAGTTTACGACTCATCGCCAATTATTAGAGGATTTTCAGGAACTCAGGATTGAGATTGTATTGCCAGGCATGGATGGACATATGGCCAGTCTTGAGGTTCAGTCTACTTTGGTTGAGAGGATCAAGGCAGCATTGCCTACGGACACGAGATTTAGACGACTGCGAGAAATGACAGAGGCCGACATGCAAACGGGATTCAAGATTCATGAAGACGGAACATTGAGGTATGGAGATCGCCTATACGTTCCGAGTGGCAAGCTACGCCAAGAGTTGATGACCGAGGCTCATAGCTCGATTATTCTATTTCATCTCAGGGGTACGAAGATGTACCGAGACTTGAGGCAACATTTCTGGTGGCATGGGATGAAGAGAGAAAGTACAAGATTCATGGCAAAATGTTTAGTTTGTCAGCAAGTCAAGGATGAACATCAGAGGACTACAGGATTATTGCAGCCGCTTCCCATTCCCGAGTGGAAGTGGGAACACATTACCATGGACTTCGTCACAGGATTCCCGCGGAGCCCTAGCGGGAAGGATGCAGTTTGGGTTGTCGTAGACAGATTCACCAAGTCTGCACATTTTTTGCCCTTCAGAGTAGGATAATCCACAGAGATACTAGCTGATATGCATATGAGACAGATAGTACGGTTACATGGAGTGCCTGTCAGCATCGTATCGGATCGTGATTCCAGATTCACGTCGAAATTTTGACGGAGTATGCAGGAGAGCCTAGAGACTCGTCTCAAATACAGCACTGCATATCATCCACAGACTGATGGTCAGTCAAAGCACAAGATACAGATATTAGAGGATATGTTGAGAGCGTACATGATTGACTTTGGAGGATCTTGGGAGGACCACCTACACTTGGTAGAATTTTCCTACAATAACAGTTACCAGGCTAGCATACAGATGGCACCTTATGAGGCACTGTACGGCAGAAAGTGCAGGTCGCCAGTTTGTTGGAGTGACGTGGGAGAGCGTCAGATACTTGGTCCAAAATTGGTGACACAGACAATGGAGAAGGTCAAGCAGATTCAGAGCCACCTGCGTGCAGCACAGGACAGACAGAAACATTGGGCAGATACGCCCCGCAGGCCATTGGAGTTCAAGGAGGGTGACCATGTATTTTTGAGGATATCGCCTACTCATGGTACCATCAGATTCGGAGGCAGAGGCAAGCTGAGTCCGAGGTACATCGGGCCTTTTGATAGCTTGGAATGAGTTAGCGAAGTGGCTTACCGTCTTACATTGCCTCCATCATTAGAATGAGTGCATGACGTGTTTTACGTATCGCAGATGAGGAGATATGTCGCAGACCCTAGCCACGTGCTTGATCATTCGGAGATTACAGTCAGGCCTAGTCTGTCTTACGTAGAGCAGCCAGTTGAGATCCTCGATCACAGCGAGAAGACTTTGAGGGGCAGACTATTCGACTGGTCAGAGTTGCCTGGAAACACCATTCACCAGACGAGTCTACTTGGGAGCGCAAGGATTCTATTCGGCAGCGGTTCCCATACTTATTTGAGGAGCAGGGTACGAATTTATGTACGGCACTTGATTACTAGTTGTTTTAAAATTCGCTTAGCTATTATCGTGCTTTACTTTTAATTTCGGGGATGAAATTTTTCTAAGTTAGGAAGAATGTAAAATCCCTCGATTAATTCTATAGATAGTCGGGTTTGGACCGGGAAATTTTTTGGATTTAGCAGCGGATGTTGAGGTTTAGAGTAGAGTTAAGTTTGTCTATTATTTTAATTTATTTAATTAAATCCTTGGCGTGCCCTATCATTTCTAAATTATTCGGAGCCCAATATCAGCCCATAAATTCCATCAGATTATTGTACTTCTGACTTGACTCGCCAAATTAGGCACTGGACTTTTCCGTCACTCAAAATTATTTTCCTTGTGATCTAAATTAATTTCGCAATTTTCTGTAACCGAAAGCCCATAATTAAATTCCATGTCGGACACCTGTGTCGTTACCCTAAATTTTGAGATACCAACTTAACCCGTTGAGCCGGACCAACTAAAGGGTTCAAGACTGACTCCAAGCCCCCACCATTTTTGACTTTTGTGTCATTTTCGAATTTTGACTCCAAGTGCCCCCATTTAATTTAAAAGCGCGGGGCACTGTAATTCTATTTTAATCAAGGATACCGACTTTGCCTAATCCTAATTTAATCCCCAATTAATCCCGTTGGCCATCAAATTAAACCCGTGCCAAACACCCAACATCCCCTCACTATGCAAATCACCAAAATATTTTTCTCTACAAATTTTGCATCATTTTATGTGTTCGTACAATTTCTCGAATTTAAGAGACTAAGTTGTAATTTAGTGATTTTAGGTGCCCTCACCCCATTGGCCAAAACCAAATGGAGAGGTCACAAAATTGGGTCCAAATTACACTCATCCATTCACCACTCCTCATGAAGAAACTATTTTTCTTCATGACAAATCCTATCCCTCCATTTTGAATAGGAGCATCTCCACCCTCCATTCACTCACCACTCCCTATAAAATATCATATCACCCCACCCTCACAACTCACCAACCGGCCCTAATCCCAAGGAAACTAAAAAAAAAAACCCCCTCTCTCTCCCTCTCTCCCACTACTAGAAAAAGCGGTCTTAGCGACATATTTTAGCGACGTCAAAAAAAACGTCGCTAATAATATAAAAATTAGCGACTCCTTATTAAAACGTCGCTAGATGTCGCTAAATAGCGACATTTAACGACGTTTAGCGACTTTTATTAAGATTTTAAAAGATAAGTCGCTATAAGTTCAGTTTAGGTCGCTAAACGTCGCTAATATGTCTAATTTAGCTACGTTTAGCAACGTATATAGCGACCTTAATATTGAAAATATTTAGCAACGTGTTTAGCGACGCATTGACGTCGCTAAAATTTAAATTAGCGACGTTTTTCTTCGACGTCGCTAAACGTCGCTAAAATTTGGTTAATTAGGGATCGGTTTCATTTTTCCCCATCTGCTGAAATTTCGAAAAGAAAAAAAATTCCCCCCCCCCGCGCTCCGTCGACCCGCTCTCCACCGCGACTACTCCGGTAAACCCTACTCTCTCTCTCTCTCTCTCTCACAGGACACATGTGACATTGACACAAACACGACACACACACAGACACTGACACAGACACAGACACGGCACACACACACACTGACACAGATACTGATCAGGACCTAGGGTTAGGGTTAGGGTTAGGTTTGTTGACATGGGGTTAGGGTTAGGGTTAGGGCCAACTGGCCCAAGTCGATGAGAGAGGTAACAGCAGCAGTGAGCACTGCTTACTAGCAGTGAGCAGGGGGAGACTTGAGGCACATCAGCCCAATGTGCAACAGGCAACTTGGGGAGGCACTGTACAGCTGAACATAGTGTGCATTAAGGTTTAGGTGCATTGTAGTTGGTTGTTAGCTTCTGCAGGCAGGTGTGAGGGGGTCCTAATACAGTGTAAACACTGCATCCTTGTGCAGCAACTTACTGAGCCAGTCAGCAACTAGTGCAAGGCAGGATTTGGATGTGTTTGAGATGGGGTTTGAACTCGTATGATTTGAAGGACATGAGGGCAAGTGTCAGATATAATACCAACATCTGAGAGAAGATTGGGTATTCATAGTGATACTATAGTGCACACATGAGTGTGTGGCTCGGGATAAGGGATAATCAAATATTGAGGAAGAAGGTAAGCAGTAGCAGTGGGTGACTGATTTAAAGAGGTGTATTAGTCAGGTGTTTGAGTGAATATATGTGTTGAAGAGAATAAGTAATAGGTGTGAAGGTTGAGCATTCATATAGGTGTATCCCAGATCTGGGAGTATAGATGGAGTGTTTATATGAGTATAGATGGAGTGTTTATATGAAGTATAGAATTTAGAGTACTTAATAGGTGTTGTTGGTACCAGGTGAGTTTTGATTACAGAATTCTTAAGAGTGTATGTGTGTATCAGTGTGCCAGTTTGGGGGGTTAGGTTTTTTTACTAAAGGGAGTGCAGTAATCTGCCGGTAAATGTGAGTGAGTACAGCCATAATGCATGGGGTTATCCATTTCATAGAGCAATAGCCCGTGTACTTGGGAAACTTTTGATGCAAAAATTGTTCAAGCACCAGGTGCTTTAGTGCAATGCCATGACTGCTTTTCCCATAACGGACACTGACCTAGGAGTGTGGTTGGGGGCAGCTGCAGTTCTATAGTATGACACACTATTTGTAGTGTTGACTGCACACTTATAGTGCAGTTCATAGTACTATGAGGTTGGGGGCAGCTGCAGTTTTGATAAATGAAAATATGTATTATATCAGTTATGATTTTTATAGTACGGTTAATTTTGCATGTAATGATTTATATGATACATACTGTCAATTTTGCAGAAGTTTCTAGAAATGGATATGAATTACTATCTGCGTCATCGTTCGTGGATGTACAACCGTCATCCTGATGACATGTGCGGTGTGCGGGATAAATTTATTGAGGGTGTACAGCAGTTCCTGCAGTTCGCAAAGGCGTTCCCTCAATACATGGACGGTACCAAAATTAAGTGTCCGTGTGTGAGATGTCGCAATAGGAAATATCATCCTGAAGTGGAAGTTACATATCATTTATACTCGAAGGGCTTTACGCCGAATTACTATCAGTGGACCGCGCACGGAGAACTTGTATCTCTAGCATCAGAGTCGGAGCCCTATGTGGAGCCGTATATGGATGTCCAAGACCACGATGCTTATGACGACGGGTTGGTGAACATGGTTTATGATGCGGCGGGGCCTAGTTTCAATCCTGACAATTATGATGCGGCGGGACCTAGTTTCAATCCGGACAATTATGATGCAGCTGAGGAGGCACCGAATGCCGATGCTGCAAAGTTTATGGAGTTGCTTGAGAATGCAAGGACTCCACTATATCCTGGTTGTGAGGATCATTCACCGTTGGAGGTGGTTACAAGATTATTGAGCATCAAGTCCGATTTTAACATGTCGCAAGAATGCTATAATCGACTGCTCGATTTGATTATAGAGATCTTGCCCGAGGGTGCAAAGTTGCCTAAAGACTTCTATCGATCTAAGAGGATGGTGAGATCGCTTTGGATGGGATACGAGAAAATCGATGCATGTCACAACGGGTGCATGTTGTACTACAAAGACGACAAGGATGAAGATGCGTGCAGATTCTGTGGTGCTGATCGCTACAAGGCCACTGTTAGAGAAAAGTCTGTCGGTGCAAGGAAGCCTACCAATTCGATGCACTACTTGCCTTTGACGCCGCGGTTGCAGCGGTTGTTTATGGTTAAGGAGACTGCAGAAAACATGAGTTGGCACAGGCGAAAACAGATCGAAGGAGTATTGGATCATCCATCCGATGGAGAAGCATGGAAGCACTTTGATCGAGAGTATCCATATTTTGCCGAGGAAGCGCGTAATGTCAGATTGGGGCTCTGCTCTGACGGTTTTACCCCATTCAGACTTTCGGGCTCCCAGTATTCGTGTTGGCCTGTGATCGTCACTCCGTACAATCTACCGCCTTGGATGTGCATGAAGACTCCGTATATGTTCCTAACCGTTATTATCCCGGGTCCGAATAATCCGAAGAGGAACATCGATGTGTATTTACAGCCTTTGATAGATGAGTTGAATCAGCTGTGGGAAGTCGGTGCCAACACGTACGATATTTCTAGAAAGCAGAATTTTCAGATGAGGGCAGCACTTATGTGGACCATCAACGACTTTCCGGCCTATGGAATATTATCGGGATGGAGCACCCATGGTCGTCTCTCATGTCCGTATTTCATGGACCGTTCTCAGGCTTTCCGTTTGAAACACGGAGGCAAACCGTGCTTCTTCGATTGTCATCGACAATTTTTGCCGAAGGATCATCTGTACCGGAGGAATCGGAATACTTTTCGTGCGGGAGTTGTGGAGAAGGCCAATCCACCGCCAAGGTGGCCCGGATGCACGATATGGGAAGAGGTAAAAGATTTACCAAGTGCTATCCAAGAGCCTGCTAAGGGGTACAAGTGTGACGGATTTGGTCGCACCCATAACTGGACGAAGAGGAGTATATTCTGGGATCTGCCATATTGGAGCACCAATCTGATCAGACATAACCTTGATGTCATGCATATCGAGAAAAATGTGTTTGATAACATAATTAATACTGTAATGGATGTAAAGGGGAAGACGAAAGATAATCCGAAGGCGAGGTTGGACTTAGAAGACATATGTAGACGTCCTGCATTGCATTTGATAGAGGAGGGGAATGGAAAGTTAAAGCAACCTAAGTCAGTTTTCTCACTGGATAAAGAGGATAAAGGTAGACTTTGTAGGTGGATTCAGGGTCTAAAGTTTCCAGACGGGTACGTGTCGAACTTGAAAAGATGCGTCGACCTCAAGAAGAACAAACTAGTAGGTATGAAGAGCCACGATTGTCACGTATTCATGGAGAGGTTAATTCCGATTGCATTTCGAGAATTCTTACCGCAGGTCGTTTGGGACCCATTGACAGAGCTGAGCATATTCTTCAGAGATCTTTGTTGTACTAAGTTGCTCGTCGATCGTCTAGAAAAGCAAGAGAGGAATATTGCGGTAACACTATGTAAGCTCGAGAAGGTGTTTCCTCCTGGATTCTTCGACTCTATGGAGCATTTGCCAATTCATCTTTCCTATGAGACACGTGTTGGTGGTCCTGTCGGTTATCGGTGGATATACCCCTTCGAGCGCCATCTGAATCACTTAAAGAGAAAGGTAAAAAATAAGGCACGGGTTGAAGGCTCTATTTGTGAAGCTTATGTTCTCGAGGAGATTACAAACTTTTGCTCGACGTATTTCAAACCGCATGTTACTACTAATAGGACGAAAGCTCCCAGAAATGACGACGCATATCAGGAATCTAATGATGCAATACTCAAAGTATTCAATGCATCCGGAAAGCCCTCGGGAAAAATGAAGAAGAGATATTTGAATGACGATGAGCTAAGGGCTGCTCAATTGTATATATTACTCAATTGCGACGAGGATGAAGTGGAGAAGCTAGAGGAGTAAGTAATTAATACGTCCACGTTTACATCATCTCAATATAATAGTATAAGATACTATTATGCTACTAATCAGCAGTTGCTTCATTATTTTTCAGCACATATAATGATGAGTTGAGGTCGGTTAGACCCTACATAACAGACGAAGAAGTAGAACAAGATATGAGATGCCATTTTTCTTCTTGATTGAGCGCATATGTAAGATGCTTGGTAATTATTTTTTATTTCTGCACTTGCAAAACAAATAACTTACTATCGCTACTTTGGTATTTAGGTCGATCGTCTAATATCACCCGAGACTGAATCTATTAGGACTCTAGCCAAGGGACCAATTACTGTCATAAAAATATGGCCAAGTTTCTGTGTGAATGGGTTCAGGTTCAAGTCAACAAATGCTCCTATCAGAGACAGCTTTCTGGATCTTGATTCCACGAAAAACAGTGGTTTGTGTATCAAATCTACAAACTACAAAGACGTCAATCCGGGCAATAATTTTTTTGGCATCTTACGAGAGATTGTGGAGTTGACATATAATTATGGCCCAGAACCTGCTAATATCGTGCTATTCAGGTATGAATGGTTCGATCCGATTCAAGATCAAGGTTGGAAAATTGACAAGCATGGCCTTGTGGATATAAACTACAAGCGTAGATATCAAGGCTACGAACCATTTGTCCTATCAAGTCAGGCTCAGCTCGTGTACTTCACAACTTATCCTAGACGGGGGACAGCGAGGTCGGATTGGTAGGCAGTATGCAAGACTAAAGTTAGAAATACCTTTGACATTGACGAAATAGCTTATCAGGAGGACGATCTACCTCTTGTAACAAATATTGTAGATGTGGACTCAACGGAAGTTACTCATTACACGAGTAATAATGTAGAAGATGTAGAATTATCCGAAGAGGACGACGAAGTAGATAAAAGTGAAGACGAGGAAGAGGAAGAGCAGGACGAGGAAGGCGAACAAGATGAATTTTCTGAAGATGATTGAAAATATAAAATATTCCATGTAGAATGTAACTGTATTTGGACTGTAAATATTGTATGTAGAAGTAGATGTTGACATTAACGAATATATGTATTATATTTTGACTGTATAATGCTTTGAGATATGTATCACATTTCGACTGTAGAATATAGTATATATTTGTGTTTCTCTATATTCATCATATGTTGTTATCAGATATGACAGGACAACGCGGAGGATTCGGCAGGTCCCGAGGTAGACAGAGTGCCACTCCGGTACTGCCTACTGTTGGTTCCGGATCATCGTCGCCCAGTACTCCAGTATATCGATCAGTCACATCTCCGACTGCGACGACGTTGCGTGGCATCACTCCTGGGACGAGTAGTTCCAGACGTGATAGTACTCCCTCGTCCAGCGTTCCTCCTGCTGACGAAACCATGGAGACAGATGAGCATGTAGAGGAGGTCGTGCCGACGTTGTCCCAGCATCAGCAAGATCCTCCATGCGCACCACCGGAGGAGACGAGGACAGAGATTTGGGCCGACGGTACAAAGTAAGTCAATTAGATGGTTTAGTATATATTTGTGTTTCTCTTTATTCATCGTATATTGACTTTTTCAGTAATCTAAATTATTATTTCTGTATAGATATCGTCCATCGTCGGTTCAGAGACGCCTGGGCCAATTTCTGAGGAACAACTACGGTGGCCCTTGGATCAACTACTCTGAGGCTCCGGAGGAGAGGAAGGCGTTCTGGTTTGCGCACTTCCAGGTAAAAGTATATTAAATAAATCCTCTAATTTATGCATATTCGTGATGCTAACTTAATGAATTATTTATTGTAGCAAACGTATTTTTATCCTCCGCACCGGACCGAGTTGATCGAGCGGCTCTTTCCTACCGTTGCCGCCAAGCTTATCCGAGATGCTCTGGATGACCAGAAGGCTCGTGATCGTGCTGGAAAACCGATCCAAGGTTGGATCACGCCTGAGCAGTGGACTACGATGAGGGCTAGATTCGACGATCCGAGCTACAAGGAAAGGTCTAAGAAGGCCAAGGCGGCTAGGCAGAATGCTGCCAAGTGGTGTGGTGGCTCGATTCCGATGACGGAACATTTTTGTCATTTGGTATATTTTTTCTTTTAAAATATATTATTTTAATATAAGTACCATAAAATGGTACTTGGAAAAAATATTTAAGTTTAGTAATAAAAAATATATTTTTAACAGGTACAGAGGGGTGAGGATGCAAACATGGTGACCGTCTTCTTGGCCACCCATCGCAAGGACGGAAATCTCATTGATGAGAGGGCCTCACAGACCTATGTAAGTATTACTTTACTTTGTGTTTATTTTAATATAACTTAGGCAATTATTGAGTTTCCAAACCTTTTCTAGGCCGAGTATCTTAGGCTTCGTGAGCGAGCGACTGCTAGTGCACCTACACCTGGAGAGGCTGGTGATTCGTCGCAGCCCGGTCCATCTCCGTCGGCGGACGACCTGTGGGTGACCGCAGCTGGTGGTCTCCAGAGGGGTACGTACTACGGTACGGGCTCCTATGGCGCCCTGGTTGCGACGCAGTCATCTAGGGCCTCCCCGACAGCTGTGCATTCCACATACCCCTCGCAGTCGCAGCCCTCGCAGTCGTCGGCCAGAGTCCAGGAGGCCGTCCAGGAGGCCGTTGACCGTCAGATTGCGTCTCTCCGTGACGACTTGCTGCGAAGTATGGAGGACCAGTCCCGGTCCCAGCCGCAGGCGGACGATCCGATGCTCATCGCACGATTGGATATGCTCGACCGCAGCATGACGAAGCTACGAGAATTGACAAATGATATTAGAGCCTCCAATGATCGCAACATCATGGAGCTGCAGGCGTCGCAGCTATCGATGGGCGAGAAGCTGACGAGGATACAGGCGTCACAGCTATCGATGGGCGAGAACCTGACGAGGATGCAGGATTCAATGGGTGATAGCAGTACGAGGCTGTTATCTACCCTGGATTCTTACAACCAGCGACTCGCAGACTTGGAGCGGGCACGGCCTCCACCGACGTCACTGCCTTCTCCATCGACATCGGTGTCGATTCCACGGGACGAGTATGAGGAGTTGTTATCCTTCAAGCGCGCCGCTGGTCAGCCTCCTGCAGATCCGTAGTAGTATAGTTATTTTTATTATTATTTATGAATTATTGATACTTCAACAATAGACATGATGTATGATGCTTCTTGTGGTCTTTAATTTTTTAGTTAATTTAATTGGATTATATAGTTATCCATATTTAATTGGATTGATACTTCTTGTGGTCTTTAATTTAATTGGATTATATAGTTAACTAGATTGAATCATGTTGGTGTGTATGATGAAGATGATGTAAAACTGCAGGGAATTACCAATGTTTGCTTCTGCACATTATTTTTTTTATTTTATTTTTAAAAATTAGCGACGTTATTAGCGACGTTTAGCGACGTTAATTTACGTCGCTAATTACGTCGCTAATTACGTCGCTACTTAGCGACGCTGTAAAACGTCGCTAAGGACGTCGCTAATTACGTCGCTAAACGTCGCCAATTGCTGACATGGCAGTATAGCCTGGTCATTAAAGACGTCGGTGTAACGTCGCGATAGATGTCGCTAATCAGCGACGTTTAGCGACTTTTCTAAACGTCGCTTTTTAGTGACTTGGCGTCGCAAAACGTCGCTAAATTTAGCGACACATTAAAGTCGCTAAAAAACGTCGGCATAGCGACGTTTAGCGACGTTTTTTGTTTTAGCGACTTGGTGTTTTCCGACTGCTTTGAAACGTCGCTAATTACGTCGCTAAACCTAATTAGCGATGATTTTTGGTTATTTAGCGACGTTTTTAGACGTCGCTAATTTGACTTTTTCTGGTAGTGTCCTCACTCATCCATAATTTCTTCATGCAAGCTTCTTCTTCCTCCATTCTTGTTCTTCTTCTTCCTTTACTTCTTCTCTCTTCTTCTCACTGAAGAAGACCCCCCCCTGACCGGCCGACTTCACCGACCCCCGCCCACTCCGACGCTGCCCCCCGCCCGCTCCGGTGCAGCTCACTCCGGCGCTGCACCCCCCGCTCTGGAGCAGTCGGCCCCCGCCCCGCGGCATCCCAGACCGGCTGTGCACTGCCCACAGCCGCCGACTGTGCTGACTCCTCCCTGACCGGACTGAGCAGCCTCCCAGCCTCCCTGACCGGACTGTGCAGCCCCCTGCCCTACCGACTGTGCAACAGCCCCCGGCCGGCCGTCCAGTCCCAACTACGCGCAGCTCCGGCCAGTGACCGACTTCCCCGCTTCTCCCTGTCCAGTTACTACCACCACCACTACCACCACCATTACATCTTCACCACCACCTCGCTCCGGCCGCTTGGGTATACTCCTCCCCCTCTCTTTACATTTATACATATTGTTGGTATATATATATATATGGGTTGTGTACATAGCTAGGGTTTGGGTTAATAATGTTGTGTAGTGTAGTACTTGAACAATGATGATTAAGGTAAATATGATTAATGCTAATGATGATTAAGGTTAATGTTGGTTATAATGACTTGAGAATAGGATTAATTTTAGGTTAGGATTTATGTTTACATAAAATAAAATGAATTTAAATAATTTGCATGGAGGTTCGGGATTTGATTTTGACGAGATGTTATGAATGCTAAACATGGTGGAAAGAATGCTAAATCAATTAATGAAGATTAAATTATTGGGAATTAAGATTGTGATATGTTGAACATTGAGGGACACTGAGGAGCACGTGTTTGATTGTGAACTAGTGAGAAGTATAAAACCATTGATCGGTAATTTGGGGACTTAAAATTAATGATGGGTTAAATTAGAGTAGTACTTCGTGAATGAAACGAAGGGTTAATAATCATTAATTGTGTTTTGAGGATGGCTTGATGTTGTAGTACTGATGACTAGATGTTTTGACTATCGTACCAATAGTCAACTGTGGTCAAACCCCCCTAGCGACTTGTCCCAGTGAGCCGTAGCTGAGACTGAGTTTAGGTGTGGATGTGTGTCGCATCCCTGTCTGACGTAGAATAGATTATTGATTATTGGTTTGTACCTCATCTCTAGGTACTGCGGGACAAAGGTCCAATCCTTGTCCTTGTTTGGTTGTAAGGTTGGACTATTGTTCTAACGATAAACTATGAGCCAGAGTTACGATGCCTCGACGTAGTAGCTAAGGCGTGTTATGATATGACATGCATAGATCATTGGGCGGGGAGGACGACTAGTAGGCGTATGGGACACCCTCCTCCTTTATACAGATACCGCACTCGACGGAGTGATACGGACGTATATATATTGCAGATACCGCGTTCCTTAGAGTGTTGGACGTTACTTGTTATATATTGTAGATACCACACTCTAAAGGACGTTGGACGTTATAGTATTACAGATACCATGCTCCTCGGAGATGGACGTTATTATTACAAGTGCCCTCGAATGGGGGCATATATGGCATATATTAGCCAGTCACGACGATTGATGAATTACGTCAGCATATGTCTAGCCTACACTTTTCCATACGTACTAAGTTGTCCTCAAATTGCATTCACTTAGATGGTTAGCACGCCCCCCTTTATTTATTCAGTATTTACTTTATGGCATATATTTTTGTATCTTGTTACGTTCCTCTGAGGACCTGGATCCCTTCCAGGTTGTTTGTGTAGTTGCAGGATACTTGATCTGGTAGAGTGTGGACGTCATTGCAGGTATATTTACATTTCCAGCTATTTCAGTCATGTATTACTTTCCATTTTATTCTGCTTATATAGCCCAGTATTTATAGACCTATATTGTTCTTCTGGTCTATTCGAACGGATGTATTATTGGGCTGCAGACTGATGATGCGTATCGTTCCTTCTTGAGATTATTTACCCTGGATTGAGATTTAGATTTAGTTGTTGTACGTTAGAAATAGATTATTACTTGGATCACTTGACCATGGACAGCGTAAGTGCACTTCGTCGGGTCCATTAAATTGGAAAGCCCTACGGAGTCGTACCAGTTGGCCATTGCCACGTGTCTGGTCCCATAGATTTTGGAACTGGGGCGTGACACTCAAGGGTAGTGCAAGTAAATAAACAGTGCCTAACGACATATTTGAATACGAGTCTAGAAGATACGTCTAATCATACAGTTGTGATAACTACGAGACAACTAATATACATCTATGACACACAATTTAAAGTAAAAACTACTTATGCAACTATCACTTAAATAATAATAATGCAACCAACTTAACAGTAATGGATAGACAAGAAAATAATAGACTGTTAAATACATATACAATTTGGCGAGGTATACTTGCCTGGTTAAAATTCAACTCCTGATGGGGTCGTGGACATGAAGAACATGCTTGGAGGCGTCTACAAATTGAAACATCCCAACCATGATTAAGCTTATTGATTAACCCTAATAATTATATACTAATAAATTATCAACTGATTCTAATAACGATATAGTTTGTATAATGGTTAAACTATTCATTAAAATAATATATTTGATGATTGACTAGTAAATTAATTCTAATAACACTTGGTACATATAATATAATGTTCTTAAGGGTTAGGATGTAATTACCATATCCTTTAGGAACTTGAGTGTAATCTTGATCTAATACAACTGTAATCAAAATCCTCTTCTTCTTCTTCTTCTTCTTCTTCTTCTATTCGTATGGAAGCGAAACAATGTCTCTGTCTTCTCCTTACATTTATATTATATATGAATTATTTTTTTTTCTACGTGAATAGTAAGAATATACCTATATATTTGAAAGCAACGAGTGGGTTGGCGAAGGGATTGTCTTCAACGCGTCGTCGATGACGAGATCGGGACATCCGGCACAACTAGGTGCGGGTTCTGTGGGGGAGCGGTCGTCATCGGGTGGAGTTCGTCGGCACAGCCGTGCGGTGGAAGCGGCTGTGGTGGCTCACAGGCTGTTAGAGGCGCACACTTGCCGGCACGGGTCGAGCGGGACGGCGCTGCCGTGGTAGGCTGGTTGTGACAGTGACATGACGGAGGTCCGAAACAGGCTGACGGGTTCCTACGCACATGCACGGTGGAGGGGACCAGTCGGCATGCGTCAGTTCGTCACGACCATCGTTCGCAACATCGGCAAGAAGGACCGGAGAAATTGTCGACGTCCAGGCGAGGTCGGCATGACGCTATCACTGGGTTTGTGATGGAGACAAGGCTTATTGTCCGCGGTGAGTTTATGTGAGACGAGAGTAACGCGGAGCAATCACGCCACGGTTCTCGACGGCGTCCCTACTTCGACGGGGGAGTCCAATGAGGTTTGACGTTTGGTAGTTTGCTACATATGGCTCCTATATATACTGTATATATAGCTAGGGTTTGGCTATAGATAGGGAAAGAGATTTTTCCTTTGTATTTATAAAATAATATAATATATATAATGCTGATATCTTATTATCTATATAGTCTTAAGTCGTAACTTAATTATAAAGGGGCATGGACTTTGGGATAATTGTTAGGAGAAGTAAAGGATCTTTTATTATTATTATTTTTAGATTAACATAGGGTTTATATAAGTACCAGTTGTATTGATTAGGGATAAGTACAATTTATAATGTAATTTTAAAGGAGTTTATTTTCCAATTGATTCTTATCTAGAGTAAATAAATCTTCATAACTTATCTATAATGACTTAAACTATTTATTTATTCAATATTTATTATCTTTTATCTGTGTACTCCTTATCAAAAAATTTTTATAAATAAGAATTTGATAATTACGTATTTGAAATCTAATTAATTCGTTTGAAAATTTGTGAAAATTAAAAATTCGAAATTGGAGGCTCTTCCTTTAAATCACTCTCCTCCTCACCCCCCCCCCCCCCACATAATAAAGTTTTTATAGGCATATAAAAATGATCCCACATAAATATTTACTTACCATATTATAATTATAATAAAATATAATTGTTCTTTGTTTTTGTTTAATGTCACATAAGATAAGAATAAATATAGAGATCAACCATTGAAAGATATATTTTAACAGTTGAATTTCTATATAAAAAATACTACATAGATATAGAAGTCTTTTTAAAAGAGTTTGGAAGATAATATAGAATCAAAAAAATAGGGAGAAATATCTCATAGTTCCCTTGATACATATCCAATGGGATTTCTATCTCTCATATTTTTATTTTTATGCTTAATTGCAACTTGATACCCTCAACTATTCAAAATGTTCAACTTAATACCCTCAACTTTGATAGGCACTAACTTAATATCCTATCTCAACTAATATTTTTAACTTGGTATACTCCGTTATGACAAACGTTAAAATTTTCGTTAATTTATTTTTGTTGGACAAAAATGCCCCTTTCTTCCTCCTACCCCCCACTCCCACCCCTTCCCGTACCGGCGACCCCCCCCCCCCTCCCGCTCCGGAGACCACCCCCTCCCGCCCCCCTTCTCGCTCCGGCGACTCTCCGTTCAACCGGCCGTATGTGCCCGCACGTCCCCTCATCCTTCCGTCACCCCTCGCTCTCCCGCGCTCCCAGCGCCGCCCGCCTACTCCGCCCGCGCTGCTGCTGTTGGATTGTATATAGTTTCCGGTTAAGCGCTCAAAGGAGCGTGACAATAGAGTTGGTAATATTTAGTCCCACATCGAATAGGAGGTAGGATCATGAGGTGTAGATAAATGAGATTGGTCCAGGTCTTACATGAAAATTTTCTTTTAAGATATATGGGCCCAGTCTAATATCGTACCTCATTGGCCAACTCCGGTTTGAGTCACACCGCGTTCCTACCAGCGCCCGCGTCGCCCTTGCAACAGCCTACTCGTCGTGCCCGCGCTGCATCCACCCCCCTCCGGTCGCTGGCGCTGGAGAGAGGGTGGCTGCTGGGAGAGAGAGAGAGAGAGAGAGAGAGAGAGAGAGAGAAGGGTCATTTTTGTTATTTGACTTTTTTAGCTAACACTGTTAAGACAAAAATGGAGGAAGGATATTAAGTTGATGCCTAACAAAGTTGAGGGTATCAAGTTATAATTTAACCTTATTTTTATGATAGAAACTATTTTTAGAAGAAAAAAACTTCTCACAATATGGTTTATATTCTAATTTTCATCCAATTTCTATCCTACTCGGTACTGATGTAAGGTGGAGATTTTCTATAATGATTTTTACATGGAGAAGCTCTCACTAAAGTTCTCCATCTATCAAAGAATTTAAAATTGAATCATACTTTCAAACTAGTTTATTAAATTAATTATTTTATATTTTGCCACTTATAATAGAAATGAATCATTGGAGAGTATTATATTGTTGAAATTCTGTCGATTTAAAATTCCAATCGGAGATGGCCTAAACAACCGAAACAAATACGATAGGTTCTTTGGGTTTTGGTTGGGTTCGGACTTCGGAGTCCAAACAGACCCTAATAAGGAAGTGGGCCGAAACAAATACGATAGGTTCTTTGGGTTTTGGTTGGGTTCGGACTTCGGAGTCCAAACAGACCCTAATAAGGAAGTGGGCCGTAACGTATACCCAAACCACCCCCAAAACATATCCACTTCAACCGAACTTCCATGTCAAGAACAGGCCCAATCTGCACAGTACACAGTACTCGCCGAATGATCTCGTGCTACTCGAAGGAGGAAGAAGAACAAGAGAACTAAAACCCTAACCCTAATCCTCGAAAGAAGAAAAAAAATTCCATGGCGGGAAATGGAGGAGGAGCGTCTCTGAAGGATCAAGGGAACGATTTCTTCAAAGCTGGGAACTACTTGAAAGCCGCCGCTCTCTATACGCAAGCCATCAAGCTCGATCCCTCCAATCCCACTCTTTACAGGTCTCTATTTCTTCCAGATTTTCAGCACGATTTACTGTGCATTTCTCTGATCTGTGGAAAATTTCCCATTTTTTTTCCCACTTATTTCCCCTAGGTTTCACGAATAGGGCAGTAAAATTGATAGCTTTGGGTCATGCTGGATCTAGGAAGCACGGATGCTCTCAAAATCGGTGCGGTGTCCATGTCGCGTTACACAGGAGATGACACGGGGACACTCCAAAATACAATGGGATCCGCCTGAATCGATACTGTGACTCACCGTGTATTTTATAGTGCCTGTGTCGAATTCATGTCCGTGCAACCTAGGTGCGGAAGATTTGACCTTGCAAATATGATAAGATCGATGAAGATAGATCACGTATAATCTGGACAAGGCTTGATCGTCTTATTCGTTAGTGTTACGGCTCTCCAAGTAGGAATGTTGTTCTTTGAGGGCCAAAATGCGTGTTTGTTGCTTGTAATCTTAGGTAAACTCATAATATTCCTCTAATTCTTGAGAGTAACTCGAGGGTTCTATGGAGTTTAAGGATAATTTTGACATGTGGACTATCCGCGTAATGTCTGATACGTGTCCGACACGATGCGGCACGGTCACAACATCGATTTTCAGAATATCCGTGCTTCCTAGAGGATAGCACAATGTTGCTTGGAGTAGATAGGAGCATCAGTACACTATTGGATAGTCAACATTGGACTATTGTTACCATGGGAAGTAGGGTTGTAAGGTTGCATATACCTATGCATAAAGTAGGATTTGACAACAACATTCTCTAGACCTATGCACATCCAAAAGCTTAAAGGGTCCCAAAGTTTTGGCCCCATTACTCTGGTCTCCATGACTAATAGCACTTACACGTGCAAAACATTGGAATATTTTATGCACAAGTAATAGTACCAAGGAAAAATAGAGAGCGAGAGGTGTGGCCCTCTATCAGAGGTTAATGGAAATGTAGTGCAATTCCTACTGAGAAAGAAAATTTTCTAGCTAGATATTCTCTTCTTGTAGTGTAACACGAATAATGTAATGGTATGCTTCCCTTATTCAGTTTAACTACTGAGATATATAGTGTATATACAGGAAAAGAATACATTATTAGCCATATAATTCCGCTACAAATCAAAGTCTATTGATCCTTTTGTTTTTAAAATAAATCCGTTACTCGGTTCATATGGGGGTACTGCCATCTAAGAAGACACTTATACTGAAAATTTTGGAACTATGAAGCTCCTACCGACGCGGGTCGGGTATATGCACTCAGATATATACTTTCAAATCCTGGGATTGGGTACTAATTTTGTATTTTCGAGATAAGGATAGGGAAAATATATGACTGCAGACCAAGGAAAAAGATACAGGAAATTCTATGGAATTTTGGTAAGTGCCACGGAAGTATGATCTTGGACATGGATATGGGACCCTAGAGCAAGGTTCAAAGTATCGGTATCGGAATCGGTATCGGACCATTCCTGTGAGTATCGGGATCGGCGGTATCGGTAGTATCGGCAGTTTCGGATCGGAGTATCGGATTTTTTTGGTATCGGAAAGCAAACAACTATTAGTAAATTATTAACATTTTAGAAAGTATATTTTATACATTTATGCATAATTTAAAATATTTCCAATGTTGTTTCTCAGTATTTTTGAAATTGAATGAAATAGTAGTCACCCTTGTCGATTGACTTATATGCGATAAATAAGTTTTCCTCTTTTATATGTTTTTACAACCTTACTATGCTTTTACACCTTTGCTAATTGGTCTTTTTAATTCAATTTTCTTTGCCAAATTGACCGGAAAAGAGACCTCTAATGTCGGTATCGGTCAGTATCGGGTATCGGTCAATATCGGATCGGGACATGCCAAACTGTATCGGTATCGGCCGTATCGGATCGGTATCGGCCGATACTTCAAACTATGCCCTAGAGTTGATTAGGTGTACCGTAGAAACAATCACACACTCCAGAAGTTCCATGCCGTGTCCGTGTCACATCGTGTCAGACATAACACATACACCAGGACACCAAAATTGGTGCCAAATCCGTGTCACCGCATCCGAACTGTGTCTTGTTGTAGTTGTGTCCATGCAACATAGGGCGTACCCAGGGGCAGATCCAGAGAGTTAAGTCCTCTGAGCTACAGGCCCCACCCACCCCGTCTCCACTGGATCTATTCTCGGGAGTACCCTCAAAGAGGAAACTCTCCTCAGCCATTTCGTTTCGGATTAAGAAGGAAGATGGGAAAGCGCATTTCTCTCTATAAGAACAGTGCGAGGGTACTCGTGGACCGATTGAGACAGTAAAGAGAAAGAGCCTTTCCAACAAATTCGCGGACAGATGACCAAAGAAGATAGAGCCTTGCTGACAGATCAGAAGAAAGAAGAGTGAGACCCTTGTCCCAATTGAATTGCAAGGGATGACCTATACAGATAGATAGACGATAACTCAAGGGCCAACCTATATCCTCCATACTTAACCAGCATTTGATAGATTATTCAACCCCGAGTAATCTTAGTTATTGGTGGGGGTTCGGTCCGTTAGCTGGTATTTGTTTAGTCATTCAGATAGTGACTAGAGGTGGCTTGGAAAAAAATGAGTGGTGGCTTAAGAAAAAACAAAATCTAATTCAAATGTACGTGAAAGGATTCGAACTCAAAACCTACAAAATACAGTCTTAACTTTAAAGTACTTAACCAACTGAACTAGCCTTTAACAATGACTATATGTACGGGTCATATGTAAATATAACCTCTGGAAATTAAAAAAAAATAGCTATATTGTTTTTTTTTTTTTTTTCTAAAAATCCAGTGGGGGCTTGTGCCCCCACTACTTTCCATGTGGATCCGCCCCTGGGTGTACTGAATGTCTAATACTAAGGATTTTTCACGCTTAGGTACAAGCGGGCAAAAGTTCATATGATAAATTATAAGAGCACTGGATAAAATTGATTTCAAGATGGGAGGAGACTCTAAACTAATATGTTATATAATTGATATGAAACTAAGAGAGTGAAACTGAAATGAGGGCGCTAAGATCGATTAGTGGCAATACAATATGTTGAAAGTTAGGATAAGAAATGCATGTATTCGTGGGTGGTTGGAGGTGACACCAATTGAGGATAAGGTGAAAAAATTGTCTCATGTTCTTTCGAGCTCCAACATGTGCAGTGTGAACAATAGATGCACCGTGTAGGAGGGACGAGATATTAGTTAAAAGAGATGCTAGAACTAGGAGTCTAAACGAACTTGGATCGAGGCTCTACAAAAGGGTATGCTTTTTGCTAATTTATAGAGGGCATGGCCCCAAAAGGGCTGAATGAAAGATTCAAATGGTAACCCCAAAAGTTTTGAATATAACTTCGTTGTTGTTGGTTAAGAGTTCAAAAATTCTTCTGTCACCAAAACTTAATGACGTATACATTACATGCATCAAAATGTTTGTTAATTTGTATGAAAAATAGTTGATCAGTTTTGGCTGCTGTTTCCGCTGATGCAGAGAGTCGTCACATCGACTTTGATGAAATTAAAATCAAACATGTGATAAACATAACAATGTCATCTTACTTTTACATTGTGAAAGTCTATCTGATTCATCCTTGTAACCAGCTAGAAATACCCAGAGGAACATCATATAGTTATTCAAAATTAGTTTGTTCTTATCTTACAGTTTCTATTGTGAACAGCTTTTATTTAGCTTTATTCTACTCATATAATATTTATTACCAGCATTCATTAGCATATTGCCTGTACAACTTACTGCAGCCAGACTGATGCTTTTATTTGAATTCTGGCTCTGCATGGAATTATCTATATGAATAGATGTATAATGTATCACATGGATGGCATGTTTCAATTCTTGCATGTAGATGATATTTTGGAAGTTTATATTCTAGATTTTCCTCCATGCTGTTAGCCCAAGTCTGAGTTTACTTCAATGTTTTGAATTTTTCTCTCTTTTATTGTCTTCGACAGCAACCGTGCTGCCTCATTTTTGCATTTGGTCAAGCTCAATAAAGCACTTGCTGATGCTGAGATGACAATTGTGCTAAACCCCCAATGGGAGAAAGTAATATTGACGTTTTTAGAAAATATATTATTGTCCATTCAGCCCTTTTTCCACTATCCAATTTCAATACTTAGTCCAACCATGTTGCATATTTTCTCAATTTCTTGACTGCTGCTTGTTTGATCCTCTTTCAGGGGCACTTCAGGAAAGGGTGTGTTTTGGAGGCAATGGAGCGTTATGATGATGTAAGTTAAGACAATTTATACTTATTCTATTAGATTTATTTTTCTGATGATTCTTTGCCAGTCCTATACAAGTGGAGAGCAATGGTGAATGACTTGTATAGGTGCTGCCAATCTAGGATTACTTCTCGGACTTTTTACTCACCTGGATGATGCAAATCTGAAATCAAATGGCTCTGGAAGTAGCAAAATTTCGGATGGCTATAATTATAGATTAGCAACTTTTGTGGTTATATAGCTCAACCTCGAGTGTCTATGAATTGCAAATCTTCTTTAATGACCCCGCTAACCCACTTGACTGATGACCTGTGACCTATATAAATTTATGTTATTAGACTATCTGCATGCTTGCTTTCTTGTGCGGTTACTGAATGATCACTATTCTTCATTTTTGTTTTGATCTTCATCATTCCTCTTATGCAGGCAGTTGCTGCATTCCAAGTAGCCTTGCAGTTCAATCCGCAGAATGTAGAAGTATCAAGAAAGATCAAGAAGCTCACACTATTAGCAAGAGAGAAGAACCGAGCTGTAGAAGTAGATAATATGCGAGCCAGCATTGACATGGGAAAGTATTTGGATCCTCTGAAAACAGAATTAGTGAGTGCACTATATGTGGTATATTTTTACTTCATATGACCAACAAAATTGCATGCCTATGCTATTATCTATTTGTACTTTATTCTTTTTCTGCCTTTCTTTGAATTTGTTTCTTATTATGGAGATGGCCTTATTAATTTGGAATTAAATGGATTGGGCTTGTTAGTTGAGCTAATCTGCTAATACTCTCGGTGGTTAGCTTTTGTAAGTAGTAAATAAATTGATCTCCTGTATCTCCTGTAGAATGAAAGATTATATTAACTTTCAGATGAGACATTTTACTGTAATCATCTATCATACCACCAGGCTAGACCGACAGTGACAATCTCAAATGAGATGATTGGTCTAATGGTAAAAGAAGTAACAGAATACTTGAATATTTAGCAGCTTGGACTTTCTATCTCCATCAGCTTATTATTATTATGTAGCTAGAAGGGCATAGAACAAAACAATTGACCAACTATCACACTGCTTAACTTGCAGATTTCTGGCTTATATACCAATTATCAATTGCTCATTATCTTGAGCTGTATCAACTTTGGCACCTTGTATATCCGTACTGCATGAGTTTGGCTTGGATGAGTTATGCCTAAAAACAGCCTCGCCTAGTAGAGGAAAAACTCTGTCTAATTTTACATGTATGATCATAGTGATAAAACTAGAATGCTCATATGGTTATCACCTAATTTGATGATACTGCTTGTAGCATGGAAAACTTGGATCTGAGGAAGAAAGCCAAGGTATTTTTGCTTTTATTGTTGATACAATGGAGTCAGCAATAAAAGCCTGGCATGAGAACGGAAAGGTGGATCCAAGAGTTTATTTCCTTCTTGATAAACAGAAGACGCAGACGGATAAATATGCTCCACTTGTGAACATTGATAAGGTATTGTGTGCGTAACTTTTTTTTTGTGAGTTATTTGAATCAAGTTTGCCGTAATCAATAGATTTGAGAGTAACCTATTTTGTGACATGTGAATATGATAAAAAACACTATATCAATATCAAATCTCTAATTGTTGTGTCATTGAATATATGCAGTTACTGTAAGACAGTTGATTCCCGCTATATCAACTTTTTGCAATCTCAGGAATAATGATCTCATACTTACTTTTCTACTCTTGTTCACTAGGCATTTGAGTCACCGCAGACTCACAGTGACTGTTTCACATTTTTAAGACAGTATGCAGTGGAGTCCTTTTCTAGGGCTGCTTGTTTGGTGGCACCTAAGAGCATCATTTCATATCCACAGGTAATCTTGCATCATTCTTCCGTACATTTTGTGATGACTCTGTTACACTGTCCTAGAATTAATTTGTTAAAGCCGAACTCTTCTAAGAATGTTAAGATGAATTGATTTCGTTTTACTGGGTTCACCTTTTTTAGCCCTTTCATGTCTTCTTGTTTTTAGTGTTTGTTTCTGTGGCTTCTCATTTTACATAATTATTTCTCTTGGATGCAAAAAATATGCACAGGATGCTTAGGACTCTGCTTAGCGATCTTATTACTTGTAAATTAGTCTATGAAGGATATCTCTTTGTGCTCATTCCTATGCAGGTCTGGAAAGGACAGGGATCAAGAAAATGGAAGCACGGCCAGAGTGACGGCTTCTTTGTGCAATTTGAGTCACCTGTTCTGCGAAGACAATGGTTCGTTCCTAGTTCATCTGAGAAGGGCAAGACCTTGTGTAGGTAAGTCAATCTATCCCCTTTCCCATATTATCCAAGGATTATGTCACATTTATATTTCCTGGTTAGGAAAAGTTTAGATCGACAGCCTTCATTTTCCATAGATGTCTGATCGTAGAATATGGCTGCCACAAACATTATGTATTTGATTCAGGAATTCTGTCATCATTGCTTGCAGTTTGCAAAATGTAGTTTTTGCATGATTCATTTTCCATGCTCATGTGCATCACTAATTCCTTCAATTTCATATCAGGAGGTCCATAGATTACATTGCTCAGTTCATTTATTCCAATTCAGGAGGTACCTTAAATTATGCTCTGCCTTGTTTCATTCACAGGGATCCTGAGCTTTTGGATGTCAGTGTTCATGAAGTGCTTCCACGTATATTTATAGAAGCAATCTCATCTGTTGGACAAACCTGATTAGTTCGTAAATGGTTCAAAGAGTCCTCGGCTGTTTTACTTTACTCTTGTCAAACTATGACAGCGTGGAGGATCACGATACTTACACCTTGCAGCTATTTACAACCATCCAAGGTGCTTCAGTTTTGTAACTCTTATGTAGTGCTTTTGTTGCTTCTTGTTTATGGATAGTGAGATCCATTCCTTTGGAGGTGTATGATATATTCAGCATTCCTTTTTACATGCATATACATAAACTTTCTGAGTGTTCCTAATTTTATCGGAAGAGAAGGTTCTGGTTGAATATGTGACACTTTGTTTATGACCCAACTACCATAAATTGTTTTGTGAATGCTTTTTAATGTATTATTCTGCTGATTGACCATACAGCGAGTGTGTAGTTTGCAAACAGAAGCTCTCACTAAGAAAATTACATCTAGGAGAGCTGCTACTTGGGTATAGGAATTTTCATTTTATCTTCTGGGCTAGGACTCTAGGTCCGTGATCAGCCAATGATGCCAATGGGTGCGAGTTTGTGTCTAAGAATGTGCATGTTTCGGTGTTTTGTTATAGTCAAAGTGCGATTTATCTTGCAAAGAATTCGGTATATCACAATCAGATAAAATACATTGATGTTCACTATCACAAATATATGAAAGTGGTGCAATAAAGAGATTGATCTCTTGAAAATTGATGCTAAGGTGAGCCTGGCAGGCATGACAATAAAAGGTAGTCTTATGGAGGAAGTTCAAGTACTCATCTTTATATTCATGTACTTAGTTGAAGGAAGGCTCTCGACCTAGTAGGAGGGTCATGGAAGATATCGTGGTTCTAGGCAAAGAGTGTCTGTGGCTTCACTCGGTCTGGACAAGACTGTGGCAATGTTTAGTTTTGCGTTTCCATTTAAAGTCCTTATCAGTGGGAATAAACTAAAGTTAAAGGAGCAATGAGGTGGTTACTTGAATGACGGGTCAAGATGGAGTTGTATATTGCTTGTGTTCAACTACGGAGTGCTACGGGAATCGTCCAATGATTAGAGAAGCACAAGAGGATTATAAGCAGCGACACTAGGCTTGAGCCAAGAGTATTAGGGCATCATACTAACGGTATACCGGTGAAGTGTATTTTTATTCTAGTAAGTTTGTATACAAAGCTTGTGCTCACTAAGCATATCAGCAGTATGTTGTCGACATACTGTTGGTATGTCAATGGCTCGGGTTCAGGTGAATGAATTACTCAGTCTACTCAAATGTGTTATACTCAGAATGATTCAGATGAGTTATACTCAGATTCAGGTTGGTTCAGATGTGTTACTCAGATTATTCAGATATTTCAGGTTACTTGTTTCAATACAATGACTTGCACGCGGATTGCCGCAACCGAGCCTGACTTAATCTATATGAAAATGTCGCTGGTGTCACGCTCCGATCTCCCGCAGGATCGACCGTCCCCGCTGGACGTGAATAACCACGCTAGGACGATCGTTCCCATCAGGACGTGATGCCACGCGAACACAAGCTGCGCCTGCGCAAGGCCAAGGTCCGAACAGGCTGTGAAATGACTAAGCCACATAGTCCCACAGATAGTCTCCAACATAGCAGTTACTTGAACGATACGAGTAAACGTCGTTCGATAACTAGTTCGTAAAGTCGATATAGCGGAAGAATAGAATAAACACAAGTATGATACAAAAATAAGCTCTTTATTGATAATAAAAATAAGGTTAGAAGCGGCACTAGGCCGAGATTACAAGTCGCTCAAGCTCTCTCTCGAAACAATAAAAGCGTGTCAAGCGGCTTACAATATGAAATGATACATAGGCGATGTTCCAATATTATGTCATGTATATGTGCTTCAGCTCCGGACGCAACACTCCAAGGCTCTAGAGCGAACTCCATGCCTTAGCGCGCACGCGGGGATACTCTGCACCGAACGAGGTTCTCCCGCACCCTGCAAACAACCTTGTCGGTTATCAGTACATTGAATGCACTGGTGGGGAGACTTCTCGCCCGCTCAACAAATCCAAACATGTTATATTAGTTTCGTGCACAATCTATTAAGTTGTCTTTTTAGTCTTACCTTAGGATCAGTTTTATGGCAATGATATAAAGTCTAACTCATGTGGCAGTGCGACGTGCGATATAAGAGTAACATGGCGAGACTTACCAACTTACCATACATCCTTCCATGTCCAAGGATGAAACCAAGTTAACCAGCAAAAAAAATAAAAATAATATATATATATATATATATATATATATATATATATATATATATATATATATATATATATATATATATAATGAAATCAAGGGATCGCATAAGCAAACATAAGTGTCACGAGCGTGTTTCTGACTTAGGTGAACGAGTTACTCAAGTTACTAAGATGTGTTGCACTAGATTGTTCGGGTGTTGAAATTACTTGATTCGATCCAATGACTCCCACGCGGATTGCTGCTAAGCGAGATGACTTAATCTATATAAACATGTCAATTGTAATCTCCGCATGATTATTAGGAACTAGGCCCCCCGTGCACAGTATTTGAGACTATTATGACATGAAAAGGGATTGGCATAGCCATAAAGGACCATGATGTAGTCTCATGGCGGATATGGCATGCAAGTGATTACTCAAGGCATTGCACCCATTCCTGCCGAGGCATGCTACTACCATAAGGTTCCGTCTGGATCAGATCGGTCCCGGTGCTCCGGCGACCGTCCGCGGAACGAGATTCGAAAATCTCCCTTGTGCACCAAGTTGTCCGTGACCATGCAAGTCTTGGGTCTTCCAGATTCATGAAATAACATGTACAGGTTCAATCTTTTGATTCATGTTCACAAATTTATGGGCTCTTAAAGCCGTCTGATTCTTGTCCTGAACGAGTATTGCTCCACGAGCTGTACTCTTGATCATGTTATTTCTTAACATGACTTGATGCAGTCCCCTAGTTCAAAAACTGCATTGGTAACCTAACAATCCCGAATACTTTCAGGTTCATAATTGCACGAAATGACTATTCGATAGTCTTTCAGCTAAACTAGGTGAATGTAAGACATGGATCGTATTACTTGGTCGTGGCATAAACTTACATGACTAGAATTGAAGCGAGACGAGCGAGTACTTGTTAGCATGTAAAGCAGGCAAGCATTAGGAAACATACGATATAGTCTACTTTAGAACATAAGCCTTTACGCTAGCACGGGTCTAAGGGGTAGTGCGAGGAACCAACATTTATACAAGTTTTATTTCCATATTCTATGAAAGCAGTATAAAATGAGATTACTTCCTTAGCTAGGTGTGTTGTTTTCTTTTATTAGCATGCAGGGGGTTATCGCATACCGATCTAGCATGTATCGTCCATGTTTTATGTATGCAGGCTAAGCAAGACAGGTTCATCATAGCTACCCATCTTAGCGATGATTTGCCTTGGCCGAGCGGGACTCCTAGCGCGCATTTGAAAGTCTAAGTCTGAACTCCTGAAGGGCCAAGTCTATATTTTTTTTGCCTCAAGCGAGTCTTCTCACCGAGCAAGGCAAGATGGGTCATTGTACTTGCATTGTTTGAATCGGCTCTCCGCATTGACGTGGAGCGGGTCGTTACAGCTGGCCTACACATCATTATTGACATAGTCGTAATAAGACGGTGGTTCCGGTGCCCCGGCGACAGACCGAACTTATCCGTGCTAGCTACAACTGTAAACCCCCTGATTTTTTCAAGAATTTTTAAATTTGGATTTTTCATAATATTCTGGAATTTTCTGGGAATTTTCTGTAATTAAATTCAGGGTTTTAATTTTTAAATAATTTTTAAATGATGATAAATAATATTAAAATATTATAAAAATAATATTTTTGGGTGTAAAATAAAAAACTGGACTTAGGGTAATTTTTCTGGAATTTATTGGGCCCCGGACCTATTTTATATCACCTAAAAACTTTATCTTTATTATTATTAATTAATTTATTAATTAAAACTCAAATAAAAATAAACCCCGAGCCCAGCCCAACCGAGCCGGCCCAGTTGGTTATCGGGTCGGGTCGGGTCGGCCAGACCCGAACCCGCAGACCCGACCCGCGGGAACTCATCTCCCCCACGTCTTGTGCCCGCGTCCGACGCCGCTCACTCCGGCCACGTCGCCGGTGACCCCCGCGGCCCTCGCTCCACGTCACCCCTCTCCTCCGCCACTTCCGGCCTCGTCCCCGCTGCTCTCCCCTATTTAAACCCCTCGCTCTTTCACCTCCTCCCTCAGCTCCCCCTGCCCTAGCCCTAACTCCGGCCACTCCCTCCGGCGCCGACCTCCACCCACTCCCCTCCTTCTTCTCCGATCAGCCCCCTCTTTCCCCGCCGTCACCGCCTCGAGCAGCCACCTCGCCGACTCTCCTTCCTCCGCTGCCTAAAGCCCCGCCGAGCCGACCCTCCCCAGGCGGAGCCGACCCCGACTGACTGAGCGTCCCCGACCCCGACCGGCTGTGCGCAGTCCCCGACCCCGGCGGTTCAGCCTCCGCTCCGGCCGGCCACGGTGCGGCCATCCCCTCCAGCCGGTTCTTCATCCCAGAACCCTAGCCGGACACGGACACTGTCAGGATACGGCCCTTCGTGTCGACGCGGACACGAGAAAACGTCATTTTTGGAGCCTTGTTCAGGTACCCGTTTCTCCCTGCTCATAACCCCGTTTTCAATTCCGTCAGTTGCAACGCGTAGCCTGCATGACCCCCTCGGTGCCCGTGCAACCCGCTCGGTGCATCGCGTCCTGTGGTGATCGCGAACCGCGATCCAAAAACAGAAAAAATAACGCCCCGTTTTACCCCAGAACTGGGTACGTCCCGCCAAACGGGACGACTTGGTCGCGTGCGATCTTCACCGATACGTGCGCGTCGTTGATACGGACGTGTGGAATTTCGCAGAAGTTGATTTGGATGTGCGTGCACACCGGAATCAACGCGTATCTGCGGACACCGTCCCGTATCCGTCAGTTCTGAAACGCGTCGTAACTTTGTGTACACACGTCGGATCGAAACGAAACTTGCGCCATCGGACTCGTAGCGATACGCTGGTCCTGTGACCCAAGTTTGGTTCGATTCTGAGAACGTTGACAAAATCGCGTGTCGTGGGCCCCACAGGCTCCACTTGACGGGCGATTTTGTGATCGGCTCATCGGAATCCAATTCTAGAAGTTCCGTTGGGTTCGTATCATCGTTCCTGACCTGTTGACACTAAGTTGGACGAATTTGGAGATCTTTGACCTGACACATTTTTTGGTGCGAAGCGGGCCACATGTGGACCCCGCTTTGACCCAAAATTGCCATTTTTGCCCTTGTCTCCAAATTGGACTCAAGGACAGGCGTTTCTAGCTGATTGATATTTTCTGGATCTGATGGTGATGTTTATTTCAGCAACCGGAGTACTGCCTGCAAATCCAGCCGAAGTCAGAGCCACAATTGGAGCAGAACCACAGGCAAGTGTACCTTGCCAAAACTTGCAGTCCTTGTTACTTATTTCCTTGGCTAATATATACAATATATATATTGTGGTTCATGCTTGACCTAGGACCGAGTGACTTTACTTAGCGTCCGATTAATAATCGGGTGCCAACCCCATACTCGGAGTTGTGTAACGTCACATAGACATGGATACCGAGACCCGATACTTCTCGTACTTGTCTTATCAAGTACAACATAGCCCAGGACACTTGACACTATTCATGAGACAGAATCTTCCTGAGATATTCATGGTGATTCTGTGTAGGATTCAGGTTTTATGACATAGACATCATATTCATAGACATTGGATTCATAGCTATCATACTTGCTGCTTAGTTATAATCGTGCGTGACATGGACATGAGGCAACGTGGACATGAGACGTGGGATTACATTGGGTGGGGAGAGACACACAGGCTACAGGCTGATCTCATATATATAAAACATAGTATATTTCATAGTATAATTCATAGTTATTGCTGCTACCGGCTCCCTGACACAGAGCTTGTAGTGGCTTCAGCCTGAGTACTCGTGATGCTCTCACTTGCATTTCACATAGATGGTTACATACTTACCCTATTTATTTCATTATCTGCTGCACTGTAATTATTCTGGCTTGTATTATCTGTACCTTGCTGTCCCCTGAGGACCTGGATCCGGATTATGTCCCCAGGTATAGCCGAAGAGATCCATCTAGAGATACACCGTACGGGAGCACTTCTCGGAACAGAACAGGAACCTGAGGACGAGATCGTGACAGAAGACTTCTCCTGAGTACCGGCTTCATATACTCAGTATTTCTATTTCCAATTGATTTATTTCCTGTCTATTTGCATTGATGTACCAGACATATTCTCGGATTGTTTCCCGAGACACTTTATTGAGATTTTCTCGTTTATATTCATTTGCATTTATTTTTGGCATTTAATCTGTGATTATCTGTTGTGGATGAGATTAGAATAGTCTGTGACTTGTAATAATTGTTCTATTTCCTGTTAGACTACAGCTTAAGCATGCCCTGATGGATCCATTAAATTGGGTTGTCCATCGGTGCGTGCTGTTGGCCATTGCCACGTGTCCAGTCCCTCGGTATTTTGGGATTGGGGTGTGACAACAACTAGCGCGACTATCAGATTTCCCTTACGCCAGATCGGTCCCGGTGCCCCGACGCCCCGTTTGTAGGAGCGTCTGCAACCATACGAGTCTCTTTTATTTGTTCTTTCTTTTTTACTTATCTTTTCTCATTCTTTATTACGGGCTCCCCGAGCCATTCTTTTAGTGCCATTCATTGATGTCATTCCTTAGTGCCATTCATTGATGCCATTCCTTAGTGACATTCATTAACGGGCTCCAAGAGCCATTCTTTACTTACATCTTATTTTTATGTTTTTTATCATTTTTCAGCTCCCGTGTACGAGAACTGCCTTGGCTATCCAACTGTCCCGAAGCCGTTCCATATTTTCTATTACTTGGCTCGGAACGACTATTTTGATAGTATTTCTGTCTTAACCGAGTGAATCATTTTAAGTGAAGTGCTTTAACTCGTGCCATAGTCTAAGTGAAGTGCATCGCAACAATGCGTAGGATAGTACTACTGAGGCATACTGAATGATCTCTACTTTAACGGTAAAACGCATAAGGAAAACTCTATTGAGGCATACGAGTACTTCTATCTCTAGCAGTAGGTTTATCTTTCATGTTCTATACAAGTAATATAAGATGAGATTATATCGAACTCGAGTGGATCCTGTGGTTACCGAGAAGAGGTATAAGATCCTGGCTGGATGGCAGAAGATCATTGGATCGAGCCACGAGAGCATATTATTCCTTCCATTTATAAAATGGTAGGAGTTGGGGGGGGGGGCAGTGGGCCCAAAGGCATGCAATATAGTGTGCACAAAGTCCTGAGCGTTATGTCGAGAATTAAAAAAAATACAAGATAGAATTATTCCCTTAGCTAGGTGCATTGGACTTGTTTATTAGCATGCAATGGTGATTCTCCTAGCAACTAGCATGTATCGTCCGTATTTTAGATGTGTAGGCTAAGCAAAGACAAGTTCATCGGAACCACCCACATTAGCGATGAATCGCATTGGCCGAGTAAGACTCCAAGTATGCCTTTGAAATGACTAAGTCTGAACTTCTGAAGGGCCAAGTCTGAATTTTTTTGCATCAAGCGAGTCTTCTCGTCGAGCTAGGCTATCACTCCCCGCTCCCAGAATACTGGATAATTACGAGGACTGACATGGCCAACTACACATTGCAGAATACTTAAGTAAGCCACAATATGTTAAGGTTGTCCAGAAGACATATGGTGAACTCTAGCATGCTATGACGTCAGTCTTAAGGCCGAGAAATCCTAATATTTTAATCCATCAACACAAGTACAAGAGTATATCATATATGAAAGTAAAAAAGGTATCACAAATTACATACCACATATGATCATGAAGCTACTGAATACAAAATGCTGCACTAGCAGAATATACTTATACATGATCAAATATACCAGCCATTGTCTAATATATACATCATATTTACCGTAGTCTCAAAAATATAAGGAGATAACTCTGCCCCTTGCTAACACCACAAAATAAAGTAACACTACGAGGGGTGGAGGAAGGAAATCCACTCACGAGCTTCGACCGCAGTCCTACGAGTGCGATCCATCTTGTTGGAAGTACGGTGGATCCTGGTTCTCCTCGGGATAATCTGGCCATACAAAACCAGTGGGGTCAGGACCCCAAGCAACAAGTACCACAAAGGATCTCAAGGTGATAGACCAAACGTATCACATCATACAACAGAAAAGATAGATAAAATAAATGCATATCGAGACTTGTACGGTACCAATGTACTTGTCTCAAGAATATAACTGAAGGAACAAATAATAAGTGCTATAAAGAAAAGTAAGGCGACGAGCGATAAAAGGACATAGGAACTACTCTGGATCGAGACTACAACCCTTATTAAACCAAATAAGGACCGGGGTTGCAGACCTTCCCCCGAGCAAAACTTAGTACCCTAACCACGCGCCCAAAGAAAATAAAACTAGAAGAGCGAGCTATAAATGAAAGTAACAACATTCATTGCACGACCAAACAGTCCTACGGCTTGCTACAATTAACTAGCTAGGGTTGTCAAATGCCTTAATTACTAAATGCATATTTTAAGAGTATTGCTACCACCTGCACTGCAGTTAACCCGGATGGCCAAGGGTATGCTTGTCGAGTAAACTTAAATGCACAATCAATATCACTACAATATAACTTATTACTTTCTCATAAATAGAAATTGAACTTGTAAGCATAAACTTAAACTTGTTATCATAAACTTGTTTTATAAACATAAACTTGTATATAAACTTGTCTTGTAAGTGCACAATATGCGTAAACTTGGTCAGTCATAGAGCACTTACCTAGCAGGGTTGTCCATGTTGCATGGGGCCCTTAGAGATCGTGGTAGCCGGTAGCACAATATTCTTCCCTCCCAATGATCTAGGTAAATATTATCTTGTTTGAGCATTATTAAATTATTTCAAGTTCTCAAGTCGTGGACACTTGAGAACTCCCTAGAATGACGAGTCACGAGTACGAGCTTTTCACGAGTTATCGTAGTCGCGGCACATAATATATTGGGCAATACTTATAATCGATTGTCCAATGTCAAATGCAATAGATTTTTATACAAAAATATTTTTACGGTGTCGTGAAGATTGTGAACTTGTACATAAACTTGTCTCGTAAATCGCATGCAAGACTTGTCTAGTAATATAAACTTGTAGCATCATAAGAAAGCACACAGAAACAATCACTAAAAGGAGTTATTAAATGAACATAATTAAAAAGAACACAAAAATACACACAAGAGTTCCTGGCTGCATGGACTTACTGGCTGTATGCACCCATTGGCCGCATGGACTTACTGGCCACATGCACCTACTGGCCGCGTGGACTCACGTGCTGAGTGATGGGTCACAAATGAAGTGTTAGTGAAGTGGCATAAAACAATTGATATGACATGCCATAAAATATATCAGGAAGAAAAGACAACCATAGAAAGACGTGCCAAGCTTCAGAGTCATGCGTCCAAGGGAAGGTGACTGTATGCTAGAAGGTATATACGACACAGAGTTCAGGCCGCATAACACTCTCTGCCACATATGATGCTGGCCGGATGAGAACTCTGTCTTCTTAACAGCAAGTTCAGCTAAGGCTGAAAGCTCCAAAAATCAAAATTTTGTTTCCTTTATAAAAATCTCATTTCAAGTCTAAATTGTAAACTCCCTAATTTTTTATTTTTTATTTTAGTAATTTTATTAAATTATTAGATTTCTTTTGGCTATTTTGTTGGTTAATTAGAAAATAACTTCTTTGATTTAATTACTTATATAAATACTTATTTAGAATTATTTTTAGGCTATTTTAGATTTTTTTGGATTTTTCTAGAATTTTTGGGTAATTAAAACCTAGAAAACATAATTTTTTTAGGGCTTTCATGATTTACTGTGAGACCATACTTACATATTTTTCTACCAAATATTTATTTTAGGGTTAAAATACTTAAATAAATTTTCCATAATTTATTTAGAATTTTTTAGAATTTATTTGGTTTTAAAATAGGCTAAATACTAGTTTTCTAGGAGTTCTAGAATTTATTGTGCAAGTCTAGGAGCGTAATTTGGTCTCAAGTATTGTTTTAAGGTCTATAATGGTATTTTATATTTTCTAGAATTTGTTTGATATTTTTACACATTTATTTGGAGTTATTAGGTTAAAAACTGATTAATAAATAATTTTTGGATATTAAAATCTATTTAAATACCCAATCAGCATACACAGTCAGTCCTAACCTACCCGTCTGGGCCCACCCGTCGTCTACTGCCTATATATATGTGTGTATATGTAGGATTTCATTAATTTTGCTAAAATTAGGAGAGAGAGAGAGAGAGAGAGAGAGAGAGAGAGAGAGAGACTTTGAGAAGGTTTCATCTAGGGTTTTTTTCAATTTCGTAAGGCCATAACTCCTATCTCTTGACTCCAAACGTATTCCTATTTCTTGAGTTGGAGCCATATCGAGATATAGTTTTCAAATACCTAATTTATTTTCATAAATTCTGAACCTAAATTTTAAAAAATTCACGGAGTGCTAATTGTCCAAAATCTGACATATTTTGGTTTTTTCGAGATACCGGGAGATTTCGAACTCAGAAATGCGATCCGTTTAAAGTTTCGAAAATATAACATAACAAAATATAACATATATTTTTCTTAGAATTAAATATTCTATTTTACTATTTTGGAAAATTCGTGCAACCTAGAAGTTACAAGAAAACCACCGAAAACTGTCATCTGTGCACCATTTGGGCGATAATTCTTTACGGTTCGAGATTTAATAAAACCATCGATTCCAGAGTTATATAGCGCAGAAATTTACAGAATTTCACACACAAATTTTGGTTTTGTGTTGGTTGACTTTTTTGTCAACAGAACGCCTCGATTTGTGTCACAGATTGTGAATTCGTAAAATTGGTTTTCTTTAAACCAAAGTCTAGAATTAGCCATAACATTATAATATATTTAAATTAAATTAGTATTTTAGATTATTTTATTCAAAATTAAAATATATTAGACTAGAAAATCTATCTAACCACTTTTGTAGATCTAACTTGTTTAATTTATGTGACGGATAGATCGGACGACGTATTGAGTTGCGACTTTCTCCTTTTTCGGAGTAGGCAAGATCCCTTGCCAAATTTTATATAGTATTTTGCATGCTTTCCTTTTTAGTTATTATTTTCTTATCGTATATAGTTTATTTATGCTCTTTGTCATATTTGATTTTTCACATGATGCTCTAGTCTTATTTTCTTATTTTACGTGCACGTATATTATTTGCCTTTCAAATATGCTGCTCGTCTCTAGTTTCTTGTCACATATTTGATATATGCTCCACCTTGTGCGTACGATATGACATGATCTTGTGGCCCCATATTAAATTTGATTTGACATTAGTCCATGACCTTGCCTTGACTGATTTGACTTGATTCCTTAGTTCCCTAGGCGATGATATCGTTATTAGGCGTTGGCTATTGTCATTAAATTTTGACTCGTTAGCGCCTCACCGGGCTGCGATAGAGATTTGTTCACTTGATCCCTCGGTCGTTAGTACCTCACCGGACTATGATAGAGATCAGTGATATGACTGTTAGTGCCTCAACGGACTATGGTTCCTATTACCCGATTTACCTATAGCCACGACTGATACCGTTGTTCTCATGGCATGCCAACCTCTTAGACGTCGTATTATCATAGTTTTACCATTTTTTGTAGTTATTTTCTTCTCTCTCATGCATGTTTATTTACTGTACTTTTGGCATATTTTTATGTATCTTGTTACGTCCCACTGAGGACCTGGTCCCTTTCCAGGTGTAGATGATCACGACTATTTACAGGAGCACGGGTCAGGACTTGCTACTTCTTTCTCTTTCTAGGAGGTCTTTCCTTCAAGCCTCTATGGTCATCAGATGATCTACTTACTATATTTTCTTTCATATTCTAGTTTTGTAGTGGAGTTGTCTCCACCCAACCATTGGTCTTCTCGACTATTTCATACTTTATTTATTGCTATATTTGGTTATTTATTTCTATTGGTTTTGTGGATGAGATTAGTATTGCATGTGACTTGTGACATTATATACCATTTGTGAATTATAATTTATAATACAGTGTACGTATGTGTTATGATTTTCATATATTAGAGTTGGCATATATATACGACTGGCATGCTCACGTATTCCTAGTCCTACATATTTTGGGACTGTGGCGTGACACAAATCCAGCAAACCAAAGCTTATTTCGTATGAAATCAAATGCTCTATCTTATGGAACTACGGGTTTTCGAAAATAACAAGTTTTAATAGATCAAAACCAAGAAAAACTCATGAAACCCATAAGAAACCCTAACTTAAATTCAGATCTACAAAAATTTGTTCATCAAAACCAAAAACACCAAGAACTAAAAATAATTAGGAACACATGGGAAATATTTTCCATCAAATATATTTTTAAAACAATATATATATATATATATATATATATATATATATATATATATATATATATATATATATATATATATATATATATATATATATATATATAATCTAAAAATTAAGGCTTCACCATTGAGCAAGATGTATTTGTCTTGGATGGCTCCTAATGTCTACCTCTCTCGGTCCAAGTGATCACCTTAACTTCTCCCAAGTCCTCTAGGGTTAGGGTTCGGCCTAGGGCAAAGGAAAGATGAGGAAGAAGAAGTAAAATGAGGGAATGAGTGAGGTGAGAGAAATACTCATATATATACTAAGAGAAGAGGAAAGATGGTTTAGTCATTGGGTTCAATCAAATGAACCGAACCAAGTTTCCATTCTACATGCGGGTCCTAAACCGGATATTTGGCAATGTCAATGGGTATTCTACTATTCTCAGGTACTCTCTCTCAACAACAGGAAAAATAATAAATAAATTGACATGAACTAACATGAGAAATACAACATAAATATATTATCAGGAAAAATTAAATTCTAAAAATTCAAGATATTCCAAATTTGGAATCGAGTGTGACATCTCTACCCTCCTTAAAAAAAATTTGTCCTCAAAATTTCACCAAGGCTAGTCGAGTTGGAACACAAAATAAAGCTCAAGAAATCACATGTCACTAATTAAAGGATTATACTAAGCAAGTAACTGAAATAAAAGATAACTGCAGAAAGTAACTATTGAATAAATGCACAGAAGCATCACACAAGGAAAATAGAGGCATAATGATACATATACCCCTGAGTCAGTCAAGTAAAAATTCGTCCTCGCTTGCCTTATGCTGACTCACAAAATGGACAAGATCTAAGCCTTGAGGTAAGTTGGTACTAACGACTATATTGAGGACATGACTCTAATCTAGGACATACCTTCGCAGTCAATTCACATGATGGACATCATGTGCCACGAGATACGAGGGCGGAAGAGTAGGACAAAAACTCGCCTTTGCTCAACGGAAGGATCGAAACGACTATCGTATTTCGAACGTGTCGGAATACTAGATCTTTTGAAAAGAACCTAAGAATAAGACAAGCTAAAGAAAGCTCAAAAATCTTACCCACAAATATAGCACCTTCAGCTATCAACTGCTCTAGGCTGCTAATTATTTTATCAGGACAACGTCTAGGAGCTGTAGCTTTAACTTGCTGCTGGTTCTGTCTTGCAATGTAAAACCCCTGATCCTAAAAAAAAAAACCAACCCGTATTAATCTTTTTTTTGTTATTATTAATTATTAATTTAAATTGTAGTAATTAGTGGCTAATTAGGAGAAATATATTTTTATTAATTTTTTTAGGTGTTGGTGCACTTAGGGAATTTATGGGACCATCAGAAATTTTTCGGAATTTATTTCATGTAGGAGACCCCTTGAGCACTTGCTAGCTTAATAGTGTGCATTAATATATTCTAGATTTTTTTCCTATGAGTATATACGTATATATGAATATATATATACATATATATTTTAAAGGAATTTATAAAAGAAAAGAAAAGAAAATTATTAAATAACTATTCATTACTAAACTATCCAACCATTACCATTACTATCCTACCCACACAACAGCCAGCAAGCATCCGCCCCTTTGCTAGAGAATCCAGCAGCCACCTTGCTATTAAACCCAATGCCACCCTTTTGAATTCCAACAGACCCACGTACCCGCGGATTCTGCCTCCTCTCTCCCTTTCATATATATATATATATATATATATATATATATATATATATATATAGATATATTTCAATAAAACCCTAACCCTAGAATCATCTAAACTCTCCCTCTTCCCATCTAGACTTAAGGAGCGCTGCCACTGCAGCCGAAGAACCCCGCCAGGCCGTCCAAAACCCATCCCGACGACCGCGACCCCGTGCACTGCAGATTTCTACAGCGAGGTACCTATGTTCCGGAGTTATTTTCTGTCGCCTCGCTCAACCAAATGCCACTCCGTCTTCACCGGTATGCTCACCCCTTAACCCTATTCCATATCTGTGTGATAGTAGAACTCGAACAACGCAAAACCATAGGCAAAAATAGCGCCAAAGATGGCGAAAATAGACTAAATTTTGGGATCGCAGAAAACTACGGTGATCACCCACGTTTTCGAGTTCGTATCTCCCACCACAGAGATCCGAATTCGATGATTCTTTTCGGTATGTGTAGACCACTTGACCTAGTTTAATTTTTGTTAAATAACCCTAGATTATTAACTGCTGTAGACAAAATTAAATTCGTTGGAAAATCCCGCAAACCCACTTTTCCCAGATTTCCAAAAGTTGTGAAACGGAGCGCGCCTCGCCAAACGGGACCGCCCCGTCGTGTACCAAATATACCAATCGGTGTGCGCAGCATAATCAGACACGTGAGAGTTCGCGGAAACTGATTCGGGCGCGTGTGCGCGTCGAAATCAGCCCGTATCCGCGGACAAATCCCGTGTCGCAACTTTTGCGAAAGTCTTGCGCATTTAGTGCACGCTCGTCAGATTGCGACGAAACTTGCGCCATTGGACTCATGGTAACGCGCTGGTCCTGTGACCCAATTTTTATGCAATTCTGAAACAGTTGACCAAGTCGCCAATTGGCGGGCCCCATGGTTGACTTTTTGGGCAAAATTGTGTTCGGCCTATCGGAATCCATATTTGGACATACCGTTGGGTTCATATTGACATCTAGAGTTTGTTTGACCTATAATTTGTCCCATTTAGAGACTGTTACCCTTGGCAAATTTTTTGGTACAAAGTAGACCCCACTTTGACCCAAAATTACCGTTTTGCCCCTGTGTCCAAATTGGACGAAAGGGAAGTGCTTTCTAGCTATTTTTCTTATTATGGAAATGTTGGTGATATCTATTTCAGCATCCAGAGATATTTGTTCTGAGGCCGTAGCTTCTGATCCTGTGTGCTTGACTTCTGGACAGTACACCTTGCAGCATTCTTACCAGGCAAGATACCTTGCCAAATTGTTTACCGTATTTTGCATGCTTAGTATATTTTTGTATATTTATTGCATTTCTGTATATTTCTTGCATGTGTAGTTTTCTTTCAGTTATTACTATGTATTTGATATGTTGACACACACATGGCACTTAGTATCATAAGAGGACAATCATTAGGCGTATGGGCTTTTAACCACTCTGGTAAACCGTAGTATATAGTTTGCACTACGGGCGTGTGTCGCGTTGGTCGCTACCCCCGAGGTATGTCGATTTCTGTAGAGTCGCGTTGGTCGCTACCCCCGAGGTATGACGATTTCTGATGTCCACTAGCGGGTGTGTGAGTTATGAGGCTTAGATCGAGTTGCCTACCCTTGCCCATACGTCGAAAAGTTGTCCTTATTTGCATTCATATAGATTGTCTTGTATAACATACTTATATATTTTCAAATATTATGCATGTTTACTGTATTCAAATTGGTTTGCTTTTATGTATCTTGTTATGTCCCTCTGAGGACCTGGCCCCCTTCCAGGTGTATCTGTTCTTGAGTATTTGCAGGAGCACAAATTCGGATGGTTACATATGTTTCGAGGATGTCTTCTCTCCGAGCCCCATGATTGTTAGCTGGTATTCCTATATTGTGTTTATTGTGTTGTACCTTTACATTCGAGTTGGTAGTGGATTTGTTTCCATCCAACTATCATCCTTAGATACTTATATTGAGATCTAGTTTCATAGACACTGGTTATTTATTTATATTTGATTTTCGTGGATGAGATTTAGATTATACCCTGTGACTTGTGACATATGTTTATACCACTTGTGGATTGATATTCATATTACAGCGTACGTGTGGATTTTGGTTTCCATATATTGGAGTTGCCATATCCATGCGGCTGGCATGCTTACGTGTCCTAGTCCTATATATTTTTGGGACTAGGGCGTGACATGTTTTTGTGGTGGCCCATGCAGGTCGAGAACATATTGTCTCGGTTACGTTACTGTACTGAGCAAGCCTGCAAATAGAATTATAATATAGGATCTCATCCACTATTGACTATGATTCGCTCTCCTTTCAATCCATTCTATTTGAATAATTGTATCCTGCTTGATTCCTGTAATTCCCTGATAATTCCTTGAGTATAGCCCCCTCATAGAATATAGAAGTCCCTGTTATTAGATGATAAGTAGGGTAACCTTCCTATTAAGAGTACAACTAGAGTGTTGACACACACTACTAGAAAAAGCGGGATTAGCGACGTATTTTAGCGACGTTAAATTAAACGTCGCTAATAATTATAAATTAGCGACTCCTTATAAAAATGTCGCTAGACGTCGCTAAATGGCGACATTTAGCGACGTTTAGCGACTTTTATTAAGATTTTAAAAGATAAGTCGCTATAAGTTCAATTCAGGTCGCTAAACGTCGCTAATATGTCTAATTTAGCGACGTTTAGCGACGTATATAGCGACATTTATATTAAAAATATTTAGCAACGTGTGTAGCGACGTCATTGACGTCGCTAAAATATAATTTAGCGACGTTTTTATTGGACGTCGCTAAACGTCGCTAAAATTTGGTTAATTAGGGCTCGGTTTTATTTTTCCTGATCTGCTGAAATTTCGATTCGAAAAAATTTCCCCCCCCCCGCTCCGTCGACCGGCTCCGCGACTACTCCGGTAAACCCCTCTCTCTCTCTCTCTCTCTCTCTCTCTCTCTCTCTCTTTCTCTCTCTCTCTCTCTCTCACAGACATGTGACATTGACACAAATACGACACACACACAGACACTGACACAGACACAGACACGGCACACACACACACACTGACAGTATAAACTGTTCAGGACGTAGGGTTAGGGTTAGGGTTAGGTTTTTTGCATGAAGACTCCGTATTCGTGTTGGCCTGATGGGTGGTGTTGGAAAGCCCTCTGCTAAAACTGGGGATACTTTGAGATGGAGCTCTAGCTGATGGATGGTGTTGGAAAGCCCTCTGCTAAAACTGGGGATACTTTGCCGGTCTCGAGCTACTACCACCCACGAATGCATCACGGTCCCTCTTGGGCCTCAGGTCCAAGTCTACCTCTACTCCCTGATCTATAGTTGTAGAAGCATAGAAAAATCCAGGAATCTATGCGTCCACACCATAGGCCATATACATAAAAAAGGCATTTAATGCGGCATGTAGTTCTTGCAGTAGATCTGTTCTCCATCTATGAAGGAACCTAGGCGCATATAGGCTCACCGCATAGGAGTACCCCAGTTAGTCACCGCATTATTTGCACTGACAGACGTTGAGCACTTCGTATTCGGTACAGGCAGTGAAACTTTAGTGCTTACATTACAATATTAATTACTTGGTCAGTCACAGCTAGTAGTGCCACATGTTTTTGACAGCATGCAGCAGTACCCTCATGCGATAATACTTTCATGCCAGTCAGCAACTAGTGCAAGGCAAGCTCAGCAACTTGTGCAGCAACTTACTGAGCCAGTCAGCAACTAGTGCAAGGCAGGATGTGGATGTGTTTGAGATGGGGTTTGAACTCGTATGGTTTGAACTCGTACTTGGGTGTGTATTAAGCTAGTAGTAAAGTGGTATTAAGATATTATTTGGGTAATGTTACATATATATATATATATATATATATATATATATATATATATATATATATATATATATATATATACTGTATTTCCCATAACGGACACTGACACTGACACAGACACGGCATATACACACACACTGACAATTTTGCTAGTACGGTTAAGTTAGGAAGTTAGGTGATAAACTATTATATGTAATGATTTATATGATACACACTGTCAATTTTGCAGAAGTTTCTAGAAATGGATATGAATTATTATCTGCGTCATCGTTTGTGGATGTACAACCGTCATCCTGATGACATGTGCGGTGTGCGGGATGAATTCATTGAGGGTGTACAGCAGTTCCTGCAGTTCGCCAAGGCGTTCCCTCAGTACATGGACGGTACCAAAATTAAGTGTCCGTGTGTGAGATGTCGCAACAGGAAATATCATCCAGAAGTGGAAGTTACATATCATTTATACTCGAAGGGCTTTACGCCGAATTACTATCAGTGGACCGTGCACAGAGAATTTGTATCTCTAGCATCGGAGTCGGAGCCCTATGTGGAGCCGTATATGGATGTCCAAGACCACGATGCTTACGACGACGGGTTGGTGAACATGGTTTATGATGCGGCGGGTCCTAGTTTCAATCCTGACAATTATGATACGGCGGGACCTAGTTTCAATTCGGACAATTATGATGCAGCTGAGGAGGCACCGAATGTCGATGCTGCAAAGTTTATGGAGTTGCTTGAGAATGCAAGGACTCCACTATATCCTGGTTGTGAGGATCATTCACCGTTGGAGGTGGTTACAATATTATTGAGCATCAAGTCCGATTTTAACATGTTGCAAGAATGCTATAATCGACTGCTCGATTTGATTATAGAGATCTTGCCCGAGGGTGCAAAGTTGCCTAAAGACTTCTATCGATCTAAGAGGATGGTGAGATCGCTTTGGATAGGATACGAGAAAATCGATGCATGTCGCAACGGGTGCATGTTGTACTACAAAGACGACAAGGATGAAGATGCGTGCAGATTCTGTGGTGCTGATCGCTACAAGGCCACTGTTAGAGAAAAGTCTGTCGGTGCAAGGAAGCCTACCGATTCGATGCACTACTTGCCTTTGAAGCCGCGGTTGCAGCGGTTGTTTATGGTTAAGGAGACTGCAAAAAATATGAGTTGGCACAGGCGAAAACAGATCGAAGGAGTATTGGATCATCCATCCGATGGAGAAGCATGGAAGCACTTTGATCGAGAGTATCCACATTTTGCCGAGGAAGCACGTAATGTCAGATTGGGGCTCTGCTCTGACGGTTTTACCCCATTCGGACTTTCGGGCTCCCAGTATTCGTGTTGGCCTGTGATCGTCACTCCGTACAATCTACCGCCTTGCATGGACCGTTCTCAGGCTTTCCGTTTGAAACACGGAGGTAAACCGTGCTTCTTCGATTGTCATCGACAATTTTTGCCGAAGGATTATCCGTACCGGAGGAATCGGAATGCTTTTCGTGCGGGAGTTGTGGAGAAGGCCAATCCACCGCCAAGGTGGCCCGGATGCACGATATGGGAAGAGGTAAAAGATTTACCAAGTGCTATCGAAGAGCCTGCTAAGGGGTACAAGTGTGACGGATTTGGTCGCACCCATAACTGGACGAAGAGGAGTATATTCTGGGATCTGCCATATTGGAGCACCAATCTGATCAGACATAACCTTGATGTCATGCATATCGAGAAGAATGTGTTTGATAACATAATTAATACTGTAATGGATGTAAAGGGGAAGACGAAAGATAATCCGAAGGCCAGGTTAGACTTAGAAGACATATGTAGACGTCCTGCATTGTATTTGATAGAGGAGGGGAATGGAAAGTTAAAGCAACCAAAGTCAGTATTCTCACTGGATAAAGAGGATAAAGGTAGACTTTGTAGGTGGATTCAGGGTCTAAAGTTTCCAGACGGGTACGTGTCAAACTTGCGAAGATGCGTCGACCTCAAGGAGAACAAACTAGTAGGTATGAAGAGCCACGATTGTCACGTATTCATGGAGAGGTTAATTCCGATTGTATTTCGAGAATTCTTACCGCAGGTCGTTTGGGACCCATTGACAGAGCTGAGCATATTCTTCAGAGATCTTTGTTGTACTAAGTTGCTCGTCGATCGTCTAGAAAAGCAAGAGAGGGACATTGCGGTAACACTATGTAAGCTCGAGAAGGTATTTCCTCCAGGATTCTTCGACTCTATGGAGCATTTGCCAATTTATCTTTCCTATGAGGCACGTGTTGGTGGTCCTGTCGGTTATCGGTGGATGTACCCCTTCGAGCGTCATCTGAATCACCTAAAGAGAAAGGTGAAAAATAAGGCACGGGTTGAAGGATCTATTTGTGAAGCTTATGTTCTCGAGGAGATTACAAACTTTTGCTCGACGTATTTCAAACCGCATGTTGCTACTAATAGGACGAAAGCTCCCAGAAACGACGACGCATATCAGGAATCTAATGATGCAATCCTCAAAGTATTCAATGCATCCGGAAAGCCTTCTGGAAAAATGAAGAAGAGATATTTGAATGACGATGAGCTAAGGGCTGCTCAATTGTATATATTACTCAATTGCGACGAGGATGAAGTGGAGAAGCTAGAGGGGTAAGTAATTAATACGTCCACGTTTACATCATCTCAATGTAATAGTATGAGATACTATTATGCTACTAATCAGCAGTTGCTTCATTATTTTTCAGCACATATAATGATGAGTTGAGGTCGGTTAGACCCTACATAACAGACGAAGAAGTAGAACAAGATATGAGATGCCATTTTCCTTCTTGGTTGAGCGCATATGTAAGATACTTGGTAATTATTTTTTATTTCTGCACTTGCAAAACAAATAACTTACTATCGCTACTTTGGTATTTAGGTCGATCGTCTAATATCACCCGAGAATGAATCTATTAGGACTCTAGCCAAGGGACCAATTACTGCCGTAAAAATATGGCCAAGTTTCTGTGTGAATGGGTTCAGGTTCAAGTCAACAAATGCTCCTATTAGAGACAACTTTCTGGATCTTGATTCTACGAAAAACAGTGGTTTGTGTATCAAATCTTCAAACTACAAAGACGTCAATCCGGGCAATGATTTTTTTGGCATCTTACGAGAGATTGTGTAGTTGACATATAATTTTGGCACAGAACCTGCTAATATCGTGCTATTCAGGTGTGAATGGTTCGATCCGATTCAAGATCAAGGCTGGAAAATTGACAAGCATGGCCTTGTGGATATAAACTACAAGCGTAGATATCAAGGCTATGAACCATTTGTCCTATCAAGTCAGGCTCAGCTCGTGTACTTCACAACTTATCCTAGACGGGGGACAGCGAGGTCGGATTGGTGGGCAGTATGCAAGACTAAAGCTAGAAATACCTTTGACATTGACGAAATAGCTTATCAGGAGGACGATCTATCTCTTGTAACAAATATTGTAGATGTGGACTCAACGGAAGTTACTCATTACACGAGTAATAATGTAGAAGATGTAGAATTATCCGAAGAGGACGACGAAGTAGATGAAAGTGAAGACGAGGAAGAGGAAGAGCAGGACGACGAAGGCGAACAAGATAAATTTTCTGAAGATGATTGAAATTAAAAAATATTGCATGTAGAATGTAACTATATTATGACTGTAGAATATATATCAATGTTGGAAAATTGATAAAGTAGATATACCCATTAACGAATATATGTATTATATTTTGACTGTATAATGCTTTGAGATATGTATCACATTTCGACTGTAGAATGTAGTATATATGTGTGTTTCTCTATATTCATCATATGTTGTTATCAGATATGACAGGACGACGCGGAGGATTCGGCAGGTCCCGTGGTAGACCGAGTGCCACTCCGGTACTGCCTACTGTTGGTTCCGGATCATCATCGCCCAATACTCCAGTATATCGATCAGTCACATCTTCGACTGTTGGGACGAGTAGTTCCTGGCGTGATAGTACCCCCTCGTCCAGCGTTCCTCCTGCTGACGGAACCATGGGGACAGATGAGCATGTCGAGGAGGTCGTGCCCACGTTGTCCCAGCATCAGCAAGATCCTCCATGTACACATCCGGAGGAGACGAGGACAGAGATTTGGGCCGACGGTACAAAGTAAGTCAATTAGATTTGTGTCTCTTTATTCATCGTATATTGACCGGCTCAGTAATCTAAATTATTATCTCTGTATAGATATCGTCCATCGTCGGTTCAGAGATGCCTGGGCCAATTTCTGAGGAACAACTACGGTGGCCCTTGGATCAACTACTCTGAGGCTCCGGAGGAGAGGAAGGCGTTCTGGTTTGCTCACTTCCAGGTAAAGTATATTAAATAAATCCTTTAATTTATGCATATTATATAACTTATTCGTGCTGCTAACTTAATAAATTATTTATTGTAGCAAACGTATTTTTATCCTCCGTACCGGGCCGAGTTGATCGAGCGGCTCTTTCCTACCGTTGCCGCCAAGCTTATCCGAGATGCTCTGGATGACCAGAAGGCTCGTGATCGTGCTGGAAAACCGATCCAAGGTTGGATCACGCCTGAGCAGTGGACTGCGATGAGGGCTAGATTCGACGATCCGAGCTACAAGGAAAGGTCTAAGAAGGCCAAGGCGGCTAGGCAGAATGCTGCCAAGTGGTGTGGTGGCTCGATTTCGATGACGGAATATTTCCGTCATTTGGTATGTTTTTTCTTTTAAAATATATTATTTTAATACAAGTACCATAAAATGGTAATTGGAAAAAATATTTAAGTTTAGTAATAAATAATATATTTTTAACAGGTACAGAGGGGTGAGGATGCAAACATGGTGACCGTCTTCTTGGCCACCCATCGCAAGGACGGAAATCTTATTGATGAGAGGGCCTCACAGACCTACGTAAGTATTACTTTACTTTGTGTTTATTTTAATATAACTTAGGCAATTATCGAGTTTCCAAACCATTTCTAGGCCGAGTATCTTAGGCTGCGTGAGCGGGCGACTGCTAGTGCACCTACACCTGGAGAGGCTGGTACTTCGTCGCAGCCCGCTCCATCTCCGTCGGCGGACGACCTGTGGGTGACCGCAGCTGGTGGTCTCCAGAGGGGTACGTACTACGGTACGGGCTCCTATGGCGCCCTGGTTGCGACGCAGTCATCTAGGGCCTCCCAGACAGCTGCGTATTCCACACACCCCTCGCAGTCGCAGCCCTCGCAGTCGTCGGCCCGAGTCCAGGAGGCCGTCCAGGAGGCCGTTAACCGTCAGATTGCGTCTCTTCGTGACGACTTGCTGCGAAGTATGGAGGAGCAGCCCCGGTCCCAGCCGCAGGCGGACGATCCGATGCTCATCGCACGATTGGATATGCTCGACCGCAGCATGACGGAGCTACGGGACGTGACAAATGATATTAGAGCCTCCAATGACCGTAACATCATGGAGCTGCAGGCGTCACAGCTATCGATGGGCGAGAAGCTGACGAGGATGCAGGATTCAATGGGTGATAGCAGTACGAGGCTGTTATCTACCCTGGATTCTTACAACCAGCGACTCACAGACTTGGAGCGGGCACGGCCTCCACCGACGTCACTGACTTATCCATCGACATCGGTGTCGATTCTACGGGACGAGTATGAGGAGTTCCTATCCTTCAAGCGCGCCGGTGGTCAGCCTCCTGCAGATCCGCAGTAGTATAGTTATTTTTATTACTATTTATGATGCGATTGTATATTATGAATTATTGATACTTCAACAATAGGCATGATGTCTGATGTTTCTTGTGGTATTTATTTTTTTAGTTAATTTAATTGGATTGATACTTCAACAATGCTTCTTGTGGTCTTTAATTTAATTGGATTATATAGTGGATTTAATTGGATTATAAGTGAAGATGGAGGAGGAGTCGAAGAAGGGTGGTTTTTGTGGTGTCAAGAAGAGGAGATGGAGGAGGAGGAGGAGGAGGACTAGAACTGCAGGGAATCACCAATCTGGATAATTTTTTTTTAATTTTTTTTAAAAATTAGCGACATTTAGCGACGTTTAGCGACGTTAATTGAAGTCGCTAAATGCGTCGCTAATTAGCGATGCCGTCCCACGTCGCTAAATACGTCGCTAATGACGTCGCTATACGTCGCCAAATGCTGACATGGCAATATAGCCAGGTCGTCGCTATATACGTCGCTAATGAAGTCGGTATAACGTCGCTATATAAGTCGCTAATTAGCGACGTTTAGCGACTTTACATAACGTCGCTAAATAGTGACGCGGCGTCGCTAAACGTCACAAAAGTTTACGACACATTAACGTCGCTAAAAAACGTCGGTATAGCGACGTTTAGCGACGTTTTTTTTTTTGCGACTTAATTTTTTTCGACAACTGTATAACGTCGCTAATTACGTCGCTAAACTACTTTAGCGACATTTTTTGCTTATTTTGCGACATTTTTAGGCGTCGCTAATTTGACTTATTCTGGTAGTGACACCACTAAGTTTAGAATAACTAGTGAACCGTAGAATTCCTTATCTATAGACTGGTTTACCATTACCCCTTGATGTATTATGAAGACTTGAGAGTAGTATAGACACTACTAGAGTTAGTTAGAAGTTTTACCATAATGTTTGACCATAGTATGAAAGAACCAATAGAAATCCAAGGTTCGGTATTAGGACTAATCTAGCTTTTCGTGGTGAGATAGTACTAGAGAACTATAAATTTAGCTTTTGTCTTAATAGTAGCAGACAGTACCATAGAAAGTCAAGAGCAATGCATAGAATATTTTCTTGGTCATACCTCAAAGACAGAGATTAGCATAGCATCATTCCTTAGTAAACTATGCCATTATTTAGAGTCTTTCTATTTAGTTTTATGACTTGTTCCTCTGAACCCTTAGCGCTCGCTAGTTGTGCGAGGACTAAATTATGTTCTTCTATTCTCCATCTTTTAACTCGTGCCACTTACACCTCTGATTGTAGACCGAGTGATTTTATTCTATGTTAGGATATATAGCTTGCTAGGATTTTGGTTGTTACTCTTGAATTTTGAATTATGTGATTGGTAATTAGAACTTGATAGTTTAAGTTATTCTTGTAGATTGCAACTAGATAATTATCCCTTAACTTTTAAATAGCGTAACATGTACCCCCACCTCAATACGAGTTATATTCCCTTTCTCTTGAGGCCAGTAACTTTTTCATTCTTACTATTGATACTTGCACTAAGACTAAGACTTAGGACGACCATGACCTATGTAATGTAAGAGGATACCCTAATAAGTACCAAGATCTTTCCCTAACAATAGTTTAAACTTTAATTACAAGGACCAGGTTATTCTGAAGAATTCCCTCAAGGCAATTACAGTATTAGTATTGTTATAAGTTGGGTAGTATTCCCCACAACATAGTATCACATAGTCTTTTGACCTATTATTGAAGTGTAGCTGAATGACATTAACTGTATGCTAGCATAAGAAGATAATGTTTCACCAGACTGTAGAACTTAGAAGCCCATACCCCTACTTTGTCGACTATCGACTTAGACAAGGAATTAGTATGACAACTGTAGAGATTATAGAGTCTTATCTTCTTGTGAACTTGAATTGTTATGTACCTTCTTTCATCATAATCCAGCGTACTTATATTTCATACTACCTTGATTTATGCTGCTATTATAGTCTAGTTTTTGCAAGCTTATTCTTTTATCGAGCTTGTTTATGGCATATGTATTATTGGGTGCACACAATGATACAATTGCCTAATCAGAATTGGTGTATTAAGGTCTAGCTAACCTTAGTGCGCTTGGTTCGCTCTTCGCATGACTACTTTATGTGGATTGAGGTATATGGTAGTAGATGGATATACTTACCCCTAGATATGTCTGACACATCGTATCGGTTACATAACTGTACTGATATGAGCATGTAAATAAAAAATTACCAAAAATAGGATTTCAATCCATAACTGTCCTGACAACTCTCTTTTCGAATTCTTTAATCTCTTTGAACCTCGTACTCGTATTTTGTCACCTTCACCTTGAATTCTTTAATAATTGCTCTCCGTCTTCCCTTATTTCGGAAAGACGAAACCTCGTGCTGGTATAAGTTGACACTGATAGTACTAGATATACCCCATAAGGCTAATCACATGACTTAGTGACTCTCTTTTATAATTGGTTAAGGGCATATCATAGGTGATATGTTGGTGTTAAATCTTTGAGGATTGAATACATGATTAAATAATTTGAGGAATAGTTTTCCTAGATGTATAGCCTTAGGGGATAGATGGATAAATTTAAGTTCGGTAGATTATGAACCCCTCACCCAAAATTTGACCTACTTGGCTGAGATAGGGAGACTAAGGTTAGATTGAGTTCAGTTAGAGATAGAACACGATATATTTTATTTAATTTTGCAATAATTATATCACCTAGCGTACCTTATCGTGCTCCGATAATTGGAGCACTACACTAGCCACTGCCTTTCTACAAATTCTACACCCTTATCCTAGACGTGCCCATCATCCAATTCTCATCTTTGTACAATTTTCCAATTGTTGGGCACTTTTATGCAAAAGAGCATTTATGTGTCCACACCATTGGACATGACACATGAAAAAACCTATTTTTCGCTCATGTGGATTTTCCCATGATTTTTTGGGATGTGCAACGCGCAACATCGCCCACTCCTTTAAACCTAGCCTTGCATTTTAAACAATGCAAATCTTATACCATCCTTGACATTCTATCGTGGCTTAGTTTTAATTTCGAGGACGAAATTTTTATAAGTTGGATAGAATGTAAAACCCCTGATCCTAAAAAAAAACCCGTATTAATCTTTTTATTATTATTAATTATTAATTTAAATTATAGTAATTAGTGGCTAATTAGGTGAAATAGATTTTTATTAATTTTTATTTTAGGTGTTGGTGCACTTAGAAGATTTATGGGACCATCAGAAATTTTTCGAAATTTATTTCATGTAGGAGACCCCTTGAGCAGTTGCTAGCTTAATAGTGTGCATTAATATATTCTAGATTTTTTTTCTATGAGTATATACGTATATATAAAATATATATATACATATATATTTTAAAGGAATTTATAAAAGAAAAGAAAAGAAAAGAAAACTATTAAATAACTATTCATTACTAAACTATCCAACCATTACCATTACTATCCTACCCACACAACAGCCAGCAAGCATCCGCCCTTTTGCTAGAGAATCCAGCAGCCACCTTGCTATTAAATCCAACGCCACCCTTTTGAATTCCAACAGACCCACGTACCCGCGGATTCCGCCTCCTCTCTCCCTTTCATATATATATATATATATATATATTTCTATTTCAATAAAACCCTAACCCTAGAATCATCCAAACTCTCCCTCTTCCCATCTAGACTTAAGGAGCGCCGCCACCGCATCCGAAGAACCCCGTCAGGCCGTCCAAAACCCATCCCGACGACCGCGACCCCGCGTACTGCAGATTTCTGCAGCGAGGTACCTGTGTTCCGGAGTTGTTTTTCGTCGCCTCGCTCAACCAAATGCCACCCCATCTTCACCAGTATGCTCATCCCTCTTCCATATCTGTATGATAGTAGACCTCGAACAACGCGAAACCGTAGGCAAAAATAGCGCCAAAGATGGCAGAAATAGACTAAATTATGGGATCGCAGAAAACTGCGGTGATCACCCATGTTTCCGAGTTCGTATCTCCCACCACAGAGATCCGAATTCGATGATTCTTTTTGGTATGCGTAGAACACTTGACCTAGTTTATTTTTTGTTAAATAACCCTAGATTATTAACTGCTGTAGATAGAATTAAATTCGTTGGAAAATCCCGCGAATCCACTTTTTCCAGATTTCCAAAAGTTGTGAAACGGAGCGCACTCCGCCAAACAAAACTGCCCCGTCGTGTACCAAGTGTACCAATCGGTGCGCGCAGCGTAACCGGACACGTGAGAGTTCACAGAAACTGATTCGGACACGTGTGTGCGTCAAAATCAGCCCGTATCCGCGGACAAACTTTGTGTTACAACTTTTGCAAAAATCGTGCGCATTTAGTGCACGCTCGTCAGATTGTGACGAAACTTGAGCCACTGGACTCGTGGTAACGCGCTGGTCCTGTGACCCAATTTTCATGCAATTCTGAGATAGTTGACCAAGTCGTCAATTGGCGGGCCCCATGGTTGACTTTTTGGACGAAATTGTGTTCAGTCCATCAAAATCCATATTTGGACATACCGTTGGGTTTGTATTGACATCTAAAGTTTGTTTGACCTATAATTTGTCCCATTTAGAGACTGTTACCCTTGGCACATTTTTCGGTGCAAAATGGACCACACGTGGACCCCACTTTGATCCAAAATTACTATTTTGCCCCTGTGTCCAAATTGGACGAAAGGGAAGTGCTTTCTAGCTATTTTGCTTATTCTGGGAACGTTGGTGATATCTATTTCAGCATCCGGAGACATTTGTTCTGAGGCCGTAGCTTCTGATCCTGTGTGCTTGACTTCTGGACAGTACACCTTGCAGCTTTCTTACCAGGCAAGATACCTTGCCAAATTATTTATAGCATTTTGCATACTTAGTATATTTCTGTATATTTATTGCATTTCTGTATATTTCTTGCATGTGTAGTTTTCTTTCAGTCATTACTATGTATTAGATATGTTGACACACACATGGCACTTAGTATCATGAGATGACAATCATTAGGCGTATGGGCTTTTAACCACTATAGTAAACCATAGTATATAGTTCGCACTACGGGCGTGTGTCACGCTGGTCGCTACCCCCGAGCTATGTCGATTTCTGTAGAGTCGCGCTGGTCGCTACCCCCGAGGTATGACGATTTCTGATGTCCACTAGCGGGTGTGTGAGTTGTGAGGCTTAGATCGAGTAGCCTACCCTTGCCCATACGTCGAAACGTTGTCCTCATTTGCATTCATATAGATTGTCTTGTACATCGTACTTATATATTTTCAAATATTATGCATGTTTACTGTATTCAAATTGGCTTGCTTTTATGTATCTTGTTATGTCCCTCTGAGGACCTGGCCCCCTTCCAGGTGTATCTGTTCTTGAGTATTTACAGGAGCGCAAATTCGGATGGTTATATATGTTTCAAGGATGTCTTCTCTCCGAGCCCCATGATTGTTAGCTGGTATTCCTATATTGTATTTATTGTGTTGTACCTTTACATCGAGTTGGTAATGGATTTATTTCCATCCAACTATCATCCTTAGATACTTATATTGAGATCTAGTTTCATAGACACTGGTTATTTATTTATATTTAATTTTCGTGGATAAAATTTAGATTATACCCTGTGACTTGTGACATATGTTTATACCACTTATGGATTGATATTCATATTACAGCGTACGTGTGGATTTTGGTTTCCATATATTGGAGTTGCCATATCCATGCGGCTGGCATGCTTACGTGTCCTAGTCCTACGTATTTTTGGGACTGGGGCATGACAGGTTGGTCTTGCTGGACTTGCGCATACTGCCCCGAACTTTGCTGCTTAAAATATTAGGTCTACGTCGGGAGAGGACGCTGCACTAGTGGTCAAACTGCTAATGTTGGTCCTTGCGGGCCTTCAATCTTTGCCCGAGGCAGAGCTGGTAACTATCGAACTGAAGAAGCACAGAAGTGGGCATGAACCAATCATATGGTCAGATGCCCCACATATGAAACATTGGTCGTTGGCCCTCCTACATTGATCTCTGGTATGCCCTGGCTTGCCGCAGTGGCTGCATCTTGCTGATACAGACTGCCTGATAGATTATACTGAGGTTACTGTAAAGGTTGGAGGTGCTGGCTGGCAAGGAGTTCTGGCTGCTGGTGCTGGAGGTGATGACTAAATACTGATGCCTCTCATGGATGAGTGTGGACTCTTTTGGCCTCCGGTCCTTGCTACTAATCTCTGGCCGACAAGTTCTTGGGACCTAACTGCCCTGAGTACTGCATTGTAGGTGGTATAATTATGACCTACCGTAAACTACTGAAGCTCAATATGTAACTCTTGCTCAAATCTCTTGGCTCGGTCTTCCTCGAAAGCTACCATGTGAGAAGCAAATAGGCTAAGTCGGCAAAACTCGGCCGTATACTGGTCGACCGATCTTGTATTCTGGCGGAGGTTGATGAACTGCTGCTGTAGCTGGAACTTGGTGGTAGTGTGGAAATACTTTTCCTGGAAGCGTTCCTTGAATGTATGCTAGTCGATGGGCTTCAGAAGCACCATTTCTTGTGCTGCCCACCAATCTCGGGCATGATCTGACAATGGTAGCTTTACGACTGCTACCTTCTCATCTTCTGGATTCTTAGTTGCATCCAGGATGGCCTCAAAGTCATGGAGCCAAGAATCTCCTGAAACTGCATCTTCCGTGCCGATGAACTTGGTTGGGCGCATGTGACTTACATTGGTAGCCTAGTTGTGAGTATAATACTCACTGTTCTAGAGTGCTACTCTAACTCCCTAGCAAAGAGTAGTATTGGTCTGTTCTTGTCCTTGCTGAAACTGCTGGCAGAGTAGGACCACTTATTGGTGAAGCTGGAGTTGTTGTTGTTGCTGTACCATTATCATGGCTTGGATCATATCTAACATGGCCGGCGAGCCTGTCTGCCCTGGTTGTACTGGAAGAACTTGTGGTATTGTCCGGGTTGGCTGGACTGGCTGAGCTGGTATGTTTAACCTCCCCTAATTTTCTAGGGTTTTTTCTTTTATAATAATACGTATACAGAAGATGTACCAATAATTAGTAGTAGTAATAATTATAACAATAATAATAATAATAATAATAATAATAATAATAATAATAATGATAATAATAAATAAAATAAAACAGTCAACCCCAATAAATATATCACTCACCACAACCTTAAATTTTCAGTTAGTTCACTTTTGATATGATTTTACTTAATAATTAAAGTTTCATTGCCTATTATTCAATTTATCATGGACTAGAGTTGTAGGTGACTGAATTTGTGTGGCTCATCCCATGCAAACCTGTGGATAACACACGAGAGTTAACTTCACTTATTCTACCCGACCCACCCCATTCACGACCGCGGCCTAAGGACCGCCTGCACCCCCTCTCGATATATATATATATATATATATATATATATATATATATATATATATATATATATATATATATATGAGCAAAACCCTAACCCTACCCTCAAACTTCCTTCCCTTACTCCTCCTCCTCATCCCTACGACCGCCTCGAACGTCGGAGCACCTCCGTCAAACCGCCCGCCGCCGCTGATCTGACACGCGTGAGACCGCCCGACCAACATCAACCATAGTCAGGTACCCATATCCTGAACTCTATTTATTCCTACATACGCGACCGAATTTCTATCCAGTTATTTAGATTCAACCACAACATGAACACCTTCTAATGTCTTCAAGTAGTTTTATTCGAATTACCCTATTTCTGATGTAAATTTATCCGAAACTTTCTAAAAAATTACTGTTTTAGATATATGTGAATTGAGAGTTTTCGAAACCAATATACTGTTTTGGAAGGCAATTTTCTCCCAATCGACCTAACCAAAATTTAATTTTATTTTCCTGACATGAAGTCAATATAACCAGAATTGAAATGACCTATTATTTGCATATATTTGATCATTAGTTCTATGCAAAAATTTATATTTAAAATCATGAAAAATAGTTTTTTAAGAACTTAGAAACTTGTGATACGGAGTGCGTCATGACAAACCGGACCACCATATTACGTACCAGTTACACCAAAATGAGCGTATGATATATCCTGACGTGTGGGATTAAGTTGATTCGGAAGTGTGTGCGCGTCAGAATCAACCTGTATCCGTAAAAAGTTTCTTGTATCGACGTTTTGAAAATTTCTTCATTAGTTGGTATACGCTGGTCGGAACGTGACAAAACTTGTGCCATTTGATTCATGCTATAACGCTGGACCTGAGACCCAAGTTTTACCCAATGCTGAGACAGTTGACCGAGCTACCTTTTAGCGGGCCCTACGGTTGACTTGACGGGCAAAATTGTGATCCGCTCATCGGAATCCAAAATTTGACATACTGTTGAGTTCGTATCATCGTTTAGAATTGGTTTGACCTATAATTTGTCCTATTTAGAGACTTTTACCCTTGACACATATTTTGATGCAAAGTGGGCCTATAAAAATATTGTTTTGATCCGAAATTATCTTTTTTGTTCCTGTGTTCAAATTGGATGAAAGGGTAGAGTTTTCTGACTATCTCGCTGATTTTGGAGACGTTGGTGATATTTATTTCAGCATCCGGAGACGTTCGTTCGGAGCCTGTAGTTTTTGATCCCTTGTGCTTGACGTTAGGACGCCTATATTACAAATATTGTTTGCCAGACAAGTATATCTTACCATTGTGCTGTTTATTTACATTCATTATTAACATGCATATTTGTTGTTATTCATTTAGTTATTTTATTTTGCTATATAAAATTGCACGTCCAAGAATAGCTTAGGTGCAACGACAGTTGCGTCGTCTTTTGTCACTTTTTTAATATTTTGCATGACGACCTAGTGTTACGAGACCACCCTATAATGTTGAGACATTCTTATGTTTCATTGGTTGTGACACATTTTTTGCACGAGTGTGAGTCTCATGTAGGATACGAACTTGCGTGATTGGTTGGCCACCTTTACGTATGAGACGTGCGACGGATAGAAAATAACTGCTGATAGAAATGCATGCTAGAAGACTTGGCAATTATTAGAGGTATACCGTGGCATGGATATGACATGGATAGAGCATGAGGTGGAAAGAACAACAAGTAGGCATATTGGCTCCTTTACACTTTTTTTTTGTAATCCGTACACTCCGCCGGAGATGCGTGGTCAGATGATCCTTATATTATATTATTTACAGGCGGCCTCTGATAATCGATAGACGTTACATTTTTTAGGCCACTGATTCTTCGAGAGAGTCATATCAATCCTATTTTTAGCTAGATAGCCCATACGTTGGAAAGTTGTTCTCAAAAATATATTTTACATAGACGGTTAGGCGACCCTTTGGATATTATTTCTGTATATTATGGCATATACTTTTTTGTATCTTGTTACGTTCCTCTGAGGACCTGGTATACTTCCAGGTATAGACGAGCAAGATTATCCGCAGGTGTATGGACCCGGGCCTGACGCATCATTCTCTGTTGAGAAGGTCTTACCTTCTGAGTACCAGTGATTACTTCATTGCTGATGGATCCTTAGCTGATGTTTCTTTATTGACATTTATTTTATATTGGGGTTTTGATCTCCTCTATAATTTTAGTTTTTGATATAGTTGATGGGTAGTGGATTTGTCTCCACCCGACTATTATTCTTTTGATACCTCGTACTTGAGACTTTTAGTTATTTATTTTGATATTCCTTTACTTGTGTCTGTGGATGAGATATAGATGCGTGTGACTTGTGATGACAATATATGTACCACTTATGAAATATTTATTCATATACAGTGTACGTGTGTGTTATAATTTTTCCAAAATATTAGAGTGTCATATACATACGACTGGCATGCTACATATTTCTAGTCCTACATATTTTGGGACTGGGATGTGACATATTTTTGTGGTGGCCCATGCAGACCGGTAGTATATTATCTCAGTTACGTTACTGTACCGAGCAAGCCTGCAAATAGGATTAGAGTATAGGATTTCATCCACATGTTTGACTTTCCTCTTTATTTCCGTTCTGAATTCTTGAACTCACCTACCTTCCTTGACCTTCAAAATTATACTCGCTTAATTCTCTTGAAATCGGTATCCTTGTTCTCTCACCTTTTCCTATTCAACGTACTTCCTCTAATAGTTTCTTGAGTATATGCTTCTGCCAGAATATAAGAATCATTGTTGTTAGCTTAGAAGATAATTATGATAGCATACCTACTAAGAAATATAAATTAGAATATTGGCAGCTCCTAAAAGTTTAGCATACCTAATAAACCCTAGCATCTAGCACCTGTAATCTGATTGACCATTATCTCTTGAGATATTTAGGAATGACTTGAGGGTAGTATAGACACTACTAGGGTTAGTTAGAAATTTGACCATATTGATTGACCCTAGTATTTAGGAACCAATAGAAATCCAATGTTGAATATTAGGACTAAACCTAGCTTTCATAGTGAGATAATATAAGAGGACTATAAATTAAGCTTCTTATCTTGATATTAGTAGAGTAGTACCTTAGAAAACCAAGAGCAATAAACCAATACCTTGGTAAGAGCAAGAGTACCCTACCTTCAGCTTAGTAGATCCCCTAGAATCTATGATCATCGTTGAATCCTACTTGAGTCTTTATGAGCTACCGACTGTGCCATATCATCCAACTATCTATATACTTTTCCATCTTGAGTTAATCCCTCCCTCCATCATAGATCAATTGTCATAGATCTTTATCCAATTAAAATATATTGAATGATTAGAATCTTTCCCTTGATCATACCTCGAACACAGAGACTAGCATACCACCTTCCCTTAGAAAACTATGATATTATCAAGAGTCTCTTTATTTGCTTTCATATTTTGTTTCTACGAAATCTTAATGCTCGCTATTTGTATAATGACTAAAAAATTTCCTTCATCTTTCAAATTATGCCACTTTATCCTTCTAATTGTAGGCCAAGTGATTCCTTTTATGTTAGGATATATAGTTTGATAGGATTGTAGTTGTTAATCATAAATTTTAAATTTTTATGCCTAGTAGTTAGAACTTGATAGTTTGAGTTATTCATTTAAATTATAATTTTATGATTATTCTTTAGTTTCAAATCAAGTAATATGTTCTACACATCTCAATACAGGTTATATCCTCTCTCACTCGAGAGCCAGTAACTCCCTATTCTTAAGTTACAGTATTAGTTGATTCTTGTAAGTTGGGTAGCATGTCTAAAAATCTAGTATCCCATAGTCCTTTTGACCCATTAAGGAAGTGTAATTGAATGACACTAACTATATGCTAGCATAAGAATATAGTGTTTATCCAGACTGTAGAACTTTAGAGGCACATATCTCTATTTGGTCGACCAGAGACTTAGACAAGAAGCTAATACGCCGACTGTAGAGGCACATACACCAAGCGAGACTTAGATCCTTGATGAACTTGAGCTATTTGTACCTTCACTCATCATAATCCCACGTACTTATATTATTTGGACTATCTTGACTCATGCTGCTATTACAACCTAGTTTTGCAAGCTTATTCTTTTATCGAGCTTGTTCCTGATATATGTGTTAGTGGGGGCCCACACTAATATATTGTCTAAATACGAATCAGTATATTATGGTCTAGCTAACCTTAGTACGCTTGATTCGCTCTTCGGATGACTACTTTACGTGGATTGAGTTGACTTAGCCTGTTAGACGAATATACTTGCCCCTAGACAAGTCCGAACCTATAGTGTCGATTACACAACTATACTGATACAAGCCTGCGAATAGGAATTTACCAAAAATAAGATTTCAATCAACAACTGTTTTGACAACTCCCTTTTGAATTCTTCAATCGCCCTTGAACCCCGTACTTGTAGTCTATCACCCCCTCCTTGAACTCTTTATTGTTATTTTTCGTCTTTTCCTATTTTGGAAAGACAAACACTCGCACTTGATATAAGTTTGACACACGGATAGTACAAGGTATATCCTATAGGCCAACCGCATTACTTTGTGACTATCTTTGTAATTGAGGGCGTGAAACATGTGATATTTTGTGTTAAAATTTCGAGGATTGACAGTTATCCAAAATATTATGACAGTTTTTGAAACCAACATACTATTTTGGAAGGCAATTTTCTCCCAATCGACCCAACTAAAATTTAATTTTCTTTTTCTGACATGAAGTCAATATAACCAGGATTGAAACGACCTATTATTTGCATATATTTGATCATTAGTTCAATAGAAAAAATTAGAATTAAAATCATAAAAAATAGTTTTTTAAGAACTTAGAAACTTGCGATACGAAGTGCATTTCGACAAACCGGACCACCACATCATGTACCAGTTGCACCGAAAGGAGCGTATGGTATATTCTGATGTATGGACTTTCACGGAAGTTGATTCGGACGTGTGTGCATCAAAATTAACTCGTATCCATAAAAAAAATTTGTATCGACGTTTTCTAAATTTCTCCATTAGTTGGTACACGCTCTTCGGAACGTGACAAAAGTTGCGCCATTGGATTCGTGGTATCACGCTGGTCCTGAGACCAAAATTTTACACGATTTTGAGAGTTGATTGAGCCGACTATTCGCGGGCCCCACGATTGACTTGACGGGCAAAATTGTGATCGGCTCACCAGAATCCAAAATTGGACATACCATTGAGTTCGTATCATCGTTTAAGATTGGTTTGACCTATAATTTATCCTATTTAGAGACTTTTATCCCTGAAATGTATTTGGTACAAAGTAGGCCCATATGGACACCGCTTTGATCATAAATTATCATTTTTGCCCCTATGTCCAAATTGGACGAAAGGGTAGAGTTTTATGACCATCTCGCTGATTTCGGAGACATTGGTAATATTTATTTCAGCATTTGAAGACATTTATTTGGAGCCTGTAGTTTTTGATCCTTTGTGCTTGACGTCGGGATGCCTACATTACACAGATTGGTTGTCAGGCAAGTATACCTTGCCATTGTGCTGTTTATTTACATTCATTATTAGCATGCATATTTGCTGTTGTTTATTTAGTTATTTTATTTTGTTATATAAAACTGCGCATCCAAGAATAACTTGGGTGCAACGACGGTTACGTCACCTTTTGTCACTTATTTAATATTTTGCATGACGACCTAGTGTTATGAGACCACCCCATAATGTTGAGGCATTCTTATGTTTCATAATTTGTGACACATTTGTTACACGAGTGTGAGTCTCATATAGGACACAGACTTGCGTGATAGGCTGGCCACCTGTACGTATGAGACGTACGGCGGATAGGAAATAACTGCTGATAGAAATGCATGCTAGGAGACTTGGCAGTTATTATAGGTATCATCATGGCATGGATATGACATGGATAGAGCATAGGATGGGGAGAACAACAAGTAGGCATATGAGCTCCTTTACAATTTTTTTTTTGTAACCCGTACGCTCCGCCGGAGATGCGTGGTCAGATGACCCTTATATTATATCATTTGCAGTCGGCCTCTGACGATCGAAAGACGTTAAGCTTTTTAAGCCACTGATTCTCTGAGAGAGTCACACCAATCCTTTTTTAGCCAGATAACGCATACGTTGGAAAGTTGTTCTCAAAAGTGTATTTCATAGACGGTTAAGTGACTATTTGGATGTTATTTTAGTATATTATGGCATGTACTTTTTGTATCTTGTTACGTCCTTAAATACTAAATGCATATTTTAAGAGTATTTCTTCCACTGGCACTGCAGTTAACCCAGATGGCCAATGATACGCTTGTCGAGTAAACTTAAATGTACAATCAACATTACTACAACATAACTTGTTACTTTCTCATAAATAAAAATTGAACTTGTGAGGATAAACTTAAACTTGTGATCATAAACTTTCTTTATAAACATAAACATGTATATAAACTTGTCTTGTAAGTGCCGCAGCACGCGTAAACTTGGTCAGTCATAGAGTCCTTGCCTAGCAGAGTTGTTCATGCCGTATAGGCCCCTTAGAGATCGGGGTAGCCGATTGCGCAATATTCTTTCCTCCCAATGATCTTAGTAAATCTTATCTTGTTTGATCAATACTAAATTATTTTAAGTTCTCAAGTCGTAGACACTTGAGAACTCCCTAGAATGACGAGTCACGAGTACGAGCTTTTTATGAGTTATCGTAGTCGCGACACGCGATACATTGGACAATACTCACACTCGATTGCCCAATGTCAAATGCAATAGGTTTTCATACAAAAATATTTCTACTGTGTCGTGAGGATTGTGAACTTGTACATAAACTTGTCTCGTGAATCGCATACAAGAGTTGTCTTGTAATATAAACTTGTAGCGTCATAAGAAAGCACACAACAACAATCACTAGAAGGAGTTATTAAATGAACATAATTAAAAGGAACACAAAAATGTACACAAGTGTTCCTGGTCGCATGCGCCCACTGGCCGCATGTACCCACTAGTCGCATGGACTTACTAGCCACATGCACCCACTGGCTGCATGGACTCACGTGCTGAGTGATGGGTCACAAATAAATTGTCAGTGAAGTGACATAAATCAATTGATGTGACATGCCATAAAATATGTTAGGAAGAAAAGACAAAACCAAAGAAAGATGTGCCAAGGTTCAGAGTCATGCGTCCAAGGGAAGGTAGCTGCATGCTGGAAGGTATATGCGACACAGAGTTTAGGCCGTATAGCACTCTCTGCCGCATATGATGCTGGCCGCATGAGCACTCCATCTTCTCTAATAGCAAGTTCAGCTAAGGCGGAAAGCTCCAAAAATCAAAAAAAAAATCCTTTATAAAACCTTATTTCAAGTCCAAATCTAGCAAACCCAAGCTCAAAATAGCACGAAATCAAATGCTCTATCATATGGAACTACGAGTTTTCAAAAATAACAAGTTTTAATAGATCAAAACTAGGGAAAACTCATGAAACCCTAAACACCAATAACTAAAAATGATTAGGAACACACGGGGAATATTTTCCATCAAATATATTTTTAAAACAACATATATATATATATATATATATATATATATATATATATATATATATATATATATATATATATATATATATATATATATATATATATATATAATTTAAAAATCAAGGCTTCACCATTGAGCAAGATGTACTTGCCTTGGATGACTCCTAGTCTCTACCTCTCTCGGTCCAAGTGATCACCTTAACTGCTCCCAAGTCCTCTAGGGTTAGGGTTCGGCCTAGAGCAAAGGGAAGAGGAGGAAGAAAGAGTAAAATGAGGGAATGAGTGAGGAGAGAGAAATACTCATATATATATATATATATATATATATATATATATATATATATATATATATATATACTAAGAGAAGAGAAAATATGGTTTAGTCATTGGGTTCAGTCAAATGAATCGTATCAAGTGTCCATGCTACGTATGGATCCTAAACTGGGTCTTTGGCAATGCCAATGTATATTCTACTGGTCTCGGGTAGTCTCTCTCAACAACATAAAAAATAATTAATAAAATGACAAGAACCAACATGAGAAATACAACATGAATACATTATAAAAAAAAAATTAAATTTTAGAAATTCAAAAAATACCAAATCTGGATTCAGGCGTGACATAGACGGTCGGGTCGTTGCACTTGTGCCATTTGAATTGGCCCTCTGGGTTGAACGTAGTGGGACGTTACATTATACACCACTCAGAAAAAGTCTCATCCTCGAGACTTCCGGAGCGGAACACGTTCTATCGTACAATATTGAATCTAACTTAAGTATATTACTTTGTGTCATTAGATCCGTTCGAACAAAACTTCCTACTCGTTTTCTGACTCTGTGTCATATGTGTACTTAGTCTGTTTTATTGAATGACTCTATCATTCAATTCGAGTTGACTATATCCACTCGATCGTCGTATTCTATGATTCGGTCTCTACTGCGCTTTAGCGTGGAACATATATCGCTTAACGCGGAGCATGATCTACTATATACGAAGATCTTAGGCTGAGGCTAACTTATCCAAATTGTTATACTCATCCACGCTAATCTAAACATATTCACTTGCAATTGCATTAGAGTTCAGCATATGACTGATTCTGGATCGTACACATGTTTAAGGGATCCCCGAAGCACATGTATTTCAACCAAGCTTAGCGATAGCAAAGTCTTTGTAATCAAGTTCAGCATATCACTGAGTCTGGATCATGCCCACATTCATGGTATCCCCCAAACATATATATTTCAACCAAACTTAGCGATAGCGAAGACGGACAAGCTACTCCTGAATATCTCAAGTGTTCTCATCTTATGAATCACAATGATACCTCGAGCGGGGTTAATCAAAATCTACGTTAATCTAAGTCCAACTGAAAATCACGCATTGTACTACCATCAACCACGATCTATCCAATCTACCGACTAGCGTCCAAGTCCTATCTCTGAGTCTTACTGCCCCAGTTCTATAGTTTACCCAAGCGATACTTTAAAGTCGGTCACTCAGTTCTTTTACTCGACATAAGATCGTCTGCTTAATCACTAGGTCAATGCCCAAAGTCATAGGTTCATTTCAAGTTCATGATTCATATCATACAATCTGTTGCACAATAATCACCCTAATTCCTAAGGTCAAACAATTATTCATTTTTACGGGATATTATATCCTTGCTCGTCTTACTCAAATTTCTAAACATCGAGCAATGATCATCCTGCTCTCATTCACAATAATTTGTTTCATAGGGTCCGTGTATGTTTCAGCAAACCTATTCCTAAGACATGTTCGTTCAGTCAAATCTTCGATATATCATGTCTTATGTCAAACCTAGTGATTCACATTGTTTATCTCCTTAAATATGTTTGAAAGAATCCATATATCCATTCTTAGTCTAGACTCACGATTCAATCGCTAATCTTCGATCTCAATCATAAACTCTAAGTCATCCAACATAATTTACATATCCGTTCACGAAACCATCAGCGTGTCTTACTTCATGTTCTTAACTAACTTATCCTCGAAATACTTTCAATTCATTTGTATCCTCAAACTCGCCTTATCATGTTAAACTACAAGTCAAAATGATCCTCCAATTGTCATGCTCCGATCTTTCGCAAGTTTGATCATCCCCACTAGATGTGATATCACCACACTGATGCTCCCGCGGGATAATTACCCTCATCCTGGCGTGACGCATGTGCGAGCATGGAGTTGCGCTCGCACAAGACAAGAACGTCAAACATTGTGGTTATCATCGAAATGACCAAGATACTTTATCGTTATACTTCGTTTGATCCAAGTTATATATTAATCCACCAAGCCATGTTTATCTAATAACCATTCATGTCGTGATCATAATATGCCTAACCAACTTGTCCAAACTTTAATGTTATCGTTCGATCAATCCATAGTCTACCTCTAGCATTCCTCAAACAATTAAGTTTAAATCCTCTAGCCAAAGTCTATTCACCTTCATTACGTTCTATTTCATCGAGTTCATCTGCATATTTATCGAATATGTTAGGCCCTGATCTCCCATGAGTTTGATCATCCCCGTTGGACATAAAATTACCACGCCAACGCTACCGTGGGATAATCGTTCTCATCTGGGCCTGATGTCAAGTGATATCTTTCGAACTAGATTCAAGATTATTCTTCCAAACCTAAGGTTAAATCCATTATTGCTTACCTCAATTCATTGAACCACAAAATTCTCTAACTTATATCAATTCGTGCTATCTTCCAACTATCGATGTCATATCAAGTCTTTCAAATTTGAAATTACAATATTCCATACTCAAGCTAATTTATATCAAGCAATATCCAACTAATCCTAATTTTTCTTGTGCGCTATCTCCCATCGTGATGACTCTGATTGCATCCTCAAATACTCAATCACGATTTAAGTTACAATCTGAAATCGCACGTATAATCCACTAAGTTTTCTCAACAACATATACATTCCGTTACTTTGTTCTGAATCCTTATTCGTTACCATTCCTGATTCACACAACTCATTCTTAAATCGTCCGAACGAACTTCATACGAAACATTCACCTTCACAACTAAGTAAACCATACTAATTCTAAGGCTTTGCACGATCATGTCGCTTACTGACTGACTCATTGCTACCCCAAAATTCTCTGTTAGCTTAAACATTTTCAAGATGATACATACACCACTCAGGGTTCGAGCTAGTCGATAAATCCTTGAAACTCACTCTATCCTTAAATCTCTTATTTATTCCTGAGATATCGCATACACCACTCAGGAATCGTGTCATCTAAATAAATCATCAATCGCATTTGCTGCTCTCGGATATCCATCCAGTTTGTTTCTTAAAACGCCTGCATGATCCCTTCGTGTTGCCTATATAATCTTAGTCTCATATATACCTCTATCGATAGTCATCCAAGTACCATATTTTGACTTATACTTACTGACACAAATATTCATTTGAACCATTTTTAAAATCCAAGCACGATCTCCTATATTCACCTTTGCGATACTCTGATAATGTCTCCATCGATTTCCATTCTAAGCCCGACTTACACTTATTCGAATAATATCCAATCTCGTTCACAAACTCACTTGCACCAAAGGGTCTAGGTGCATGATATCCAACATGACTTAGCCAAAAGACTGTGTGCATAGATATACCGTTTGAACGATATTCTAATTTCACACACTTATTCGCTAGCATCAGGGTAATGTTATTCTGGTTTGCACATGACTTGTCAATTCTAGCATGAGTCTATTCTCGTAAAGTCTGACACAACTCGGCACAAAGTCCTTCGCATAACTATCCCATTCAACCAATCATTCACATGCACTTTCGAAAATATTTAGACTCATTGTATGGAATATCTCAATGGGACAACGAAAGAGAGCGTATGTACATAATCCACGAAGAGCTTTCAAAACTGAGATAATCGATATGAAGTACAAGGACATAAAATCGTACTCTGATACCATTATGTCACGCCTCAGGCCCGGCTGTAGTGCCCCGTGCCTATTTCGCCCGGGAGACGCACTAAGTAAAGGCTTGTGACTAGTTTGACTCAAAATTTGAACTTAATATAAAATGACCCTTTCGACATTAAATCGTGGCGGACGAATAAACGAGAATCATTCTAACTAATGGTTTTGCTTCTGTTGGAATAAGTCATAGATGCAGCGGACTTCATCTCGGGGAGTGATCTCCATATAAGAGTCCCTTCGATGGGACCAGTCGGCTGTTGCTTTTCTTGAACGTTTTCGTTGCGAGATTTTAGATGAAGTATTTTTGCGTCGTTGTCTGATTTTATTTTCTAAGAAAATTGCTAGGACGGATTGAGAACGGATTCTAACACGATGCTGGTGCCATTACAGGAATGCACGCAGTTGACGTTTGATCATAGAGAAGCGAGTATCCTTCCTCGGCACATTCCCTAATCGGTGGGTGGTTCGGTCCCTTCTTCTTTACTCGGTCACGTAAACACATACTTTTCCTCGAATGAGTTCGTATCGACGATGTCTGGTTGAATGTAAATATATAAATGTTATCCACAATGCATACTTACCACCAAGGAAAGAACATGGTTAACTGTAATCGTCGAGCGCATTTGTGCGTGCGACCTATAACATAAGCTTCGTACGCGGAGCCGATAGTTTTGGTTCGAACCACAAAACTATTACAATAAATGCGATACTAAAATCATCGATTTGCGGCAAGGTGCCTCCGAATATTTGGTGCCTACAGGTTTTCCAAAATAGAACATACAACTTATAGGAAATATTGAATCAGTACATGAGTTCATAAATAATTATGCTTAAATCTGCTTTGTGTCATGCATATGCATCATAATTAAATTATTCAAGCATTCGCATGGTCATAGACAAATTGTGCACAAGGTTAATGTTTCCTTGAAACGGTATCTGGGGCACCAGAACCGAATCGACCTAGGGAAAATAATAGAACGTGCTTAGGCACGGGGCATTGAGGGACCTCCAGAGAGCTTGTAACCCGGCTGGAAGGATTCACCGAAATGCCTTAAAATAGTCCATTATGGTATCTTCAATATCACCAATGACCACATATAAGATATTACGCATGCTAATGTATTGTCTTGTGTAGGGGATAAGTATTATATGTTTTAATGCATGGACGTGCGCGTCGGGTGAATAAGTTATCACCGATGCTTGCGTTATATATTCAACTTACTACTTTCAAAATATGCTTAAGATATGAACTGCAAATTCACTCTAGTTCAAAATAGCAAGATAATATTCAATGCATGCACCCCTTTAATAAGCAGCGTCAGTTTAGAAGAGTGGGGTCGTCCCGCTCACCAGTACAAGTTGGCGTACTGATACCCAATATCTCAGGGGTCGTGAATGCGGAGGGCGCACAGTACTAGGCCGATGCTGAAGATTGAAGAGACGACGTGAAGATCTTTCTATTTTGAAGTATAAATGAAGCCCAATTTATTTTGAAGGCATTTTATAACAATCTATACAAAGGGTGTGATGTTTGGGACAACAAGTATTATTCATGGCAGCTTGTTTGTCTTTTTGTTATTTCAATCAAATATAGCCGACTCGACATAAGCAATGTACTTCATATCAATGTAATATATTTCAAGTTATGAATAAAAAAGTAAGTTTCTTCCTATTCAAATAACGCGTCTTAATATTTCTATTTCTGCTGCAATGTGACTTATACTCCGTGTTTCAAACGAATTATCAAAAATACACGTTCTTGCCTTGTGCGTTGCGCAACCTAGGCACATACGGCATCACGGCTAGGGGACGATTATCGACTTTACAGAGTCGGGACGTGACAAGTGGTATCAAAGCACTAGGTTCACTTCTTCGAATTTTTTAAAAATGTTTTCTTGAGGTTTTGATGCGATTTTCTCGAAGGAATACTTTCGATGTATGCTGCTGCATGAAATATTTGTACCATACAGTAAACTAGTAAATATTTTACAAGTACTAACGGGTTTACTCTCTTTTTGTAGCTATAGCTAAGAACAATAACATTGTTGCTGCACTACCACTAGCCTTAGCGGATGTGTACGATGTCTTCCCCGTTTCTCAACTATGGAAGTACATGCATGATCCAAGTCACGTAGTTAAATTCGATCAACTTGTGCTGAGCGCAAACTTGTCATACTCGGAGGAACCAGTGCAAATTTTGGACCGCAAGGAGAAGGTTCTGCGGAACCGTTCGGTACTCTTGGTTCACGTGCAATGGAGGAACCATTCGGTTGAAGAATCGACATAGAAAATGGAGGCAAAGATGAAGGAGAAGTATGCTTCGTTATTCGTCGAGTCGGAGGTAGGACCCTTGTTCTTAAATTTTGGGACGAAACTTTTTCTTGGTGGTATATTATGTAGTACCCCATCCCCGTTTCGACCGAGAGATGCACTACGTAAAGGCTTGTGCCTAATTTGACTCAAAATCTGAACTTAATATAAAATGACCTTTTCGATATTGAATCGTGGTGAAAGAATAAACGAGAATCATTCTAAGTCATTATTTGGTTTCTGTTGGAATAAGTCCTAGATGTAACAGACTGCGTCTCGGCGAGTGAGCTCCATATAAGAGTCCCTTCGACGGGACCAGTCGGCTGTTGCTTTTCTTGAACGTTTTTGTTACGAGATTTTGGACGGAGTATTTTTGCGTCGTTGTCTGCTTTTGTTTTCTAAGGAATTCACTAGGACAAATTGAGAACGAATTCTAACAAGATGCTGGTGTCATTATAGGAACACGCGTAGTTAACGTTTGATCATAGCGAAGCGAGTCTCCTTCCTTGGCACATTCTATAATCAGTAGATGGTTTGGTCCCTTCTTCTCTACTCATTCACGTAAATACATACTTTGCTTCGAATACGTTCGTATCAACGATGCCCGGTTGAATGTAAATATATAAATGTTAGCCACAATGTATGCTTTCCACCAAGGAAAGGAAATAGGATAACTGTGACCGTCGAGCGCATTTGTGCTTGCGACCTATATCATAAGCTTCGTAAGCGGAGCTGATAGTTCTGGTTTGAAATACGAAAATGTTGAAAGAAATGTGATACTAAAATCATCGATTTGTGGCAAGGTGCCTCAGAATATTTGGTGCATACGGGTTTGCCAAATCAGAACATACGGCTTGGAGAAAATATTGAATCAGTGCACTAGTACATAAATAATACTGCTTAAATCTGCTTAATGTCATGCATATGCATCATAATTAAACTGTTCAGGCATTTGTATGGTCTTGGATAACTTGTGCACAAGTTTAATTTTTCTTGAAATGGTATCCGGGGCACCGAAACTGAATCGACCTAGGGAAAATAATGAAACATGCTAAGGCATGGAGCATTGTGGGACCTCCAGAGGGCTCGCAATCCGACTGGAAGGATTCACCGAAATACCTTAAAATAGTCCATCATGGTGTCTTCAATATCACCAATGACCACATATAAGATAGTACTCATGCTAATGTATTGGCTTGTGCAGTGGGTAAGTATTCTATGTTTCAATGCAGGGACATGCGCGTCGGGTGAATAAGCTATCACCGATGCGTGCATTCTATATTCGACTTACTACTTTCAAAATATGCCTGAGATATGAACTGCAAATTCACTCTAGTTCACAATAGCAAGATAATATTCAATAAATGCGCCCCTTTAATAAGCAACGTCGGTTTAGGCGAGTGGGCTCGTCCCGCTCACCAGTACAAGTAGGCGTACTGATACCCAATATCTCAGGTATAAAAAATGCGGAGGGCGTACGGTACTAGGCCGAAGCTGAAGATCGAAGAGACGACGTGAAGCTCTTACTATTTTAAAGTATAGATGAAGCCCAATTCATTTTAAAACTATTTTGTAACAATCTATACAAATATTGTGATGTATGAGACAACAAGTATTATTCATGGCAGCTTGTTTGTCTTTTTGTTATTTCAATCAAATATAGCCGACTCGACAAGAGTAATGTACTTCATATCAATGTAATATATTTCAAGTTAGGAAGGGAAAAGAAAGTTTCTTCCTATTCAAATGATGCGCCTTAATATTTTTGCTGTAATATGACTTATACTCTGTGTTTCAAATGTATTATCAAAAATATACGTTCTTGCCTTGTGCGCTGCGCAACCTAGGCATGCACGACTTCACGTTTGGGGGCGATTATCGACTTTACGAAGTTGGGGCATGACAAGTGGTATCAGAGTACTAGATTCACTTCCTTGAATTTTTCAAAAATGTTTTATTGAGGTTTTGATGCGATTTTCTCGAATGAATGCTTTTAATATATGTTGTTACATGAAATAATAGTCCCATGCAGTAAACCTATAAATATTTTACAAAGTACTAATGGGTTTACTCTATTTTTTTAGCGATGGCTAAGAAGCGTAACACTGTTGCTGCAAGCAGTGCTCCGATTATCCCAAATGACACAGAAAGCTCGGGAGAGTCCGGTGGGATGGGTTCAAGTGATGCGACAAAAAGGATGCAGCATATGATGGAAGTACAGCAGAGGCAAGCAACGACCTAATAAGCGCAAATTCAAGCCTAATTTAGTGTGCAACAGAAACAAATGGATGCGATGATGCAGATCATTAAAACCTTGGTGCCTAGCAACAACACGGCTGCGGTGGCGCCCATGCCCCGAGTTGTGGCGGAGGAAGACGACAAAAAATAAGAAGTCCAGCACCCGACCAGGATTTTTTGCATTGTAGGCAAGTTCACAAAGATGCACCCACAAATGTTTACTGGGAAGGCCGAACCATACATAGTGATGGGGTAGATCTCTAATCTTGAGGGACTGTTTATCCTCCTCAACATCAAAGGATCCAAGAGGGTGGGGTGCGTAGCGGTAAAGCTAAAACTAAGGGCGCATGTCTGGTGGGAGGCCACCAAACAGGAAATCTATGACACAAACCCGCACTCAAAATTACTTGGGAAATGTTCATGGATGCCTTCCTTGAGCAGTACAATCCCCGTACAGTACGACAACAAAAGGAGGATGAGTTCTCCACACTGAAACAAGGCAACATGTCTGTGGATGACTATGACTCAGTCTTTGCAAAGCTAGTAAAGTTTGTAGGGGCCTTCCTACCGGACAAGCAGTCGTGGTGCTACCATTTCGAACATGGTTTAAATGATGACCTTCGTCGGGAAATCATGAATCAACAATGTGCAATATATCGAGAGTGCTATGAAACTGTCGTGAAAAGCGAGCGGCTATTTGGGTGTGGTTCACAGAAGTCAGGATTGATCGTTCGCAATAATTTTAACAAATGTCCTAATAACATTAGAGGATCTAGTGCGTACAGGTGTCCGAATACTTTCGAACACAAGGGAACCTACCAAGGAGTACATTGTAATAAGTGCGGCAGAAACGGGCATAAGACTGAGGAGTACTATAAGAGAGTATGCCTTAGGTGTGGTCGCTTTGACCATAATGCTTAACATTGTTCGGGATGTTAGAAACCATCGAGGAATAACTTTCAGAATCAAAATCATCCGAGGAAATTTCTGAACCATAACAGGGACCACAACTTCATGACGCAAACGTGGTGCCGGTGAACCTGCAGAATCAGCGTCCTGGAGCCCAAGACAGAGTCTACGTATTAACTCAGGAGGAAGCATTCGCTTTCAACATGGTTGTAACAGGTATATTACTATATAAAGATATACCTGATAGAGTGCTTTTTGATTCAGGTGCAACACATAGCTTTATATCTGCTGAATTTGCTAAAGAAAGTAAATTAGCTATAATATCGTTATATATGATCATTTATGTTAGTACCCTATCGGGAAAAGACATGCCTGCAAGTTTAATTTGTAGGAACAATTATCTCTGCGTTGGAGGAACGAAGCTATCATTGGATGTCATTGTACTAGACATCACGGAGTATGATATTATCTTAGGCATGGATTAGTTAGGTGCATGCCATGCCATGATCGACTGTGCAGAGAATAGAGTTGTGTTCCGTCTACCTGGGGAAACATAGTTCTTGTATTCGTGCAGCTCGACGTCAAAGACAACAATGATAGTATCGGCGGTGATGGCAAGATACATGTTGTATTCTGGCTGCGAAAGACACATTGCTTCGGTAAGAGACACACGTAAGAAAGGTGCAAGCACGACTCAGGCTGCCATCAAAGCTGATTTTCTAGATATGTTTTCAGACGAGCAACTCGAAATGCCACCAGATCGTGAGATAGAGTTCACGATCGATACCTTTCTGGATATGCAACCGATATCAAAGGCACCGTACAAGATAGCACCAGTAGAACTTAAAGAACTCAAAGTATAGTTACAAGAGTTGTTAGATCGAGACTACATCTGTCTGAGCGTTTCTTCCTGGGGAGGTCCAGTATTATTCGTGAAAAAGAGGGATAGATCAATGCAGCTATGCATTGACTATCGGGAACTAAAAAATCCATGGTGCAGAATCAATAACCCTTGCCTCGGATAGACGACATGTTCGATTAATTTCAGGGAGCAACGTTGTTCTCCAAGATTGATCTCCAGCTGGGCTATCACCAAATAAAGATTTAGCTTGAGTATGTGACAAAGTCAGCATTTTGAACCAGATACGGGCATTACAAATTCCTAATGATGTCGTTCGGTTTGATGAATGCTTCGACCGCATTTAGGGATATGATGAATAGAGTCTTCCGACCCTTCATAGACAAATTCGTGGTCGTGTTTATTGATGATATTCTTTTATGTTCAAAGAACAGGAAAGAGCACGTGGAATATTTAAAGATCATGCTATAAACCTTGCGAGAGCATCAATTGTTTGCCAAACTAAGTACAAATTCTGGATGAGTAGGATATCCTTCCTCGGATATGTTATCTCGGTAGAAGGTGTCTGGTGGACTCAAAAAAAAATTAAAGCGATCGTAGTAGACTAAAGGCAGCCTATGTCAGCAAGCAAGATTCGAAAATTTCTAGGCTTAGCTGGCTACTACCGCAAGTTCGTAAAGAACTTTTTGAGAGTGGCATCACCTCTGACCCACCTCACCTAGAAGGAATCGCATTCGTATGGAGCGGCAACTGTGAAACTAGCTTTCAGGAGTTAAAGAAACTGCTCGTCTCAACTCCAATCCTTGTAATTCCGGAAGTGCCTGAAGGGTTTCAGATTTATAGCGATGCATTTGGACTTGGCTTAGGGTGCATTCTAATGCAAAGGGATATGGTGATCTCTTACGTTTCGAGACATTTGAAGCCACACGAGAAGAATTATCCAATGCATGACCTATAACTAGGGACAATTGTGTTCGTGCTGAAATTGTGGCAACACTATCTCTACGGTGTCGTTGGCAAAATCTACACGGATCACAAAATCCTCAAATACCTTTTCATCAAACGAAATTGAACTTACGATAGAGATATTGTTTGGAACTCATAAATGAATATGACTTGACGATCGCTTACATGCCGGACAAAGAAAATATGGTAGCAGACGCTTTGAGTCAAAAGTTTGTGGGTTCACTATCAATAGACGGCCAAGTACTATGAGATCTAGAGAAAATGGGCATCAAACTCAGAGTTTAAGTCCAAGGGACACAGCTGGCTCAACTACAACGTGAACCGAGTTTATGGAAAAAGTTAAAGTTCGCCCAGAAGGGCGACATGTTCCTAAAGAAGATGCACGAGCTAGTTTTGAGAGGTAAGGCGACCGACTTCGCGGACAATGCGAGTGGAACATTGCTAGTGAAGGGAAGATTGTACGTTCTTAACGATCTAGAACTCATAAGAGAAATTATATTGGAAGCCCACTATGCGAAGTATTCTTTACATCCCGGGAGCACCAAGATATATAAGGACTTGCGCACCACTTTTTCGTAGGACGACATAAAATGGGATGTGAAAACCTTTGTGTCACAATGTATGGCTTGCCAACAAGTAAAAGCCAAACAACAACGGCCTGGCGGGGAGCTGCAGAACCTCACTATTCCCGAGTGAAAATGGAACAATATCGCAATGGACTTCATCGTCCATTTTTTGAAGATGCTATAGGGAAACGATGCAATTTGGGTCATTGTTGATAGATTGACCAAGTTCGCACATTTTATCATGATCAAAGTAACATGGAGCGTCGATCGGTTAGCACAGATTTATATTGACGAAATTGTTCGACTCCAGCTATTACTGGTATTACCCATCCGCCAGGAGAATTTATAAACATATTATAAGTAGATCCATATGAAATGAATGAAGACTAGATTCAGTATTCAGAGTTTGCCTTGATTTGGTACAACTCTCACGACCCGCACCCGTAATCGAATTTTTTGGAGATAATTCCTTACTACAGTTCGACGGAGGGACTTTGGATCACCATTTCAAGTATTGCTCCTATTGGACTTCTTATGTCAGAATATGGATCGAATAATAAATATTTCTTTTCAGGTGGTCTAGAGAGTGAGCAGAGAAAAAGGGAAGGAGGTCCTCATACCGAGTCGCACACTTGAGCAGTACGGGAGATTGATCAATATAAATGGAATGTTGAGAAACCAAATTCATAAGGAAATCAGAAAAAATAAGATGTTTCTTTTGTCCCTTTCAGGCGATCCGACATTTGAATACCGGAAGGCGCATAAGCAAAAAAGAAAGCAGAGGACTAAAAATCCTCGTTTAACCAGTTCAAATCTGGTTCCTGACATGTGAATAAGATATCGGTCCCGAATGATGAACCGTATATGGACAGTTCCAATAAGATTTCATTCTTGAACAAAAATCACCCGCCACGATCGTTTCAGACAGAGACGAGCGATTCTTATCGCATTTATGGACGAGTCTACAATCTGCAATGGGAACAAAGTTAAATTTTAGTACCGCATATCATCCTTAAACAAATGACCAGACTGAGAGGGTGAACCAAATACTTGAAGATATCTTGCAGCTGTGTGCTAGAGACTTAAAAACTAGTTGGGATATGCACTTGCCATTAGCAAAATTTAGGTATAACAATAGTTATCAGTCGAGCATTATGATGACACCATATAAAGTCTTGTACGGAAGGAAGTATCGATCACCGATATGCTGGAAGAAAGTCGACGAGCAACAAGTAGTCGGACCGAAACTAGTTGAGCAGGCCATCGAGAAGGTTCGTATGATTCGAGATAGACTTCGCATCGCGCAGAGCCGTCGGAAGAGTTATGCAGATATCCATTGACGACCATTAGATTCATGGTCGAGGACTACGTATTCTTGAAAGTTACACCAATACGGGGTGTAATACGGTTCAGGGTCAAAGGCAAGCTAAGTCAAGGTTTGTTGGTCCCTTCGAGATTCTCGAGAGAGTGGCAGTGGTAGCTTATCGGATTGTACTACCACCGACCTTCGCGGATGTGCAAGATGTCTTCTACGTTTCTCAACTACGGAAGTACGTGCATGACCCAAATCATATTGTTAACTTTGATCAACTTGTGCTGTGAGCAGACTTGTCATAGTCGGAGGAACCTGTGCAAATTTTGGATTGTAAGGAGAAGGTTCTGCGAAACCATTCGGTACTCTTGGTTCGTGTACAGTGGCGGAACCATTCGGTCAAAGAATCAACTTGGGAAATGGAGGCGGAGATGAAGGAGAAGTACCTACGTTATTCGTCGAGTCGGAGGTAGGACTCTTGTTCTTAAATTTTGGGATAAAACTTTTTCTTGGTAGTATATTATGTAGTGCCCATCCCCGTTCCGACCGGGAGATGCACTACGTAAAGGCTTGTGGCTAGTTTGACTCAAAATCTGAACTTAATATAAAATGACCCTTTCGGCATTGAATTATGACAGAAAGATAAACGAGAATTATTTCAACTCATGGTTTGGCTTATGTTGGAATAAGTCCTAGATGCAGTGGACTGTGTCTCGGCGAGTGAGCTCCATATAAGAGTTCCTTCGACGGGACCTGTTGGCTGCTGCTTTTCTTGAATATTTTTGTTACGAGGTTTTGGATGAAGTATTTTCGCGTCATTGTTAGTTTTCGTTTTCTAAGGAATTTGTTAGGATGAATTGAGAACGGATTCTAACACGATGCTGGTGTTGTTGCAGAAACGTGCATAGTTGACGTTTGATCGTAGCGAAGCAAGTCTCATTTCTCGGCACATTCTCTAATCGGTGGGTGGTTCAGTCCCTTCTTCTCTACTCGGTCCCGTAAACACATACTTTGCCTCGAATATGTTCATATAGGCAATGCCCAATTGAATGTAAATATATAAATGTTAGCCATAATGCATGCTTACCACCAATGAAAGAACATAGGATAACTGTAACCGTAGAGTGCATTTGTGTGTTCGACCTATAACATAAGCTTCGTATGCGGAGCCGATAGTTGTGGTTCGAACCATGAAAATGTTAAAAGAAATGTGATACTAAAATCATCGATTTATGGCAAGGTGCCTCAAAATATTTGGTGCCTACGGGTTTGTCAAATCAGAACATACGGCTTGGAGGAAAGATTGAATCAGTGCATGAGTTCATAAATAATACTGCTTAAATCTGCTTAATGTCATGCATATGCATCATAATTAAATTGTTCAAGCATTCGTATGGTCATGGACAACTTGCACACAAGGTTAATATTTCCTTAAAATGGTATCCGGGGAACCAGAACCGAATCGACCTAGGGGGAAATAATGGAATATGCTAAGGCGGAGGGCATTGCGGGACCTCCAGAGGGCTCGCAACCCGGATGGGAGAATTCACCAAAATACCTTAAAATAGTCCATCATGGTGTCTTCAATATCACCAATAACCGCATATAAGATAGTGTCACTACCATATTTTCTAGGAATTAATATTTTAGTCATTTCATAATTAATTAAATATTATGCATGTTGAATATTTATTTATTATATTATTTATTTATTGTTAGCATATTAGATTTTATTTTTGGACTTGTATTAGTGGACCTAACTAGTTTAGATTAGATCCATGGACCAATATTTTATTTTAGTTAGAATTGAGCCCAATAGTATGCCCAATCATTAAGAGGATGATTAATTAAGTTAAAACCCATTAGACTAGAACCTTCCTTCTTTAATTAATTTTTTTATGAGAGGCCCCAGAGGATATTTTAGATATTACATAGTAGCTTGAGTAAGGGGGAAGGGGCCGGCCTATATAAGGGGGAAAAACTTTCTCTCTCTTCATTTTTTATTTTTAATCTAGATCTAGAATTTCTCTTAACCAAATTTCTTCATTTTCACATCAAATTCCACCCAAATTTCTTTTCAATTCCTTCCTAAATCATCATTGGAGGCTATTGAAGCAAGGATCTACAAGAAGGAAGCAAGGATCTACAAGGAGGAGCAATGATCTACAAGTTGGAGGCTCTTTTCACCCAATTTGGCAATTTTATTTGGAATCCATCTTCCAATACGTACAATTCAGTTTTTTCCCCTTTAATTAGACTCTAAATCTGTGATTTAATTATTAGGAACCATACCATATGCTAAGGCTACCCATAGGAATTGAAATTAGGTTCATATGAGGCCTATGGAGAAAGTTATGTGGTATTTTGTGTCAATTTGGGGGAAATTTCGAGATTGACATATTTTTTGTTTGTCAATTAGTCAATTAGACCAAACTGACATATGTTTGATTGTGTGTGGCTAGTATCGTGTCCATAATTGGATACACGTAGGCCGTATCCCAACAATTTGGCGATACAGATAGATTTGGGGGGTTTCTTCCGACATGGGGGTTTGAGCATGTCATATTTTGACACGAACACGAAGATGAGTAATTAGCTCTTTGTATTGTTCATAATTATTATTTTAGACTTGCTCGTGTCCTTCGGGTACGTTTGGTTGTGTGGTGAATCATATCGCAAGTGTATCATAGATATAGTGTGGTACGGGCGCGAAGTACTCCACTTGTTTGTTTTATTTCATTTCTAGATTCAATTTGCCTTGTGTATAGCTATTATAATATCAATTTATCATTGTATATGATATATATGTATATATATTATGTGTTCATTGTATGATGATTAGTGTGTATATATATATATATATATATATATATATATATATATATATATATGTGTGTGTGTGTGTGTGTGAGTGTGTGTGTGTGTGTGTGTGTGTGTGTGTGTGAGAGAGAGAGAGAGAGAGAGAGAGAGTTAGTAATTATAAATATATGTATAGATGTATGTGTGTGAGTGAGAGTGTCATATATATATATATATATATATATATATATTGTGCTTGTGTGTGTGTGCATAGTTGTTTATGTATAGTGTGTAGTGAAGGGGGGGCATTCGAGCAGCATTCAGCCTGTACGAGCAAATGCAGCAGTTCAGTGGTAGCACGCAGCAGGGCAGTGCACGAGCATACCACAGCAAGCAGTGTTAGCCATCAGCAATATATCAGTAGCAGTAGCAACAACATGGAGATGAACATGCAGCAGCAGCTAGCTAACAATATGTACTACTGTAGCTGCAGTAAGGAGACTCACTACAGCAACAGCAAATACATTACATCAGCAACAGCAAAGTGCAGTGGCAGCTTCAGCAGCTAGCTTCAGCAGCTAGCAACTACAGTTGCATGCGCAGCAGCAGCAGCAGCTAGTAGTAGGCAGCATGCAGTGTTAGCAACTGCTGCAGCAGCAACAACGAGCACTGCACGACCAACAGCAGCTTGAGCAGCAGCATGTAGCAGCAAATACAGTGGCAACAGTAGGGTACCCGCAACTACTGAGTAGGTAGATTTGTTAGCTAGTAGTTCATTAATAGTTAGTTGGTTAGTTAGTTATTTGATAGTCTAGTTCCTTGATAGTTTAGTTAATAAGTTAGTAAGTTAGTTACCTTGTTATATAGTTATATAGTTATGTAATTATGGTTAGTTAGTTGATAGTTTAATTAATAATTTAGTAGATAGTTTAGTTAGCTTGAGGTGTGGTTAGTTGCTTTGGTATATAGTTATATATATATATGTACTTGTTATTAGTTATATATATGTAGTTACGTATTGATATTTAGTAGTTATATATACTTGTATCTCTAGCTAGGGATATGTAGGTATGTATATATGTATATATGTTTTAGTATGTTAGTAGTTAGTATAGTTAGTAGTAGTGTATTATTAATAGTTGTTAGTTATAGTTAGTATATTGGGTAGTTAAGTATATGTAGATATCACATTACCTTGTGATACCAAGGTAATGTCAAGGTATTGAAGGATACTCAAGGTATTGGGTTCAAGTATCAAAGTGAGGGGTAGGTGGTGTGATGCCGCATTGGTTCAAAGCCAAGGTATCCACTTATCATTAGTTTAGTTAGGAATATTAAATATTATTGATTGTATATGCATATTATAATATTTCCATATCTAATTAATTGAGTATCATAGGATACAGTATCCTATTGATTTTTTAGTATCCTAATATAGCTAGTGTGGCCTAGTTGCATAGTGTATGGACCTAATATCCTAGAGATAGACTCATACAACCTAAAAATAGCTAGTTTGACCAAGTTTGACCTAGAGTTGACCTAATTTGACTGTTTTGACTTAGAAATGGCTTTATAACCTAGAAGTTAACTAGTTTAACTTATTTTTATTCCAAAATCTTGTATTAATATAATATTCTATATATAGATTTGTGTGACACCAGTTCGAACACCATTTTTTATCATTTGCTCTGGACCACAGACGAGTACATTCTCTGATAGTTTCTATTATTTGATTACTACCTAAAAAGTATTTAGAAATGTTACTTATGATTCTTGATACGATGGTACATGGATTGGTATTGTTATTGGATCGTCAGTCATGAGATGTTACCTTAATTATTGAGATGGTATCAAATACTACTCCTTGTTGGTATTTGATTACATTGAATATTATAGGTTAAACATTGGATACATTGGCTAGTAACGTGTCATGATTCGATCCATCGTATCAGTCGGGACGGGAGAAATACCAATTAAATATATGATCAAGAACTATCTGCTAGTAGTGTAATCATTGGCTACTAACTAATCATGCACTTCACGTATGGTTGAGTTAGCTCCTTAGTATAATTATTGAATCTCCCAAGCCGATCATATATTTAGTTAGTATCTCAAGCACATAGTATATTATAGACTCCATTTCCAGTTCATAGATTACCCTGTTCTATTTCTGACATTATAGTTCATTCTTGTACGCATTGATTTATATTATGTTAGTAGTTTTGACTGTTCTTTCATTATTCTTGATCATCAGTTATATTTTTATCGTAGATAGTATCCTCTATTTTACTATTTTATAGTTTTTGTCGAACTGCTATTGGGTTATACTTTGCTTCATTCCTGACTGGATAATATTTTTCAAAGGATCCGGAAGATTGGTGTCCGACGTTTTACAGACCTCAGCCTATAGATGGTGCAGATGTGGACCCACTAGTTCAGGAGTAACTGCCAGAAGATCTAGCCGAAATTACTAGTCTTTCATAGTTAGTTTCTTT